>JAQMRL010000009.1:51024339-51624339 GCA_035578175.1 Catonia carolina | reverse complement strand
ATTTTTGGGGGAAAATATTTTAAAAAATACCTAATATTCTCTCCATTGTAAAGTTAAATGTATAAATGGAACCTTCAAAGAAAGAGCATAATTTTCTGATTATTTTGACATAAAAACCACGTCTGTACCTCTAAAATTAACTAAGCTATAAGCAAATAACGAAGATATAATTTTCCCCATTTCGACCCTTATATTTGGGGTTGTAGTGAACAATATTAACATTTTTTTACATGAAAAAATTAAAAATTTAATGTTTATTCACTTGCAAAACAAACAGATTACTTACCTAAAGAGAATAAAAAAAACGTTTTTTGAGTAGACTTCTCCCTTAAAAAAAAGTGATTACACCATTTTTTGCGTGCAAAGTTGTGACGGGGCATGTTACACTCACTCCCGGAATCACGGGTGACTTTTCAAATTTTAGATCGGGGTCCTACGGGGTTTGGTACCCTTATTTAAAAATTATGAAATTTTTAAATTTTTAGAATAGAAAAAATTTGATAACGGCATGTCGTTTGGCGTTAAAAACTACATAAAAATGTGATAAACCGAAAATTTTAAAGTTGCACCCTCTTTTTTGCAGTAGGGTTTGTATTTTTTTATCTCATAAACGGTGCATCGTAAAAATAAATTGTATAGAATATTTTTTGTACCCCTTTCAATGTACTTCAAAATCATATAGCTGTCGTTGTCCTCAACTCGCCGGTTCGGTAAAAAAACTCAAAAAACAAAATTTCGGCTTTTTTGGGGTTGCATTTTTCAAGTTTTCTTTTGTAACACCATCAAAATGGGTTTCTTTGGCAAACTTTTGCTAGGTCCACATTACACGTACCCTCCGCATTATGGGAAATTTTTCAAATTTTAAATCAAGGTCCTACGGGGGTAGCTACCCTCATCTAAAAATAATTAAAATTAAAAATTTTTAGAATACAAAAAATCTGTTAACGGCTTGTTGTTTGGCGTTAAAAATTACACAAAAATTTGATAACCCGAAAATTCTCAATTGGCACTCTCTAGCCTGCGGTAGGGGTTGTATTTTTTATCTCCTAAACGGTGCATCGTGGAGAAAAATTGATTAGCATATTTTTTGTACCCCCTTGCAAAGTACTTTAAAACCATATAGCTATCGTACCCTTTACTTGTCAGTTCGGTGGGAAAACTCAAAAAAACAAAATTTCGGCTTTTTGGGGTTTGCCGTTTTCATATTGTTCTTTCTTTACACCTTCAAAATGGGTTATTTCGTAAAATGTATATTTATAAACAGTTACACGCAACTGTAGGATCACGGGTAATGTTTCAAATTTTAATCGGTGTCCTACGGGGGTCGCTACCCTTATCCAAAAGATACGAAATATTTCAAATTTTGGAATACAAAAAGTCTTTTAACGGCATGTTTTTTGGCGTTAAAGTTACATAAAAATTTGGTAACCCGAAAATGTTCAGGTCGCACCCTCTTCCCTGGAGTTGGGGTTGTATTTCTTTATCTCTTAAACGGTGAATAAAGGGACAAAATGCATCAACCTGTTTTGTGCCCTACAAAAAGTAATTCAAAGATTATATCACCAAAGTTGCTCTTAACACACTGGTTCGCTGAGTAAACCAGAAAAACCAAATTTCGGTTTTTTGGGGCTTGCCGTTTTCAGGTTTTCCTATCTTTACACCTTCAAAACGGTATTTTATGGCAAATTTTTATTAGCAAAACGTACAGGTACTTATAGCATCACGGGTAATTTTTTAAATTTAAGATCGGGGTCCTGGGGGGCTTACTACCCCTATACAAAAATTATGAAATTTCTGAATTTTTAGAATACAAAATATATGTTAACGGCATATTTTTTACCTTCAAATTAAATAAAAATTTTGTAACGCGAAAACTTTAAGGTTCAACCCCCTTACGTCTGGTAGGGGGTAGTAATTTTTACCTCTTGAACGGTGCTTCATAGAGAAAAAGTGTATAGAATCTTTTTTGTGCCTCTCCCAAAGTACTTCAAGGCCATGTAGCTAAAGTTTCTCTTAACCTACCTTTTCGCTGAGAAAACTCAAAACACTAGCATTCCGGCTTTAGGGCTTGCCGTTTTCACGTTTTTATTTTTTTACACCTTCACAACGGTTTTTTCACCAACGTTTATTAACAAAACGTTACACATACCCCTAGAGTCACGAAGAATTTAGGTCGGGGTCCTATGGTGATTCATATCTTGAAATTTCTAAATATTGTGATCCAACCAGCCCCACTGGCGGCCGAACTTCATCTTGTGGCAAATGATTCTGATCTACGAGTACTTATGAATTCTGATCCACCTACCCTTCTGAGGTCGAGACACGGAAGCGGCCGCTGGAGTGACGAATTATAAAAGTCGAGTAAAAGGCGAGTAAAAGTCGAATTTGAATATATTTGATCCAATTTTTGCATAGTCTACTTAATTTTCATCAATTTTCTCAGAATTAAATATTTTACAAGCTGAATTAAAAACTTAATAATTTAATTAAACATTCAACAAAATATTTTAAGTTAAAAAAAATCTGGTGTGAAACAATCACACAACTTTCTCTTGCCAATGCAAATAATAAACATAAAACCTAACATTATTAATAAAATATTAGAAATATGCCTAAACAAAAAACTAACCTCAAAAACATAACCTTATTTTAATCATGAGTGAATGACGCGAAATGAAAATCGAACTCAGTCTGGCTTAAAAAAAACGGAAAACCACACTTTCACGCTAAACTAGGCTCTGTAGAGAAAAATGCTCTTTATAAAAGTTGTAGATCTTTTTATTTCCTATAAAATTAATTATATACACTTTTGTCGTAAAATGCATACCGAGGCCGAAATCTTAAAAAATCGATTTTTCACACGTTTTCGTGAGAAAAAAACAGAAATCGCTAATTACCGCTAAACTAATCGTTATACAAAAAAATGTTTGAAATAAAAGTTTTAGAATTTTAAATTTTCTACATTTTTTTATTATATACATTTTTGCGCTATAATACATATTAAAGCCATAATCTTAAAAAAAACACTTTTTTACGTAAAAACACCTTTACCAAAAATTTCAGCAAACATGGCGCCTGCCCTATCTTGTAGAAAATAAAAAATTGAGTAAATAAGGTGTTTTTTTAAAAAAAATCGTAGGACCAGATTTTGAGAAAATCACAAAAAAGTGAAAAATTACACGAATAAACTACTACTTTCGGTTGAACCGATTTTGATGAAAATATTCGTGTCGGGTCCGGTATTGGTATGTAACTTAGGTTTCAACTTTCAAGTTCGTACGATGTTCCGTTCTTGAGATATTTTGTACACACACACACACACACACACACGCACACACACACGCGCGCGCGCGCACACACACACACACACGCACACACAGACCAATCGCTAAAAACATGTTTTTTGGGTTCAGGGGGTTTGAAAACGTATAGATCCGGTGAAAACTCGATTTCGAAAAATCGACATGAAAACAATACTTCCTTCCTATATATTCATATAGGCAAGAGAAAGTAATAAAGGATTATTATATTTGACACCTAATTTTTGTGTTCTGTTATTTATTTTTACTTTCCTATAATTATGTATATAGGAAGGCAGTTACTGTTTTTATGTCGATTTTAAGAAATCGATTTTTCATCGGGTACACACGTTTACAGACCCCCTGAACCCAAAAAATATATGGTTTTAGCGATTGGTCTTTGTGGTATGGGTGTAAACAAAATATCTCAAAAACGGAACATCGTACGAAGTTGAAACTTGAAACTTAAGTAAGGTACGGTTGCAGGACCCGACAAACGTTTTCATCAAAATCAGTCAACCGGAAGTAGTAGTTTATTCATGTAATTTTTCACTTTTTACGATTTTCTCAAAAACAGCTCATACGATTTTTTTTAAAAATCGCCTCATTAACTAAACGTTTGTACTCTACATGATAGGGTAAGCGCCATGTTTGCTGAAATTCTTAGGGAGGCTGTGCTCTCGTAATAGAATTTTTTTTAAATTTTAGATTAGATTTATTAATATGAATTTTAGGGCAAAAGTGTTCTGTAAAAAAGTTGTAGAAAATTTAAAAAACCCACAACTTTTATTGCAAACATTTCTTTGTAGAATATTTAGTTTAGCGGTAATAAGTGTTTTTCTGTCAAGTTCTTTAAAAAAGTTCTTTAAAAATTGATTTTCTGGAATTCGGCCTTAGTATGCATTTTACGACATAAATGAAATATTTAAATTTGTGTTGTGTTGTTTAGGTCAACAGCCAAAAGGCTGGTTTGAACCTGTAGAGGTTTTACTAAGTAAAACAAGGAGTGAGGTGGTTTACCATGCCTTCATCACTGAGTGGAAAAGTACGCTTATCAGCATGCCGAGCCCTCTGAAAAGCACATATTTTTCACTTTGCAAATGACACCTTCAATTCATTCACCACAGGGTCTGGCTGTATGATGAAATTCATTACTTTCAGAGGAGATAACTCTGATTAGTGTCTTTTACACCTCTACCTCTTCTGTTCTTAAATAAATCAGTCATTTAATTGACTAACCATGTGATAAGAAACAGAACTATTTATTTTAGCCCTGCAACGAACAGATTGAGAGTTAATAGTTTGACACTCCACCTGCCTGTTAGGGGCAAACCTTTAAATTTAAATTTATAGAAATTTAAAGATCTACGACTTTTCCTATTCTATTTTATTTTCCTATTCCTATTTTCCGTATTTTTGCCAAACTAAATTTGGTTTTCATTTTACATAATTCACTCGAGATTAAAATAAAGCTAATTTGTTGTTTCTTTGTAATGTTTTATTACTAATGTTAGGTTATATTGTTCATTATTAGACTACCATTGGCAAGAGAAGTACGTAGAAAAACTTTATTGTATTAAATTTATTTTATTGTATTTAATAGGTACATATTTGAATTAAAATATGTTTTATTACATTTTTAAATTATTATTAGTAGCTACGGTTTTTTTGTAATATTCTACATTAAATTTTAAAATAATTTATTATACATGTAGGCCTATTGGTATAGTAATCATTTAATAAGAATAAACTGTTTTAAATAATTAATAGATTCATATTAATTAATTCTTGTTATTAGGTATAGAATAAATCTTTTTCATCGTTCATTTATCATGTTTTGTGGATGTAGCTTTTTACTACGTTTAAATTTATCAATAAAATGTATTTGCTCACTGTATTAAATACCCTGGCACGTAGTTGATTATAATGTGGTATTTATTAATTATTTTTACATTAAATTTATATATTTATTTAAAATATAATAAAAATTAAGTATTAGTGTAATATTCATTGAAAATTAAGCCTAAACAATTGGGTTGAAATATTCCTATAAAAAGATTGAAATCATGGCTCTCGACACATTATGCGCATAAAGTGAAAATTAATGGTAACGTAATTAGATTGTCTTAACAGTTCAAATATGTTAGAGAAATCATCGACTGCAACCTAAAAGAAAAATCCACTTAGCAAAATAGAATTTTCAAAATTAAAAACGCACAAGGAATAACCTGGCAAATGTAGTACAAAAAATGACTTTTAGTGCATGGCAAAATCCACCACTACAAAATAGTGTTGTTCTTCCAGAAGCGCTGTACGCCAGAGAGACTATTTTCCAAATTACGAATGAATGATCGACCAAGTTACTAAAACAGAACTTAGAATTATCAGAACCTGCCTTAACAAGAATTATCAAAAAATTTGGTATGGTGAAGTCATTCTAATGAAACTATTTATAAGGAAATTGATCCGATAATTATAGTGATGAAGAAAAGGAGGATTTCCTAATTTTTGCACATTTTAAGAATACCGAATGATAAAATATTTATACCCTTTAAATTAATTATCATAAACGAAAATTGCACAACTCATTGTACAGTACTGTAATGAAAATTTAATACAAAAGATATCGACCCAATTTGTGACGAAAATTCTCGGGACGTGGCAGAAATTAAATTTTTACCAGTTGATCAAAAAGTTCAGGTTTTTTTAACAGTGTATCTTTTTAACAGTGTGTTCTTTAACAATCTGTCTTTTCATAAATATAGTTAAATAATTAAAAAATGATTAATTAATTATGATATAATAATATTAATCAATTAAATAATAAAACTATATAAAATTTAGTACTTTAAGCAGAGATGAAAAAATCCGAGTAAAGCCTTTGGAGTTAATAAATAAACCACACTTTAGAATGCTTCAAAAAAACTAATCTGAGAAGAAAACGAAAATCTGGCGTGAAACACTTACACAATTTTCTCTTGCTAATGCAAATAATGAACAATATAACCTAAAATTAGTAAAGAAACAACTAACCTCAAAAACATAACCTAATTTTAATATTGAGTGAATGATGGAAAATGAAACCAACCTTTGGTTAACATTTCAAACGTGTCAGTTAAATACGAGGTGTAGCTAGTAAACAACGAGACACGTTGTAAAAATTGTCATTTAATATTATATATAATCACTTATTGTCACCTTCAATATACACTCCTTCTCTATCCCTACAGCGCTCCATGCTTTAAAGTTATTTTTGGGTTTTCTGTGCCCCATATTCTAACATTATGCCTATTAACTTTTCCATTAATGTGGAAATTACATTCATCACTGAAAATTCGGCGATTAAAGAATGCATTGTCATTTTCAACACAATGTTGCATATCCAGACAAAAACTTACACCACTTCATGACTTTACCACTGGTATTTAAACTTTGTACTAACTGAAATTTATAAGGTGTCATTTTCAAATGTTTCCGCAGAATTTTCCACTCAGTCGGTTGAAGAATTTGCAATTCTAAACTTGCTGATCTAGTTGATTTTTCTGGACATAGTACATAAACATCACGAACACTATCAATTTGTTCCTTTTACCCAGACATCCACTCTTTCCAAAATGTTTGTACCAGTCATAGATCGATTCCCTTGTTGGTGGTGGTTTACCGTATCTTTTTCTGAAATGACGTTGCACAACCGTAACCGAGTTTGTTTTGGCTAATTTAACAACACAATAAGCTTCCTCTACTTGAGTAGCGGCCATTTTGCTAGACTGGTCGTTGTAACAGCAGCCAACAGCAAAATGCTAGCAACAGTTGTACCAACATAAACATTAAAAAATTCCCTACAAATCATTTACTATATCCATATTTACTACTATCATTTACTACATCAAATACAACAATTTGATGTTTAAGAAGCTGTCAAAAGTGTCTACTTCATTTATAATCACCCTGTATAATCAACTACGTGTCAGGGTATTAATACAGTGAGCAAATAAATTTTAATGTTAATATGAACAATGGAACAAATTTTCGAAACCTAATTACAAGAAGACATTTATAACTTTGAATCTATTAATTTAAAACAATTTAAGCTTAAGAAATGATAACTATAAAAATCTGGTGTGAAACACTCACACGACTTTCTCTTGCCAATGCAAAAAATTAATAATAAACCTAACATTATTAATAAAATATTAGAAATAAACAAAAACTAACCTCAAAAACATAACCTTATTTTAATCATGACTAAATGACGCAAAATGAAAATCGAACTCAATTTGGCTTAAAAAAAACGGAAAATCACACTTTCACGCTAAACTAGGCTCTGTAGAGAAAAATTCTCTAAATAAAAGTTGTAGATCTCTTAATTTTCTATAAATTTTATTATATACACTTTTGTCGTAAAATGCATACTAAAGCCGAAATGGTAAAAAAATCAATTTTTCTCACGTTTTCGTGAGAAAAAAACAGAAAATCGCAAATTACCGCTAAACTAAGCGTTATGCAAAAAAATGTTAGAAATAAAAGTTGTAGGATTTTTAATTTTCTACAGCTTTTATAAAATATAAATTTTTGCTCTAAATTGCATATTAAAGCCGTAATCTTAAAAAAACTTTGTTTTTACGTGAAAACAGCCTCACCCAGAATTTCAGCAAACGTGACGCCTACTTTATCTTGTAGAGAATAAAAAATTGAGTAAATAAGGCGATTTTTAAAAAAATCGTACGACCAGTTTTTGAGAAAATTGCAAAAAAGTGAAAAATTACACGAATAAACTACTACTTCCGTTTGCCGATTTTGATGAAAATGTTCGTGTCGGGTCCGGTAGTGGTATGTAACTTAAGTTTCAAGTTTCAAGTTCGTACGATGTTCCGTTCTTGAGATATTTTGTATACACACACACACACACACATACACACACACACACACACACACAGACACAGACACAGACACACAGACACACACACAGACCAATCGCTAAAAACATGTTTTTTGGGTTCAGGGGGTTTGAAAACGTATAGATCCGGTGAAAACTCGGTTTCGAAAAATCGACATGAAAACAATACTTTCCTTCCTATATATTCATATAGGCAAGAGAAAGTAAAAATACATATATAATAAACTATCTTAAAATTTAATGTAGAATATTATAAAAAAACCATACTAAAAATAATTAGACCAGGTAATACAGTAGCTACTTAATTATAATTGTTGTAGTTAAACCGGCTGCAGAGTTTAACGAAAAAATATTTAAAAATATCTATTATTATGGTAGAAGTAAATACACCACTTTAGTAGTTACACCATTTTTTTTAAAATTTACCCTCGTCATATTCTTCTCAAAACTACTGATAAACTATAAATAAGAGTAAATTACATTTAAGTTATGATCTATATATATATATATATATATAATTGGATGTATTTGTGTGTGTGTGTGTGTGTGTGTGTGTATGTTCCCCTTTATCTCTTAAATTACTAAACCAATTTTTATGCGGTTTTTTTATGTTGTAACTATAATACCGGTGCAGGTTTTAGGCTATGAAAACCCTTAAAAAGTTAGCCCTAAACGGTTGAAAATAAGTTTATATCCTACATTAAGGTTTTTATGAGGTTAGATAATCTTCTACTTTTTGCCGGCCGCATTGGCGCAGTTGGTAACGTGCTCGCCTCTCATCATGCGGTCTTGGGTTCGAATCCCATTCAGGCACGGCATTTTTTCATACGTTACAAAAAATCATTTCATCATTCACCGTCTGCATTAGCAGTAATTGCAGAATAGTCGGACGTTAACCCAAAAAAAAAAAAAATCTACTTTTAAACTAGTTAATGTGATTCAAATAAAGATTTGTCATAAATAAAGTCATATGATTTAGCAAATAGCGACGTGGTGCTAAGGTGCTGATGACGTGGTGCTGATGACAACATCACATGATAATTTTATTCTATTTTTGTATTATGTAGATACGATTTTGTATTATTGAGTATTTTATAAAAGTAAAGTTCCGTGTTTCTTTAATTTGTTTTAATTTTCTTTTAATTGGTGAGTGATTATGGCTTTGATATTTTATATTGACTTTTATTTTATTAAACGTAGATTTAAGGTTTTGGTTTTGATTTTTTTGTGGTTGTTTTTGTTTGTTTTCCATTTTTAATAATTCCATAAAAAAAATCATCACTAGGAAAAAATCTTCAAAAGCAAAAAATTTTTAATAAGCAAGAACTGCTGAAACGCAGGAACAACGAGAATCTCGCCTTCTACAAAACCGTGACCGAGCTTCAACTTCAAGAGCATTTGAAACGAAGGAAAAACGAGAATCTTGCCTTCGATATGAACGCGACCGAGCTTCAACTAGCAGCTACACAATTTCTGCTACATATTTAAAAATCTGGTGTGAAACACTCACACAACTTTCTCTTGCCAGTGCAAATAATTAACAATAAACCTAACATTAGTAATAAAACATTAGAAATAAACAAAAATAACCTCAAAAACATAACCTTATTTTAATCATGAGTGAAAGACGCAAAATGAAAATCGAACTCAGTTTGGCTTAAAAATACAGAAAATCACTCTTTCACGCTAAACTAGGCTCTGTAGTGAAAAATTCTATAAATAAAAAATGTAGATAATTTAATTTCCTATAAAATTTATTACATACACTTTTGTCGCAAAATGGATTCTAAGGCCGAAATCTTAAAAAAATCGATTTTTCACACGTTTTCGTGAGAAAAAAATCAGAAAATTGCTAATTACTGCTAAACTAAGCGTTATACAAAGAAATGTTTGAAATAAAAGTCGCAGAATTTTAATTTTTCTACAACTTTTACTATATAATTTTTTGCGCTAAATTGCATAATGAAAGCCGTAATCTTAATAAATCTATGTTTTTACGTGAAAACAGCCTCACCCAGAATTTCAGCAAACATGACGCCTACCCTATCTTGTAGAGCATAAAAAATTGAGTAAACCAGGCGATTTACAAAAAAATCGTAGGACCGGTTTTTGAGAAAATCGCAAAAAAGTGAAAAATGACACGAATAAACTACTACTTCCGGTTGACCGATTTTGATGAAAATGTTCGTGTCGGGTTCGGTAGTGGTATGTAACTTAAGTTTCAAGTTTCAAGTTCGTACGATGTTCCATTCTTGAGATATTCTGTTTACACACACACACACGCGCGCGCGCACACACACACACACACACATGCACACACATACACACACACAGACACACACACAGACCAATCGCTAAAAACATGTTTTTTGGGTTCAGGGGGTCTGAAAACGTATAGATCCGGTGAAAACTTGATTTTGAAAAATCGACATGAAAACAATACTTTCCTTCCTATATATTCATATAGGCAAGAGAAAGTAAAAAAAAAACAGTGATTAAATCATTTTTTGCGTGCAAAGCCCCGACGGGGCATGCTAGTATAATAAAAGTTACTAAAACTAATGGTTCGCTACAAGTAATATTAAGCTACTTTTAAGTCATATATTTTGTAAGTTACTAAATTAATGTGCAAATTAACAATAAGATTAAGTTAGAGATTTAAGAAATTAATAAGTTTATAAAACACGGTGAAGTGTCATTAAAAAATAAATGCTAGCACCAGTAGATGACTGCATGATTATAGGTATAAATAAAGGGGCTAAAGAAAAAATGTTTGTTAGTTTCAAGTAACTAGTTGCAGTTAATCTACAATAAAAAATATATTCTTCTACCGCCAGTTCATTTAGTATTTGGATTTTTTTTGTGATGTTCCGTTAAGATATGCGGCATTTAACGTCACAAACCTATCTAAAGCCGAAATGGTCATTAATGGTGACCAATAACAGCTCTTGAAACGTCAGGAAAAAAAGGGCCACGTCGGACATTGTTGAGGGATAATCTTTCCTGATTTCAACATCGCCGCATTTCAACAGGTCCTCGGCTGATTAAAGAGGGCCGTCCTAAATGTTCTTCATCATTGACGTTAATTCTGTTATTTGCAAACATTTCACACCATTTTCGGACGTTTCTTTAATTCATTACATTATCACAGCACACAGCAACCGACTGTTTATGAATTTCAGCCACATTAACGCTGTAATGGTTTTAATAATGTATCACTCCACATATGTTGCAATCGGTGACAACATTTCTATTTTTTATTCATTTTATGACGTAACCACTCACACTTGTTACATTGTAAAATCTTGCTATTAGTTCCATAATTATACATACTCGAGTAAACTTAAACTAGATGTAAACTTAACTCGTGTGTGTATATGGAACCAATAGTAAGTTTTCACAATTTAATACGTGTGAGTTTTTACGTCATAAAATGAATAAAAAAAGATGTTACCACTGATTGCAACATATGTGGAGTGATACATTATTAAAACCATAACAACGTTAATGTGGCTGAAATTAATAGGCACTAGGTTGTTGTGTACTGTGATAATGTAATGAATGAAAGAAACGTCCGAAAATGGTGTGAAATGTTTGCAAATAACACAACTTTTCGTCAACATTTGTGACGGACCTCTATAATCACCCGAGGACCTGTTGAAACGTGGCAATGATGAAATTGTAGGATTTTTTCTAGATTTTTTTTTGTAAATCTAACCTTTTTTAAATATAGCCAACTTCTGTTCTCCCGCTACTTTAATAAAAAGCAAAACTTAAAAACCCTTTAATACATTCGAAATGAATTTACCTCAAACTAAATATCTGTCTTCTTTCTTCTTCTTCTCCTCGTTCACCTGGTCACCTCTTCAAACAATTTCTCCTTCTTAAACAACTGTTCCAAGCTGAATTCCCAATGGAACTGACTTCGGTTTCTGATATCTGAAATCAGGAAACCTCTGGTCGAAGAGCCTTCCTCTTCTAACCACTCTGTTTAATCAACCTAGAGAGCCAAAAGGAAAGAGATCCACCCCAATGATTGGCTATAAGTTTGCAGGTGGAAGAAAGGCCAAAAAACACAGCGGGGGAAATACACCCGCCCAATGAACACTACTCCGTATCAGATGATTGACAGTTGGCTATATTTAATACTTATTGTCTAATTTACACTCTAATGTAATTACTTCTAACATCCCATACACTAGTTGAGGGGTTTTACCTTAGGTCTGCAAGTTACAGTAATTAGAAATTACCGTAACTTCCATTGTTTGTGCAATTGTACTTTACAACGGTACAAACAAAATGATTTAAAATACAAAAAAAGTATTAAGGAAGGAACGGATAATGACAGAATATATGAGTACAGCAATCCCTTGGTATCCGCCGGTTTAGTATCCACGGGTTTCAGTTATCCGCGGACTTTGTCCGTGGGCCGAAAACCTTAAAATACATACGTTTTCTCACCTTGTGTACAACGTACTTGGTGGGGAAGTCATACAATTCTGAAAACATGTGTTAGAATAAATTTTCTGGCATCCGTATCATGGGCGGAATTAGGTCTTGATATCTGGGGTGCGAGCTCACCCGAAGGTATGAGGTATTTTGATACTAAATTCAAACATCCTAAAAACCTCGGGGGTGCGGCGCACCCCCGTAAATCCGCCCATAGTCCATATCAAATTGAGTAACACACTAGTATGGCGATGGCCGCCATGAGCTAAGCTAGATTTCTGCGTACTGTACGTAATGAGCGCGTCACCGGATACCGCCAGTACAATCCCAACCCCCACTGCCATACGTACGTTCAGGAACCACACTGTTATTTCTCCGTACGTTTTCCTCCATGTGTCAGCCGAACTTCTTCGTGCGTACGTACAATTCTTTGTTTGTTTGACGATCCTGAAACGAAGCCAAGCATTTCTTCACAAATCATCAACGAGATCCTCAGAATGGCAACGCAGTTCGCTGACTACGTGTTGGAGACGAGTTCCGTCATGAAAAGGGCTCTTCAATTCAAGAACTCAGGAGCTGATGATACCATACGAAGAAGTTCACAAGGAGTTTGAAAAGAAGAAGAAGCTATAACTAACTATTTTAAAGCAACTTAAATTTTTTTGCGTACAGTACTGTATTTATTAAATCTTCATAGATTGTAATAATGGTAAAATGTTCCTAAAACTATTAAACACTTAAAACGACTACAGGATTTTACCTTTAAAACCTAACCCCCATCTTTTCGTTCATATAAGGTACCATTATCCGCGGTTTTACGAACCGCGGTAACCCTCTGGAACGTAACCCCCGCGGATAACGAGGGATTACTGTAGTTTTATAAAAGTGACGATAGATTTCAAGCGGAGAATGGGGGTATTGAGGAGGTATTATACATATTGTTGGCATTTTAACCGAAGAAAATGTAATTGAGCTTTCATATTTTTGGGAAAAATACTGTTTCAAGCAGAAATAAAGTTACTAAAGAAACATTTTTTTAGCCTATCATCCGTGCGAAACCAAAGAGAAGATCCACTATTTATTAAGTTCTGGTTTTATTCCACTTTTATTAAGGTACAATATTTTTAGTTGATGAAGCGAAGCGAGTACGTGTCCGCTAGTGATAATATATGAGAATAATAAAATTAATTATATGAGATAAATTCTTACCTAGAAATATAAATAATGTACCAATTTTTAATAACCAATTTACTTTTTTCATTTCTTAAGTAAAATTAAAAGAAAACTAAGTATTATAATAACGAACTAATAATTAACAAAAACGCGCAGAAGTACCAGCAGATCGCTTGCTCACGCTCGATATCATCGATGCTGTAAAAGTCGATATATTCGATAATCTGACAATATTAGGACTCTATTAGATTCTGAATTAACTAAATTAAGTGACAGAATAGACGGCAATTGTATACGATAAGAGCTAATCGATATAAAACCAAGTGAAATAGACGCCCGTATCGTATACGGGTGCCGTCCTGAAAGTATTAAGTTTCTACGTTGTGTAGTTCCTGAGAAAAAGGTACAAATATTAACAAATGAAGTATACGGATAAGTCCTACGTGACCCCTTAAACACATCCTGTAAAACTACAGAGTATAGGGAGAAATTTATGTAATTTATAATATATTAATTAGACCACTTGATTATTAACTTGATACAAATTGACTGTCCCAACTTACCTACAAGCTGCTAGATTAAACCTGTCAACAAAATATGAAGAAAGTGAAAATAAAAGTTTGTAATTTATGATCTGTACTTATTGGAAGAAAATATAAAATTAATATTTAGAACAAAAATACACAAACATTAAAAATTGTATTAGAAAACCCAACAAAACATTAAATCACATTAAACAAATCACTTTTTGCCGGCCGCATTGGCGCAGTTGGTAACGTGCTCGCCTCTCATCATGCGGTCCTGGGTTCGAGTCCCACTCAGGCATGGCATATTTTCATACGTTACAAAAAATAATTTCATCCTTCATCACATAAAGTTCCAACGCAACGTCGTCGCTAATGACCATTGCAGTTGATGCGACGTTAAATAAAAAAAAAAATTAAATTAAATCACTTTTTGACGCTAAACTAGACTCCGTAGTGGAAAAAACTTATATTAAAAGTTGTAGATCTTTTAATTTCCAATAGATTTGATTGTACATACGCTTTTGCCGTAAAATAAATACTAAGGCAAATTATTAAAATAACCATGTTTTACAGATTTTCACGAAGAAACCAGAAAACCGAAAAATCACAAATTACCCTTAAACTAAGCGTTATACAAAGGTTTGAAATAAAACTTGTAGATTTTAAAAATGTCTACCACTTTTATTACGTACAATACGGTAAAAATGCATATTAAGGCCACAATTTTAAAGAAATCTTTTTTTTACGAAAGAACAGCCTCACCAAGATTTTCAGCAGACATGGCGCCTACTCTATTTTTGTAGAGCATCTAAAATGTATTAAATGAGGCGATTTAAGGGAAGAAAAGAGGACAAGAGGCTGCTGTAAGAAAAGGTGAATGACAAGGTAGTTCTTTGTCACCACTACTTTTGAACTTGTATATAGAAGAGGCTATACATGAAGTGAAGGAGAAATTGTTTTTTTTTATTTTTTGTTTTATTCCTAATTTGAGTACGTTGCAATCTGTTCAATTCAGAACAATAAGCAACCCCATGACCCAATGAGATGAGGACGATGTGTATGACGTGTAAATGAGGTGTAGTCTTGTACAGACTCAGGCCGACCATTGCTGAGAGAGTATGGTTAATTGAACCCCAACCATCAAAGTACACTGGTAACCACTGTCTAGTATACAAATCCGTATAAAAGTAACTACCTTTAGTAGGATTTGAACCAGGAATCTTCGTCTCCGAAAATCAGCTGTTAAATAGCTGATTTTGGCGACGACTTTACCTCTAGACCAACCCGGTGGGTTAGGGAGAAATATGACGCAGGAATAAAAATTCAAGGAAAACATTTTAAATGCTAAAATTAGACGATGATATAGTAGTATTAGC
Organism: Catonia carolina; assembly: GCA_035578175.1. NCBI lineage: Eukaryota > Metazoa > Arthropoda > Insecta > Hemiptera > Achilidae > Catonia > Catonia carolina. Next base: position 51,608,618 of record JAQMRL010000009.1, on the reverse strand, counting down.
CGAGACAAAGGAAGAACTAGAAACTAGAGGATGCCTTAAATGGAATGTATGAGATCTTGAGAAAGGATTACTTCATGAAAATTAATAAGCACAAAATGAAAGTGTTGGGCAGCAGAAAGAGTGGTTTAGAAGAAATGGGAAATTTAAAATTAGGTAAGGAAAACATACAGGAAGTTGGGGAATTCTGCTATCTAGGGAGTAAAAAGGACGTAAAAGGAGACAAAGGACGGTAGAAGCAGAAGTGATATCAAGAGTAGAATTGCTTAAGCTAGAAAAGCCTTTGAAATGAAAAACAGCTTTCTGGCTACAAACATTGATTGACAGTTTAGGAAAAATTTCTTAAAACATTATATTTGGTGTGTAGCATTATACGGAAGCGAAACGTGGGTGATAGGGGCTGTAGAAAAGAAGAGGATAGAAGCTTTTGAAATGTGGTGTTATAATAAAATGTTAAAGATTAGGTGGGTAGACAAAATAAGTAATTTAGAGGTTCTTAGGCGAGTGAAAGAAAAAAAAAGTATATAAAGCATCTTACCAGAAGAAGGGATGGGCTAGTGGGACATATCTTAAGACATCCAGGTTTGGGCTATCAAGAATGGAGGGTAATATTTAGGGAGGAAATTGTAGGGGAAGGAAAAGATCAGAATGTATAAAGCAAATTACAAAAGATGTAGGGTGTTTCAGGTATGTAGATATGAAACGACTTGCGCAAGATAGAACAGTTTGGAGAACTGCGTCAAACCAGTCGAGAGACTGATGACAAAAAAAGATACACACACTGGCCAATCGCTACAAATAATTTTTTTTTTATTTAGGACGGCTTAACACATGTACATCCGGTGAAAACTCGATTTTGAAAAATCGACATGAAAACAATACTTTTCTTTCTATAATATTCATATTTTGCCCATAAAAGGCAAGTTGTGAGTTAAATTATTTACGATTGATCTGCTAGTTCCAGGGTTGCAAAAAATATTTTTGATTCTTATCACATGGTCAGCCAATTATTATGACTAAAGCATATAAGAACAGAAGAGGTAGAGGTATATAAGAAACTAGTCAGAGTTATCTCCTCTGAGAGTAATGAATTTCACCATTTTATAGCTACACCCTGTGGTAAATGAAAAGAAGGTGTCGTTTACAGGACGGAATTTAGATGCTTCTCAGAGGGCCTGGCATGCTGATAAGCATAGTTTTCCACTCAGCGAAGAAGGCACTTTTAAACCACCTTACTCCTTGTTTTACTTAGTAAAGCCACTAGATCAGTCATGTCAAAGATACGGCCCGCGGGCCGCATCCGGCCCCCGGGCTGTATCAATACGGCCCGCGATCGCAATGTGTCACAGAAAAAATAATCATGTTTTTTAGAGCTTTTAGACTTCACTCGATTCCTCTATGGAAGTTTTAAAATGCGCACACTACATTTACAAGTAATTTCAAGGGCAGCGCGTGCCTAGACAAGCGAGAGAGATAGACAGTAGCGCCATCTCTAACGGACATCAATGAGCGTGTCAAAAACAAGAGAAGTCATGTATCTGGATTCTCGAGCTCAAAATAATTACCATCTTTTATAACTTTTATATGATTTTTAACAACCGTATATAGTATTATATACTATATAATTAAATAAATAAAATGTTATAATAATTCAGTACATTTTTTATTTGAATCTGGCCCGCCTACACATTCTAAATTTAATATATGGCCCTCTGCAAAATTGAGTTTGACACTACTGCACTAGATGTTCAAACCAGCCTTCCGGATGATGACCTAACAACAACAATATACTCATTTAAGGCAAAAGAAAATAAATAGAGAGATTAAGGAATAATTTCATAAATATTTAAACGTTGAAAACTTACATGGTTATAACGAAGATTAACGTTCCAATCGAATAATAAATTGAATTGTTCGCCATAGTTTAAAGTTATGATTATAATTAGCCTAAATTAAAGACAGTCAATAATCTATGAACTGCTCAGAAGAGAGTAACTGAGTGAATCATGCGACGTCTTAACCGTGACTTGTATATGTCAGTTATGTTCTAAAGACGTGCCCACAAATAATTTAATCTACTCAACATTTTGATTGGCCTATATTTTATTCAAAATGAGACCCATTTTTGTAATACCCAAATTTCTGATTTCAAAACTTTACTTTATATTATCTATGTGTTCAGTGGCGTTGAAAAGAAAGAGGTGGGCGGCCCAGGGTGTGCAGATACCCCCTGAAATAAAAACGCCCCCGTAAAAAAATAAAAATTATAAAGAATAGTCAATTTTACCAATAACAGGAAACTTACCATGTTAAATTAAATAAATAAGGAAAAAAATTATTTTACGAACTTCTTTAATTATTAGTTTGTTTATTCACATACATATTTTTTTTTCATTGAGTGATGGTGTCTACATAAGCCTTGGGCTTGTGCGTAGGTGGTGATTTACAGATGAAATAAAATGCCAGACCTAATTGGGAATCAAACCCGGAACCCCGGCATAGTAGCCAGTTGCGCTGACCACTACACCACGGGCCGGCCAAATTACCAGTTTTTTTCCAAGTTACAAGTTTTACATTAGTTTTTGAAACAATAAAATAAATTAATTACTTATCCACATACAATACATTTTTTAATTAAACTAATTTTACCAACACAATAATTAACCAAACTTACAGCAACATTACTATAACACTAACTGGGAAAATATGTGGTTAGGTAACTTATGGAAAATCGTGTTGAGGCACCATCAAGCTTGAAAAAAGCAAAAAAGGCCAAGAGCCAAGTTAAAAAACAACAAAATAAACTAACTTTTAGTCTTAAATGATTCGATAAAACGAAAAACAAATAGTAGTAGCCTACTTTTTTAATTAAAATAAATATGGATAAGGACCACAGGAAAACTGAGATACAATATTTATAAATAAAACAATGATACTATTCGAATATACGAGGTGTGGCTATTAAATAACGAGACTGACGTAAAAAAAATTTATTTTTATTTTATACATAATCACTTATTGTTGCCTTCAATATACACTCCTTCTCTATACCTACAACGCTCCATGCGATTTTTCCATTGTTGAAAACAGTGCCGGAAGTCACCTTCTATAAGCTTCTACAGGACACGTGCCGCTTAAAAATGTTTGAAATGAAGCTCGCAAAAATAAATAATTGACATTTTGTACGTGATTGAAAATGACACAAAATTTTTGGAAACGATAATAACATGTGATGAAACGTGGTTTTTCACTTATGATCCGGAAACGAAGCGCCAGTCCATGCACTAGAAGAGCCGAACTTCACCGAGTGCCAATAATGCTCCAATGAGCTTTTCAAAATTTAAAGCAATGATGATTGTTTTTTTTATATATCCATGGGATTGTGTACCTTCACTGGGTTCCTGAAGATCAAACAAATAATAAATAATACTACCTTGCGGTACTTTCTAAACTACGTCAAAGAGTAATGAGAAAACGCCCCGAAATGTGGGAGGACAAATCATGGGTTCTCCACCAAGTCAATGCTCCAGCTTATTCCGCGTTATCTGTCAAGAGGTTCCTAGCCAAGTACAGCATCTCAGTGTTAGAACATCCACCTTATTCACCAGTTCTTGCACCATGTGACTTCTACCTGTTCCCTACAAGGTGAAATCTGCATTAAAAGGGACAAGATTTGAGTCTGTGGAAGCTGTAAAAGAGAAAGCGGCACGTGTCCTGAAGGAGGTGGCAGAAGACGACTTGCAGCACTGTTTCCAACAATGGAAAATTTGTATGGAGTGTTGTAGGGATAGAGACGAAGTGTATATTGAAGGTGACTATAAGTGATTATGTATAAAATTAAAATTAAATTTTTATAACGTCAGTCTCGTTATTTAATAGCTACACCTCGCAAATAATAATGCAACAAAAATCCGACATCATCATGTAAAAATAACCAGGATTTCAATTCTTTTAAAAAGTTAACAATTTTTACATATGAAGTTACGTTTAATGGCAAATAATTGAAAACCTTCAATGAACAAGAGGAGAAAAATATACGGTATGCTTCAATATTTGGTTTTATTAAAACAATCAGATTAAGATTTTTCAATCTTAATCGACTTGAATACACTTTAGAATTACTCAGTATGTTCCCACCTCTAATAAATAATATTCGGAGATATTATTCAGATCATTGTAGAAACACCTCTTTTGTAGAGGTCGTTTGGGTTTGGCTGCACTCGGCATTTTAAGCCATATATAAAAACAATCACCACTGTATACTGGGTGGAAGAGGCCCGTTCTCCTAAACCGAAATGAGTTGGAGTGACCAAAACCGCCAAATGGTTCGCGCAGGGATGGTAAGGTCCAACAGTGAATGGATGACAACCGGTTCATAAAACAAATTTTTAAGACACTAAACAGTCGACCGAAGGTATCGGATAATGACGGATAAATTTTTTAAAGACGTCAAAAAAAATATTGGAATAAACCGAGAAAATTTAATGACCGAACCAAATTCAGACAAATAATTTTTTTTCTACGAGAGAACACCCTTTCCAAGAATTTCAAGCAGACATGGCGCCTACTCTATCATGAAGAGCTTAATGACTCTGATATGCCCTTAATCATTGTGATTTATAATTAATAACTCTGATATAAACTTAATTCTCTGATAAATAATTAATAGCTCTGATTATTCTTAAATTTCTGATATATAATTAATGACTCTGGTATACAATTAATGATTGTGATATAAGGTGTGTCTATTAAATAATGAGACTGACGTGGTAAAAAATTTTATTTCATACATAATCACTTATGGTCACCTTCAATACACACTCCGTCTCTATCCCTACAACGCTCCGTGCGAATTTTCCATAGTTGGAAATAGTGCTGGAAGTCATCTTCTGTCAGCTCCTTTAAGATACTTGCCGCTTTCTCTTTTACAGCTTCCACAGACTCATATCTTGTCCCTTTTAATGCAGATTTCACCTTAGAGAACATGTAGATGTCACATGGTGCAAGATCTTATGAATAAGATGGATGTTCTAACACTGAGATGCTGTACTTGACTAGGAACCTTTAGACAGATAACGCGGAATGAGCTGGGGCATTGTCTTGGTGGAGAATTGCATGATTTGTCCTTCCACATTTCGGGGCGTTTTTTCCTTATTCTTTGACGTAGTAAGTACCTCAAGGTAGAAATATTGATTAATTGTTTGACCTTCAGGAACCCAGCGAAAGTACACAATCCCATGGATATAAAAAAAAACAATCATCATTGCTTTAAATTTTAACTGGCTCATTGGAGCTTTTTGGCTCTCGGTGAAGTTCGGCTCTTCCATTGCATGGATTGGCGCTTCGTTTCCAGATCATAAGTAAAAAACCACGTTTAATAACACGTTACTATCGTTTTCAAAAATTTTGTGTCGTTTCAATCGCGTACAAAACGTCAATTAATTATTTTTGCGAGCTTCATTTCAAACATTTTTAAGCGGCACGTGTCCTGAAGGAGGTGGCAGAAGATTCTGTTTCCAACAATGGAAAATTCGCAAGGAGCGTCGTAGGGGTAGAGAAGGAGTATAAATTGAAGGTGACAGAAAGTGATTATGTATGAAATTAAAATACAATTTTTACTTTCTCTTGCCTATATGAATATATAGGAAGGAAAGTATTGTTTTCATGTCGATTTTTCGAAATCGAGTTTTCACCGGATCTATACGTTTTCAGACCCCCTGAACCCAAAAAACATGTTTTTAGCGATTGGTCTGTGTGTGAGTCTGTATGTCTGTGTGTGTGTGTGTGTGTGTGTGTGTGCGTGTGTGTGTGTGTGAACAGAATATCTCAAGAACGGGACATCGTACGAACTTGACACTTGAAACTTAAGTTACATACCACTACCGGACCCGACACGAATATTTTCATCAAGATCGGTCAACCGGAAGTAGTAGTTTATTCGTGTCATTTTTCACTTTTTTGCGATTTTCTCAAAAACTAGTCCTACGATTTTTTTTAAAATCAACTGGTTTACTACATTTTTTATGCTCTACAATATAGGGTAGGCGCCATGTTTGCTGAAATTCTGCTTGAGGCTGTTTTTACGTAAAAACATTTTCTTTTTAAGATTGCGGCTTTATTATGCATTTTAGCGCAAAACGTTACATAATAAAAGTTGTAGAGAATGTAAAATTCTACAACTTTTATTTCAAACATTGTTTTGTATAACGCTTAGTTTAGCGGTAATTTGCGATTTTCTTTTTTTAAGTTTTTTTCTCACGAAAACGTGAGAAAAATCGATTTTTTTAACATTTCGGTCTTAGTATGCATTTTACGATAAAAGTGTATATAATTAAATTTATAGAAAATTAAAAGATCTACAACTTTTGTTTTAAACATTTTTCTCTACAGAGCCTAGTTTAGCGTGAAAGCGTGATTTTCCGTATTTGTAAGCCAAACTGAGTTCGATTGTCATTTTGCGTCATTCACTCATGATTAAAATAAGGTTATGTTTTTGAGGTTAGTTTTTGTTTATTTCTAATATTTTATTAATAATGTTAGGTTTATTATTAATTATTTGCATTGGCTAGAGAAAGTTGTGTGAGTGTTTCACATCAGATTTTTTACAACGTCAATTTCGTTTATTAATAGCCACACCACGTACACCTAATGACTCTGATATATAGTTAATAACTCTTATATACAATTAATGGTTAAGATAATATATATTTAATGACTCTGATATACTTACTATACTTATTGACTCTGATATATACTTAATGACTCTGATATACACTTAATGATTTTGAAATATATTTAATGTCTCTAATATACACTTAATGATTGTGATATATACTAAATGACTCTGATTTACACTTAATGATTGTGATACATAGATTTGTATTTGGACTCCTCCACAAAGGTTTAGCCATCTAAATCTTCCGGATCCTGATAAATAATAAATATTGGTTCAATGGTTGAAAATACAATTTGCATCCCTTAATGTATGTTCGTTGTAATCTGTTCAATTTAAGAACGATAAGCAACCCCGTGACCTAATGAGTTAAGGGTGATGTGGATAACGTGTAAATGAGGTTTAGTAGTCTTGCACAGACTCACAGAGTATGGTTAATTGAATATATTAGTAACAACGAATAAAAGAAATGGTCCTGATGATCTCGTGACCTTACGTCTTCATTTTAGCCTTTGCAGTTGACAGAAATCAGCTGTTCATTCAAAACCGAGTTATATACAAATCGATCTGAGTTATTGATTAAATACATCTCCAAAAACTGTTAAATAAATTCGTGTCATCATGATTCTAAAAAATATCAAATTCGTCAAACGAAATTACGTATTGAACAAAAGGTAGGCCATTCCTAGCAACATTGTATGAATTAAAACACAACTTTGTTATTTTATATCTCATTTTTGTATTCTATTCAGCATTAAATAATTATTTCGTTGATAGACAAGTAATGCCAACTTATGAAAAAATATATCATTCTGTAAAAAATAGTAAAGTTTTAGTAAAAATTTAGTAAGATTTTGTTACGTAAGCTAATTATAGTAGTATACTATAACAGACTGGTGGAATGTTAAATTGTGTGCACTCAATCTGTTAGTTGCAGAGCTATAAAAAAGTTCTGTTTCTTATCACAGTTAGCCAGTTAAGGGGAGCACTATGCCTCCTATCTAACCCATGTTTGATTGACCATTTTTTAGGTACACGTTTCTAAGAAACAGTAAAGTGTTAGGGCTTTAATTTTTTTGTGCCTTTGCTTTGACATATTTTTAAGCTTTGGTACTAGAATTATTAATATAGAGCTAGCGATACCATTTTGAGAATTTTTTTTTGAAAAATGCAAAAACAATTTAATTTTTTTTGTAGAATTTTGTATTTTATTTCGAACTTAGTAAAAATACCGCAATGATTCTAGTACCATATGTCACAATGATACTGGAAAACATGTTCAAAAAATTTTAACCTTCAAAGTCAAATAGTTTTAGAGAAAACTGTACCTTTATGGAAAAAAGTGATTTTGCGGAAAATTAGCTGTAAAGTGTTACTTTCCCTAAAGTCGGCCTGCACCATAATATTGATCCTCACCAGACTGTTCTTTTTCCTCAAATAATTTCCTCTTTTTTCTCTTGTCATGCTTCTTTTGACACACTTTTCATTGCCTTCTCAGCTTTCTGTGTTTTTTTGAATATCGCAACTCTTAATTGTTTCCACAGATTAACTCAATTAAATGAAATTCTGGTCAAAACATTACTTAACCAAAATCTGGATAGCTTCCGTAATTTCTATGGTACAATTATAATTTTTATATGGAATTACACAGAAAAAGATACAGAAGGTAATGACCCCAAAATTAGAAAAATCGATTTTTTCGATTTTCGAGGTATAATGCTGCCCTTAAATGACTGAATAATTTTAGAACAAAAATGGTAGAGGTTTTTTCGCGCCCTGAAAACTCCATGAGGAGTATAGGACAAAATACATAGGACGAAATACATATAAGAATCTCACAATGGAGCTATAACTACTATCAAGAAAGAAATTCTTGTACGCTATACAAAGTTTCACCGATCAAGTAATTTTTCAGATTTTTTTTAATGGAATGCAAATTATTACAATATTTTAAAAATAGAGGTCATCTATTCATGAATTTTCTCCCAGCATAAGTAGGTTTTTGTTCAAACAATTTTGTGGAGTAATTAGCCACATTTCTGTTTCTCGTGTTATGATTGTGAACATTGAAATTCTGCTAAAAAGGTGGAAGTAGAGGTGAAAAAGACACTAATTAGAGTTATCTTGTCTGAAAGTAATGAATTTTATTATACAGCCAGACCCTGTGGTGTAGGTAACATAACCGAGTTTCAACCTCTACTTTCTCTGTAACTGAGTAAACTGAAAATATTGATTTAAGTTTTATTTTATCATAATTTTGCCCATAAGAGGCAGGAGTGTTAAATTATTTGCACTTGATCTTCTAGTTCCAGGGCTATAAAAAATGGTTTGTTATCAAATGGTTATCCAATTATGTGACTTAAGCATTTAAAAACAGAAAAGATACACCTATAAAACACTATTTAGCACGTAATAAATGAAAGATGAACCCTTTGTTTGGAACCACGTATGTCGCCAAGTAAGAAACATACATATTATTTTTGGTATGGATTATTTCAAAGCTTGGTTTTTTCTTCTTTTATTCGTATAAATTACAAAACATGGAAGTGTATTAAACTTTTTTGAGGATTTGGAAACAAAATATGAACCCGTTTTTTTTAGCGCATTTTTCACTTAGTCTATGTTTCGGAACATGTAGCTCGATCAATTTTAAGAGAAAAAATATGGCATTTTAAAAAAGTGTTTCTGCATGTTTGACGTTAGATACGAAAATTAAATGAAAGGAGGACATTAAGATAAAAAAAAGCTGAGCTGGGCATTAGATATAGGAAACTATATTGGTTACTGGGACGTTAATCACACCTCTCTCTTCATAATAAAGTAACAATCTGTTATCAAATTTTAAAACCCGACTGGATTTTGTGATGTGCAACTTTTGGATTGTGCCAAAGAAAGTCGGATAAGGATTATACAGACGTTTCAGAACAAAGTATTGAGAGCTATGGTTAATGTCCCTTGGTACGTTAGGAATAGTGATCTGCATAGAGATCTTGACGTCCCTTTTGTGTTTAGTGGGATAAGAAAACTTGCTGTCAAACATGAATCTCGCCTACATGGCCACATCAACCCTGAAGCAATGAAACTTCTTGATAGGTAATGAAAATGTTCCTAGAAGGCTCAGTAGGAAGAAGCCCTTCGAACTAGTGTAACAGTGCAGTGTGATGTGTTGAAGCAAAGCAGTGTAAAGTTCAAAAGTAGTGAATAGTTTTGTGTATATTTTAGTGGTAAGATATAAAACATTGTTGAATGGATTATATAATTTAAGTATTTAGTTTTTAAGATAATATGAATGAAATATTAATGGTTGATCTTTTAGGGCAGTTTTAATCTATTTTAAGTAAAAAAACATTCTTGAAGTACCCAGTTCCTAATTTTTTCAACGAGCGATCGGTTAGTAACGCAGAAGTAATCGTCTTCATATAATCTTCAATACGGATTCAAGATATTTTGTTGGAGCGCGGGCCACGGTTTGATTGGCTGATATGTTAGTGGAAAAAATTGTACGGGATTCTTTGCTACGGTGCAGATTGTCATTTTGTCATAATACATTGCATTTTATGATTTATTTGGTAAAGGAAATTGTTCATTTTATTTTATTTAGTTATTTATTTATTTATTTAAGGTCGCATCGACTACAAGGTCATCAGCGACCACATTACATATAAATATATGTAGTATAAAATTTCCAATGAATACATAAAAAAACACAATTAGGTCATATAATTATAAAAACATATTAAAAAATTAGTTAGGTTCAAAATTTAGACAACAGAAAAATAAACAATAAAAAATAGAATAGCACAATGAAAAATAACATATGCAATTTTATAATTATATCAAATCTGAAATTTTGTGAAATTTTAAAAATTTTATTGTGTTTTGAACCGCTACTTTGTCTACTAAATTAAGTGCAAAAATGTTGTTAATAACGAATAATGTTCGTGTGGATTGTGTAGTTTGGCAGTTTGTGATGATGTGGTTGATTGTAAGTGGCGTGTTGCAACGTGTACAATGTTGTGGTTCTTCTTTCTTCAGTAAGTATTCATGCGTATGTGTAGAGTGTCCAATGCGTAATCGTGTAAGTAGAACTTAATGCCTTCGAAGCTCCAAGTGAGGCAGAGGGTTTTCAAAAAATGTGTTTTCATTTTATTTTATTGTTACGTGAATTGCGTAGTTTTAAATGTAACTTATTTTCATGAACTCATCATTTTTATTGGTTAGTTTTTTGTCAAATAATTTTGTTGAATAAATATATATGAGAATTAATTAAATAAAGTTTACAAATTACTTTCCTATAACGAGTTTTAACAATATTATCCCATATAATATAATTATACTGTACGCCACGAAAGAAGTCCGTTGTGTGTAAAGATCTGTACCTCAAAAACTACTAAACGGAAAAATTTGAACATTCTTAGTTCTGTTTCCGCATATTTGCCACTATATTTATAAAACGCTATGTTTGATATAATACTGTTATAACGACTTATGGTTCAGCCCAAAAGTAATTTTTCTATCTTTGCGTAAAGCCAAAATAGCTCTTTCTTTAAAAAATGGATGACATATAAAAGAAAAACTACCGATTTAACTTTTAAAATATTCATATTATAGAGAAACCTGTGATCTTTAACATACAAGGTGTGGCTACTAAATAACGAGACTAACGTTGTAAAAATTTTATTTTAATTTTATACATAATTACTTATTGTTACCTTCAATACGCACTCTTTCTCTACCCCTACAACGCTCCATGCAAATTTTCCATTATTATAAATAGTGCTGGAAGTCATCGTCAGTCAGCTCCTTCAGGACACGTGCCGCTTTCTCTTTTACAGCTTCCACAGAAAATCTTGTCCCTTTTAATGCAGATTTCACCTTAGGGAACCGGTAGAAGTCACATGGTGCAAGATCTGGTGAATAAGGTGGATGTTCTAACACTGAGATGCTGTACTTGGCTAGGAACCTCTTGACAGATAACGCGGAAACAGCTGGCTCATTGTCTTCGTGGAGACCCCATGATTTGTCCTTCCACACTTCGGGGCGTTTTTTCCTTATTCTTTGACGTAGTTTAGAAAGTACTTCAAGATAGTAACATTGATTAATTGTTTTACCTTCAGGAACCCAGTGAACACATTATATCACATTCCCATTGAATACACACCCAGTGAACACATTCTTATGGATATCAAATAAAAACAATCGTCATTGCTTTGATTTCGACTTGCTCATTCGAGCTTTTTTGGCTCTTGGTGAAGTTCGGCTCTTCCAGTGCCTGGATTGGTGCTTCATTTTCGGACCGTAAGTAAAAAACCACACTTTATAACATGATATTATCTTCTACCTGTTTCCTAAGGTGAAATCTGCTTTAAAAGGGACAAGATTTGAGTATGTGGAAGCTGTAAAAGAGAAAGCGGCATGTGTCCTGAAGGAGCTGACAGAAAATGACTTCCAGCACCGTTTCCAACAATGAAAAATTCGCATTAAGTGTTGTAGAGAATGAGAATAAGTGTATATTGAAGGTGACAATAAGTTATTTTGTATAAAATAAAAAAGAATTTTTTTTAGACCGTCAGTCTCGTTATTTAATAGCCACACCTCGTAATTAAACCCCAATTTTTTATGTAAAGCCTGGATATAGTAACAAACGTTTAAAAACCACATTAACGAAAAACTGGTTAAAACTGGGTACTTTTTATACGTAAATTGCTGTTTCTCCGACTAATTTCTCAATACAATTATTTAAGTTCAACCAATAAACGCAGAAAAGAACAAACTTTAATTAGGCATATTAAAATTTTTCTGTTTGGTTGTTTTTGAGATTAAGCTTTTCAAACACAACGGACTTCTTTCTTAGCGCGCTCTTATACAATACATTATATATTTCAATAACCTTTTATTTGTGGTTTTCTCAGAACTAATTGAAACGGACTTAAGTAGGTACCTTATTACATTAACGTGTTTAGTTTTAAATTTTATTTTTTTATAGTTAATTTTTGAAACACTTACAAAATTTGATTTATAAATTTTTATGCTAAGAACTTTATTATTCATGTTTTGTCATCTGTCCTTAAAGTTTATAACTTAATTAATTACATCTAAAAAATACTAATTGCAAAAGAATGACACCTTGTTAAAAAAACAAATTCACTACGTGCTTACTTAAAAAATTTTTGTATTTATCTAGCATTCAACAAAGTTACTTTAGGTTAAACAAATATGAGTTTTGTACTTGACATATATTTTTCATGTTCTATGACAAATATCTTTAAAACTTTATGATATGCAGTTGTCGTACGTGTTTGATTCCATTCGTCAGGTTAAAAATCATTAGATAGGTATTTAATTGTGTTTTTTCTTGATTTACATTATTACAAAAGAAACAAAATAAAAAAATTAAAAATTAAATTGAATTTTAAGTTAAAAATTTAATTTATTAAATTTAATTGAATTTAAAATTTTTATTTCGAATTAAAAATTAAAATTTGTCTGACTGTTTTGCAATTCTGCTAATGTAGAAGGTGCATACTGATGGTAAATGAAAATTAGTGATGAAAAATGCCAGAACTGACCGGGAATCGAACCCGGGACCCCGGTGTAGAAACCAGTTGCGCTAACCACTACGCTAATGGGTCGGCCTAGATAGGTAAGTCAACAATTTAATTAAAGCCTTAAAAATTTTAGTATGGTTTTATTTCAATAGCGGTAGCTAAATTTCAGATGAAATATTTTGGCAGCCATATTTTGTTTAATAGTTATACAATAGTTTAATAGTTATAGTTTGTATAATAGTTATAGGGTGATTCACGAAGATATTCAGAAACTTTAGGAGCTCATTGTACATGTAGAACTAATGAAAAAAGTTTATATTAACATGGGTCCGAAAATGCTTCGTTTCTGAGTTACGGCTAGCGAAAGTTTCGCCCGGATTTCAGCTAACCAGGTGAATTGAGGTCTTCCTGGAATTCTGGTAAGGTAGATTAAGAGGCGAATTCAATCATTTCTTATAATTTTTGATCTGATAAATTGAATAAAACAGGTCCCAGAACTGTAAGTTAAATAGTTTTTAAGAAAACCAGTGTCAAATGCAAAAAATGGAGTGAAAAACACATTTTTTCATCTTTGGGAAAGAATAACTTTGTTATTTCACCAAGAACAGTTAAAATGTTTAAATAAAACAAGTAGAAAATTTTATTCTGAACAAACCGGTGTAAATTAAGTACTCAGAAAGTGAATAGATGTTTGATTAAATGAATTTTTATTCATAACAGTACAAAGTAAAATTAACCGGAAAAACTAAGATGAAAAAATGTGTTTTTTTTCACTCCATTTTTTGCATTTGACACTGGTTTTCTCAAAAATTATTTATTTTACAGATCTGGGACCTGTTTTATTCAATTTATCAGGTCAAAAACCATAAGAAACGCTTGAATTCGCCCCTTAATCTACCTTACCAGAAATCCAGGAAGACCTCATTTCACCTGGTGAGCTGAAATCCGGGCGAAATCTTTCGCTAGCCATAACTCGGTAACCAAGCATTTCCGGACCCATGTTTATATAAACTTTTTTCATTATTTTTACATGTACAATGAGCTCATAAAGTTTCTGCATATATTCGTGAATCACTCTGTATAGTTAGGCCCATAACAGGCAGAAGGAGTATTAAATTATTTGCACTCGATCTGCTAGTTCAAAGGCTACAAAAATTAGTTGTTTTCCTTATCAAATGGTCACCCAATTATATGAATGAAGCATTTAACAACAGAACACGTACCGGTGTAAAACACACTAGTCACACTTATCTCCTCTCACAGTAATTAAAATCTAAGTATACAGCCAGTTCCTGTAGTCAATGAAGTGAAAGTTTCATCCGCAGTGTATAAAGTATGTATGTGCTTTTCAGAGGAGCTGGACAGCTGATAAGCATACTTTTCACTCAGTGAGTAAGGTGCAATGGTAAACCACCTCACTCCTCGTTTTTACTTGGTAAAACCTCTAGAGGTTTAAACCAGCCTTTCGGGTGTTGAGCTAAACAAAAACCATATTCACAGGTACATTTTGAGCCCTGGATGTTGAGAAAGAGGGCTTTTTGCTTATTTACGAGGTGTGGCTATTAAAGAACGAGATTGACGTTGTAAAAAACTTTATTTTTATTTTATACATAATCACTTATTGTCACCTTCAATATACATTCCTTCTCTATCCCTACAACGCTCCATGCGAATTTACCATTGTTGGAAACAGTGCTGAAAGTCATCTTCTGTCAGCTCTTTTAGGACACGTGCCGCTTTCTCTATTCCACAGACTCATTCTTGTCCCTTCTAATGCAGATTTCACCTTAGGGAACAGGTAGAAGCCACATGGTGCAAGATCTGGTGAATAAGGATGTTCTAACACTGAGATCTTCTTCTGTTAGTGCCTATTCGTTCCGAATATTGGCGATCAGTCTGACTATGGCTATCCTATTTACAACCATCCTGAAAAGTTCTGTTGTAGTCTTGGAGAACCAGGTACGCAGGTTCTTCAGCTATGACATTCTTCTTCTTCCTGGTCCTCTTCTGCCATAGATTTTTCCTTGGAGAACGGATTTCAGCAGGCCGTATTTTTCTTCATTCCTCATGATATGGCCGGAATATGCCAGCTTCCTGCTCTTGATGGTGTTTATCACTTCCAAATCCTTATTCATTCGCTCCAATACAGCTTTGTTGGTCACTTTGTCCATCCATGAAATTCTCAACACTCTCCTATACAACCACATCTCAAAAGCCTCGAGTCTTTTTTCAGTTGATTTGGTCAATGTCCATGACTCCATCCCGTAGAAGAGTATTGAGAATATGTAGCAGTGGAGGAGTTTGATTTTGATGCACATATTAAGGTTGTGACTCTTGAACAGTTTTGCCATCTGATTGAATGCAGCCCTCGCTTTTCCTATTCTGCATCTTACCTCCTGAGAATGATCCCATTTCTCATTGATTAAGGTTCCCAGATAAGTGAACTGTGGCACCCTCTCTATCGGTTTGGTGTTAAGCATTAAGTCACATCTTCCTACTGCTCCCCTACTAATCACCATGAACTTAGTTTTGCTCACATTGATTTCCAAGCCATATTTTTCACTGACGCTTCCTATCTTGTTCACAAGCTCTTGCAGACTGTTCTTGCTGTCAGCGAATATTACCGTATCATCCGCATATCGAATGTTGTTCAAGCGTTCTCCATTCAACAGGACTCCCATTTCAGTATTCTCAAGGGCCTCCCTGAAGATTTCCTCTGAATAAAGATTAAATATCAATGGCGAAAGGATGCAGCCCTGCCTAACGCCTCGAAGAATGTCAACTGCATTGGTTCGCACTTCAGCACTTATCCTTATAACACTGAGATGCTGTACGTAATCTTGGCCAGGAAACTCTTGACCGATAACGCGGAATGAGCTGGCGCATAGACTTAGTGGAGAGCCCATGATTTGTCCTTTCACATTTTGGGGCGTTCTTTCCTTACTCTTTGACGTAGTTTAGAAGGTACCTCAGATTAAAAATATTGATTAATTGTTTGACTTTCAGGAACCCGGTATAGGTCCACAATCCCATGGATATAAAGAAAACAATCATCGTTGCTTTAAATTTTGACTTGCTCTTTCGAGCTTTATTGGCTCTCCGTGAAATTTGGCTCTTCCAGTGCATGGATTGGCTCTTCGTTTCTAAATCATAAGTAGAAAACCACGTTTCATCACATGTTATTACCGTTTCCAAAAAAATAGGTTTATTTTCAATCGCGTACAAAGTGTCAGTACAAACATTTTTGCGAGTTTCATTTCAAACATTCTTGAGCGTGTAGAATAGCAGTCTATCCTACATAACATCGTAGTTAATATTTAATTGTTGGATTTTAAAAAAAATAATTTCAAATAATAATCAAATGTAAACAATTACTAATTAAAATTTAAATTATTCTGAATCAAAACTAAATATATCAAGATAAATTATAAGAAGAAAATATCGAATTTTAAATAATAATCCAGAAGCCAAATATCTAAATTTGAAACAAGAAAACAAAAGATAGTATAATTTTAAAATTAAAAATTTGAACCAGTTAGAAAAGATTTAAAAAAAATTACAAGAATATTAATAGACACAAATAACGCATAAAAATACATCAAATAACATAAAGATCACGCAGTATTTACAGCCTTCCTTCACAGTACCCTGAACAGTTTTTCTTTAATTTTGCTATCTCTGTGAAACAGATCTACCTCTCCATTTATTTCATTAGCTGTAGCTATACATCTATTGATTGAAGTTATTTTACTTTTTGTAGCTCCAGCAAACAGCCTAAAACTTCTTAAAGCTGTGCCAGGTACTCTCAGAAAAATCTTCGAGATATCCGGAACTTCAACTCGTGAGTGCAGAATGTTGTAAATGTAAAGATCTTCCATCACTCTACGTCGCATGCTCAGACTCTGAAGCCCGTAGAATGAGAGGGCATCCGCATAGCCATCAAATTTTCTACCAGATCTACATAATAATAATAATAATAATTTCTCCGACCAAACATTAAAAAAACTCCAAACAGAGGAGTATATTCAGAAAAATTTACACTCAAAAACAGTTAAACGATGCCATATTATAGTTAACTATATTTCAAGGCATCTGATACAGTGAGCAAAAAAATTTAATAAATGTATTTGTAACATACGTAATAATAAAAAATGCTAATCACAATATATCAGTGATAAAAAAACACACGTAAACCTCATATCATGACAACAAAAATATGACCTTGAATCAATTGATTAAAACTATCTGAAACTTAAAGAATGATTACCATATAAATACTGTACATAAAAATTTACCTATATAAATGTAGAATATTATCAAAAATCTGGTGTGAAACACTCACACAACTTTCTCTTGCATATGCAAATATTTAACAATATAACCTAACATTAGTAATAAAACATTAGAAATAAACAAAAAACTAACCTCAATAAACATAACCTAATTATGATTATATTTAATCATAAATGAATGACGCAAAATGAAAATCGATCTCAGTTTGCCTTAAAAATACGGAAAATCACTCTTTCACGCTAAACTAGGCTCTGTAGAGAAAAATGCTTTGAATAAAAGTTATAGATCTTTTAATTTTCTATTAATTTAATTATATACTTTTTTGTCGTAAAATGCATTCTAAGGCCGAAATCTTAAAAAAATCGATTTTTCACACGTTTTCGTGAGAAAGAAACAGAAAATTGCTAATTACCGCTAAACTAAGCGTTCTACAAAAAAATGTTTGAATTAAAATTGTAAAATTTTAAATTCTCTACAACTTTTATTATATACATTTTTGCGCTAAAATGCATATTAAAGCCGCGATCTTGAAAAAAATCATGTTTTTACGTGAAAACAGCCTCACCGAGAATTTCAGCAAACATGACGCCTACCCTATCTTGTAGAGAATAAAAAATTGAGTAAACCAGTCGACTTTTAAAAAACTCGTAGGACCAGTTTTTGAGAAAATTGCAAAAAAGTGAAAAATTATGCGAATAAACTACTACTTCCGGTTGACCGATTTTGATGAAAATGTTCGTGTCGGGTCCGGTAGTAAAATGTAACTTAAGTTTCAAGTTTCAAGTTTGTACGATGTTCCGTTTTTGAGATATTCTGTTCACACACACACACACACACACACACACACACACACACACACACACACACTCACACACACACACTCACACACACACACAGACCAATCGCTAAAAACATGTTTTTTTGGGTTCAGGGGGTCTGAAAACGTATAGATCCGGTGAAAACTCGATTTCGAAAAATCGACATGAAAACAATACTTTCCTTCCTATAGGCCTATATTCATATAGGCAAGAGAAAGTAAAAATTTACTTATATAAATGTAGAATATAATCAAAAATGTATTGTGACACACAAATGTTTCTTACCAATGCAAATAATTAACAATATAACCTAACATTAGTAATAAAACATTAGAAATAAACAAAGAAACTAACCTCAATAAACGTAACATAATTTTAATCATGAGTGAAAGAAGCAAAACGAAAATCAAAATCAGTTTAGCTTAAAAATACGGAAAATCACTCTTTCAAACTAAACTAAGTTCCGTAGAGAAAAATGCTTTAATTGAAAGTTGTAGATCTTTTTAGGCTCACTATAAATTTGATTATATACTTCTGTCGCAGAATGCTTGGCTGAAATCTTTAAAATAATAGATTTTTTACAAGTTTTCGTGAGAAAAAAACAGAAAACCGCTAATTACCGCTAAAATAAGCCTGCTGCAGGAAAATGTTTGAAATAAAATTTGCAGATTTTTATATTCTCTACAATTTTTATTATACATTTTTGCGCTAAAATGCATATTAAAGCCGCGATCTAACAAACCATTTTTTTTATGAGATCACAGCCTCTCCAAGAATTTCAACAGACTTGGCGCCTACCCATCTTGTAGAGCATAAAAAATGTAGTAAATGGGGCGATTTTTAAAAAAATCGTAGGAGTCGTTTTTGAGAAAATCGCAAAAATGTAAAAAATTATACAAATAAACTACTACTTCCAGTTGACCGATTTTGATGAAAATGTTTGTGTCGGGTCCCGGTAGTAGTGTCTAAATTAAGTTTCAAGTTTCAAGTTCGTACGATATTCCGTTTTTCAGATATTCTTTTCACACACACATATAAACGTTATTTTTTTAGTATTTATTTTCTTTAACTAATATAATCTAATTTTCGGTTTAACGCTTTGCTAATTTTTAAATTTTAGTTTTACCCTTCCGGTAACTGTATAACAGTTCAAGTTTTTTTTAGGCCTTCGGGCCAGCCCCGTCAGTCAGCTGGTAGAAAGTCGCTATTATTTGTTAAGTATCACCGGTTGGACAAGCGGCCTTGTATGGTGACCAGTTGACAGCCATCCATGAACAAACTCTACTGGGGGTCCCTGTTCAAATTCATGTCTAATCCAGGGCAAAAACTACAGCAAAAAGCAGCGATCAAATTGAGTAGTTGTGAACAATGTACAGTTTCTGATAACAAAAAAAGCTAAAAAGAAAAAAAAAATTTTTGTATTAAATGTTTATCTATTGTGTAGTATTAAAGCAATCCGAATTGTAAATTTTATAAAATAAAACTTTTTAGTTTCAGTAAATTAATTTTAATTAATCAGTATTTTCTTAGCTGTGTTCAGAAAGTAAGTACCGTTTTATTCTACTGCCGCCGTAGCCGCTGCAATCGGTGTTCCGCGCATGCGCACTAGTCGTCCTTGTTCACTGGCTATCGACTCACGCCATTGTAGTTGTTCTACGTTGTGTTTTCAGTTTTCTCTGAACGTTTAAAATGTTTAAGACAATTAGTGATCCCGCCGATTGTGAGATTCGTTCTGTAACAAGATTTTTGCACGCAAGGAATGTGAAACCGGCTGAAATTTATCGTTAACTTCGAGATTTTTACAGGGAAGACGTGATAAGTGAAGGAATGGTGAGAAAGTGGGTTAGAATGTTCAATGGCGGTCGAACAAAATGTGCATGATGAGAATCGGAACGGTCGGCCTTCTCTCGTCACCGATGATCTGGTAAGGGCAGTTGACGAAAAAATCCAAGAGAAAAGACGTTTCACTATGACAACGCTATCTGACGATTTCCAACAAATTTCACGCACTCTTTTGTACGAAATTGTTACGGACCGCTTAGGTTATTGCAAGCTGTGTTCCGATGGGTTCCAAAAATGCTCACTGACGTGCACAAAACCAAGAGACTCGGAAGTGCTTTGACTTTTCTCACACGGTACAGTGATGATGGTGAGGATTTTTTTAAACAAAATTGTGATAGGTGATGAAACTTGGGTCCGTCATGTCACACTGGAATCTAAACAGCAGTCAATGGAGTGGCGACACACGCAATCACCGAAGAAACAAAAATTGAAGACGACAATGTCTGCACAAATAATCATTTGCACTATCTTTTGGAATCGGAAAGATCTTTTGCTGATTGATTTTCTCCCAAAGAGGTGAAAAAATTAATGCGGCAAGGTATTGTGAAACCTTAAGAAAACTAAGGCTGGAAATTCAAAACAAACGGAGAGGAATGCTCAGTAACGGAATTGTGTTGCTCCATGACAATGCTCGGCTTCATACCGCTGGTGGTACTCAAACATTGGTTCGACAATTTCGTTGGAAGCAGTTCGATCACCCGCCCTACAGCCCGGACTTGGCACCGTCTGACTACCACTTGTTCCTGCACATGAAGCGCGAGCTAGGCGGCCAACGCTTTGAAACCGATGATGAAGTGAAAACTGCCGTGGCTACATTCGTTGGCGGGAACCTTCTACGAAGAGGGTACAGACAAATTGATCACCACGCTACGATAAGTGTTTGAACATCGGTGGAAACTAATTCAAAAAATTGTTTAAGGTTTGAGCTTTCATGTAGAAATAAAATATTGTGTTGAAAAACATTTTTACTTGTTTTTATTAAAAACGAACACTTTTTACTTTCTGAACACGCCTCGTATAATGAAAATTTTATTTGAATAATAATTATTGAACTGTAGTTTGTTACAAGAGTTAACTAATTTTTTCCATTGAGAAATAAATTTAATATAATAAAATAAATTTTTCGTACACAAAAATGAACAAAATAATTTATAAGTTAAGTAAAAAATAATTAATGAAAAGAAATTATTTTAGTTAAACAAATAGTTAAACCTAAATTCGCTTATGCATTTTATTTTGAAGAATCTACCCTTTTTCTTGTTTTGTTTTAGAAATAAGCTGTCAGGTCGTTTTCGACAATATTAAACACGTTCACAATGGAAGATACTTATAACAAATAAGTTTTTGAACAATTATATGCCTACAGAAATATTTTTGAATTTCCAAATTAAACACTGTACCGCGTTTCCTTATATTTCTACGCACTCTGATATGTGCCTACCTATTTAAAAGTTTAAATTGATTGATTAAATTGATTAAGTATTTAAAAAAGTAAACTGTTTAAAAGTTTTTTAAACTATTTTAAAGTTGATTTAGAATATGTATATACGCCTTTGCGTAATTACTGAAATTGCATGTTTCTATTAAGTTAATTCGCCAATGGCATTATGTGGTGTTATGATAAATGTTCAATGTGTCTGGCTAACGGGTTTTTCGAATGTTGAAATGACTACTGAATATGGATCATTCTGATCAAAAAACGTTAAGTGATAATAGTCTAAAATACTTCTGTATTTATACCATTTTTATTTCTGTAAGTCTGATAATAGTCTGAAATACTTTTTACTTTAAATGTTTGATAATTAAACATTAATTACTTATAAAGTCTGATAATAGTCTGAAATATATCTGTATTTATAATATTTTTACTTTTGTAAGTCTGATAATACATAGTCTGAAATACTTCTGTATTTATACTATTTTTACTTCTGTAAGTCTGATAATAGTACTTCACCTAAATTGCCGCCGCTGTAACAGCAAGTTATAACGTTATATTTTATTATAAGTTTAATAAAAATAAAAATTAAATTATTTTTTACAATTAATGAAAAGAATTTCGTTGTCATAGAATTGTGATTTTGGAAAATACCTATTTTAAATTGCGTACATAATTTTAATGTAAAAATTGGTATAGTGTTTTTTTTACTTAATTAAATTGAACTAACAAGAAATTTATTAATATAGAAAAATGTAACTGGGGAATAAGTCTATGTGTTATAATATATTATTCGGGAAGGTTAATGATATAATTTTATCTTCTCTATAATACGAATAACAGCCTCTTAACAAATCGTCCTTATTAGACGGCATAGTCACTGACAGTTGTTGACCAACATCCTGGATACATAATATATTTCATTAATATGAAACAGTTTAAAAAAATTGGTTTTTTTATAAAGTACAAAACGTATCGTATGTGAAGAGACAAATTTTTTCCCTCTACCCACATAGTTCTGTTCTTCATATAAGACAAGAATGTGTCTTTGGCTACGACAAAGACACGTTCTTATCTTTTCCTTTTGTTTGTTTTATTGTGTCCTTTTTAACGTAAAACAAACTAAAATGGTCTGTTTTCCCCACAAGGGAATGGTGAATATTATGGGGGGGCCATAATATTTCTTTACGTTATCAGCCGAAAGGCTGATTTGAATCTCTAAAGGCCTTCTAAGTAAAATGAGGAGTGAGATGAATTACAATTGCCTTAGTGAGTGGAAATTTTTATGGCACTTAGTATATCTGAAGTCCGTTTCGGGATCTGGGTAAATTAAATAATTAATACACTATATTTTTAAATTACAAACAAATATTTATTATGAACTATAAATTACAATTGAAGGGGTCGGCAGAAGAAAGTGCTAACCCACAAAATTTCCAGCATTATTTTTCGTAAATATTTTGTAAAAATAAAATGTTTAGCACGTTTTAAACAGGATGCTACATTTACAATCTTTAGAACCTAGATTAATAGAATAAATAAATGTTTAAGAAAACATTCAAAAACATGATTTGTAGATTTCAGTAAACTTTTAAAATGACATTGCGTTAAATTATGTTGATGTAGGTTAGCACTGTCTTCTCCCGACCCCTTCAATTAATAAAGTGTATTAAATCTACCAATAAATTACAATTATTACAATATTGAATCAATAATTATAATGAAAGTGGGAAGAGAGACAGAAAAATTATCTAAATCACAACAAATACCATAAACGTATAAACTTACAACAAAAAAGCTTATCTATACAAAAATAATTACACACTACAAAACAGTAATACAACTACAAGTTACATATGGCAGCGAAACATTAGCAAAAGTGACCAAGACAAAAGCAATAGACAATGTCCTAAAACTCGAAAGACGAACTCTAAAAACCTGCATAGGAAAGAAAATAAAGTAGATGGGCAATGGAAAATTCTTATAAACAAACAAGTATATAAAGAAAACGAACCCATAACAGATAAAATAAGGAAGAAAAGTATATCTGCTCTTGAGCATCTTATCAGAACACCTAAAAACAGAATTTTAAACAAGATGATTAAGAAACTCTTTTCAATGATAACATCAGGAACATGGATCCGAAATGTCAAAAAAGATATGATCGAACTCGGATTAACTTTCGATAATTTAGAAAACAAATCAGAAATATTAAAAATCTTAAGAAATAAGGAAAATAGATTTGAAACAAAATCAGATGTAAGAACAAACCCAAGCAGGAAGAAACCGGTCGTTTCAGAGAAAGTTCGGCCAGCAAGATCAGCCTAAATGAAGGCATACTGGCAGAACATCAAGGTAAAGAATATGAAAATGAAGAAGCTTTCTAAATTTGACTAAAGTGATCCATTGTGGTCATAAAAGACAAAAAAATAACGAAAATAAATCAAATTAACTCGCACTTAATTAAACTAAATACTACTTACAAAATGACACAAAACTTTAGACAATAATTCACAGTAACGTTGACCTTCTCCAACGCACTGTTGCGCACTTCTCAATTTTCTCACTGAATTACCTGACAGATCGAGACTGACTGGCTCTACACAAACCGGCTCCGCTTATATAGGTGAGCTATGGAAATTTCGAGGTCACAGATTTTCGATATAATAAAAAATACTATAATTTATATAATAAATTTATATAATAATACTATATACTAATATACTATGTTGCAGTTTAGGTCAACAGCCAAAGGCTGGTTGGAACTTCTAGAGGTTTTACTAAGTAAAATCGAGAAGTGAGGTGGTTTACAACTGCCTTCCTCACTGAGTTGAAAGAGTATGCTTATCAGCATGCCAGGTTCTCTGAAAAGCATCCACTTTCCACCCTGCAAATGACACCTTCACTTCATTCACCACAGGGTCTGCCTGTATAAACTTGAATTTGAATGCTTGATTTGAATACTAGACAGTAGTTACCGGTGTGTACTTTGATGTTTGGGGTTCAATTAACCATACTCTCTCAGGAATAATCGATCTGGGTCTGTACGAGACCTCAGCTCATCTACACGTCATACACATCATCTTCATCTCATAGGGTCGTGGGGTTGCTTATTGTTCTGAATTGAACAGATTGCAACGTAGACACATTAGGAATTAAAAAGAGAAGAATTTAACAAAGAAAACAAGTTTAAACAATAAACGTAAGAAGAATTCGATGTTATGGTTATTTGCGATGTTTTGGCGTTAATTGCAACAAATAAGGTACAAGCCACATTTCAGATAAATACTCTTAAAGAAGTGGTCAGCAACACAGGCCTTAACATTTCCTTTGAAAAATTTGTACCCTTCTGCTACGGCGTTTCATCGTATAGTGAATGTTCAGATGTCAAAACACGCTCCTAGATAAACTCATTTACCTAAGACCAATACCGATAGAAAATTGTGAAAAAATTATTGGCATTTTATACATAAAATCCGGTTGCGTTTTTTGCAAGTTACAGCGGACAAAACACTTTCGTGTGTAAAAATTTGTTGGTTTCTTTATATTGTTGGCTGTAAGGTGCTAAAATTTAAGTTCATAATGAAATTTTACAGAACAAAATTTGTAAAAGATATTCCCGTAAATAAAACCATATTTTACAATTTTAGAGTAACATTAGCCCTAATAATTGCAGTTTGAAACTTGCAACACACAAAGTGGGAACAGAATGTGATACTCGAACAGTGTTGCATTGTCAAACTCGTACCATTTCCCACCCTCTTGTTCACAATACGTATGTGAATAATATTGACATTGAACACATACAGTTACAAATACACATACAAAACTATATGAATTGTATTGAAATTGAACACATACAGTTACAAACAAAACCATACAAAATTATGTGGTAGTGGTAAAAGGATAGGGTTTGTAATAGGCCATGAAACAGATCAAGGGTGCTTTGACAAAGAAAGACAATGTTTACTCTCAGAATTTCCGCATACCATGCCAACAGTCGCACATAGGACAAAAATGATTGAATTTAAAGTATCTACCCATTATTCTGATTTAGTAGGTAGTTCTACGAACCTTAT
This sequence comes from Catonia carolina, assembly GCA_035578175.1. NCBI lineage: Eukaryota > Metazoa > Arthropoda > Insecta > Hemiptera > Achilidae > Catonia > Catonia carolina. The sequence goes on along the minus strand of JAQMRL010000009.1, from coordinate 51,582,933 downwards.
AGATGAAATAGTCCATAAGTTACATCGTCTTAAAGACAGGACGACTTCAAAAGTAACTTGGCAACTTACAACCGTCGTTTCAACCTTGCTGTCAATACACTTGCATTGTGTTTTATATGAAATTATAGAGATATTCAGAGCGCATAGTTTGATACATGAACCAAACATCTCGCTTTACAAATACGTTTGCTGTTGTTGTTGTTGTTTAGGTCATCAGCCGAAAGGCTGGTTTGAACCTCTAGAGGTTTTACTAAGTAAAACAAGGAGTAAGGTGGTTTACCATTGCCTTCCTCACTGAGTGAAAAATTACGCTTGTCAGCATGCCAGGCCCTCTGAAAAGCACAGATTTTCCACTCTGCAAATGACACCTTCACTTTATTCACCACAGGGTCTGGCTGCATAATGAAATTAACTTCTTTCAGAGGAGACAACTCTGATTAGTGTCTTTTGCACCTCTACCTCTTCTGTTCTTAAATGATTCAGTCATTTAATTGGCTGACCATATGATAAGAAACAGAACTATTTATTTTAGCCCTGCAACTAACAGATTGAGTGTAAATAATTTGACACTCCACCTGTCTGTTATGGGTAAATAAATACGTTTGCTATAGGCATCTAAAGCTGGTAACTGCAAGGGCAACTGACATTGCCTCCTGTAGCAGAAGGGTTAATGACAACCGATAAAAAAAGCCCGAAAACTAAATACGAAATATGGAAAATTGAATAGAGTTAGCTACGTGAATTATCTGGGAGAGATTATCCAACTGAATGGTTCTGATGCAATTGCCTTACATTTAAAAAACAACGTTAACCTCTACTATCGGTTTCATAATCATAAACACCGAGTTAGAACCCTTGCATCTCCGAAACCATGAGTCGGGTTTCAACATATTTTACATCAAAATTTAGCTCATTTTATTTTGTGTTGACTTACAATAGACTTATATTTTTAATATTGTTTAAAAGTTAGCATCTCGAGGTTGAAAGATAGAACGACCCGGTTCGTTGCTACCACAACAAATTTCTTGCGTTTAGAGGCGTGTAACTCGATACTGAACTCTTGCTATCTTGGCAACTGCTCGATCGTTTGGCACGGGCAAACTACCGTTTTATCCAGCGTAAAAAACTTATCGATGAGCCAATGTTGTGGTAGAAGTTTTATAATTTTGAAAAATAGTTGGTTAATGCAGGGGATGGGCGCTACTATCCATGTTGCCTGAATCTGACTGTCTACCTGAATTGACAAAGCAGTCTGTCTATTCAGGTAGGCAGTCCGACAGAATGCTAACGTAGACAACCTGGCAAAATGAATAGTAGCGTCCACCCCCGCATTACCCATTCTATTTTTCAAAATTCTACCACAATATTGGCCAATTAATATTTTATGTTAATTTGTACTAAGTAATTTTAAGTAGTGTAATTTTGTATTTTGTATTTGTACTAAGTTTTTTACGCTGAATAAAACGATAGTTTCCCCATGCTGAACGATCGAGCAGTTACCGAGATAGCAAGGGTTCAGGATATTTTTAATAAATAAAAATTTAAATAACGTACGAATTTTAAATTTCCGACACGCAGTAAGAATATAATTGTCTACGTTGTGTTAAAATTTTAAACTTTTCGGCCAAATTATTATCGAGTTACACACCTCTAAACGCATAAAATTTGTTGCGGTAGCAAAAAAAAAACAGGTCTTTTTGTCTTCCAACCTCGATATGGCAATTTTGATCCCAATATATAACAATTATGATGCTGATTTTTTAAATGTCTTGAAAAGCCATACGCTAAATAAATAAATGGCAATTTTTAAACAACAAAATATAGGACTATTATAAGTGAATGCAGAATTAAATGAGCAAAATTTTGATGTAAAATATGTTGAAATCCGACTCAAAGTTTCGGAGATGCAAGGTTTAAAACTCGGGTGTCTATGATTGTGAAACCGATAGTAGGTTATCGTACTGTATATAATACAACCAACGCCATCTAGCGAGTGCCAGTGTAACTACTGTTACTACAGGCATTACAAGCTAGAGAACGATGGATCTTACACGTTCAATATGATCGCGATATTTTTTTGCGATCTCGATTGAAGGTTAGATACATTGAGAATGACACTTCACTCTCAATATGGATCCACACATCAACACTCTTGTTCTGCGAATCATAGCTCAGGGAACTAAACATCTAATGATGACAGAAACAAAAGATAAAACTTGTGTAGCTACTTTGATCACTGTCGCGTTAAATGTTTTTTACTTTCTCTTGCCTATGAATATAAAGGAAGGAAAGTATTGTTTTCATGTCGATTTTTCAAAATCGAGTATTCACCCGATCTACACGTTTTTAGACCCCCTAAACCCAAAAAACATGTTTTTAGTGATTGGTGTGTGTGTGTGTGTGTGTGTGACAAAATATCTCAAGAACGGAACATCGTACGAACTTGAAACTTGAAACCTATGTTACATACCACTATCGGACCCAACACGGACATTTTCATCAAAATCGGTCAACCGGAAGTTAGTTTATTTGTGTAATTTTTCACATTTTTGCCCAAAAAACATGTTTTAAGCGATTGGTATGTGCGTGTGTGTGTGTGTGTGTGCGCGCACGCGCGCGTGTGTGTGTGTGTGGTGTATGACATCATAAGCAAATAAAACTCGAGGGTACTTTTTTATTATAACTGTAAAATTTCCAGTGTGTAGATGGTGCGATACATCCGGCATATTAATTCAAAAATAACAACCTCTTCGTTGGATGGATGGTATTTTAATAGACCAATAAATAAAAACACAAAATTAGGAAAATATATTGCTTTATTTTCAAACATTTCATTTCAGTAATCATTGATTGTTGATTAAACTTTACCCGCCTGCTCCTCTGTAACAACGATTTTATTTATGTCCCTGGTCGTTATTCACTTTTATCGTCTGCACCAGAAGGAGCACCATTGCGTCCATCATTAGGATCTGACCTAGAGAAAAAACATAATAACGCAAAATGAGAAAACTGGATTCTACCATGATCTATAAAAAAAATCTGGTGTCAAACAGTCACACAATTTTCTCATGCCAATGCAAATAATAAACAATATAATCTAACATTAGTAATAATAATACATTAGAAATAAAAAACACAAACCTCAGTAAACATAACTTAATTTTAATCATGAGTGAAAGACCCAAAATGAAAATCAACCTCAGTTTGGCTTGAAAATACGGGAAAACACTCTTTCACGCTAAACTAGGCTCTTTGGAGAAAAATTATCAGTTACAAGTTGTAGAGCTTTCAACTTCCTATAAATTATATATACACACTTTTGTCGAAAAATGTAATCTAAGGCTGAAATTTTTTAAAAATCGATTTTTTACACGTTTTCTTGAGGAAAAAAATCGCTAATTACCGTTAAACTAAGTGTTAACAAACATACATAAAAATGTTTGAAATAAAAGTTGTAGGATTTTAAATTGTCTACAACTTTTATTATAAATTGATAGGCTAAAATGCCTATAAAAGCCGCAATCTATAAAATATCAAATTTTTTACGTGGAAACAGCCTCACCAAGAATTTTAGCAAACATGGAGCCTACCCTGTATTGTAGAGAATAAAACTTTTAGTAAACCAGACGATTTTTTAAAAAATCGCAGGACCGTTTTTAAGAAAATCTCAAAAATCAAATCTCTGTAAACTTGATAAAAACTTAATTTTTTCCAAAAAAAAATATTTTTTTGACGTAATTTAATATTTTATTTAGGTAGATCTAGGCCTAACTATTGTAAAACAAAAAAAACCAAAAACCGAAATTTTGAGTTAAAACATCGTGCCATCTCACCTTAAAACGGGTTCTGCATTAACCAGGAATGAAATTTTGTCCTGCATTTTTTCACTGGTACCGCCATAGTTGCTAAAGACAATTTATTAAATATTTTTAATCCGTATGTAACATTACGGCCTGTATCCCTCAATTAAGTACGAGGAACGTCTATTGCCTAACTCACTGAGGACACCTTCAGTTCATTCACCATAGGGCTGACTATACAGGCTGATTCACGAAGATATGCAGAAACTTTAGGAGCTCATTGTACATGTAAAAATAATGAAAAAAATTTATATAAACATGGGTCCGGAAATGCTTCGTTTCCGAGTTACGGCTAGCGAAAGTTTCGTCCGGGTTTCAGCTCACCAGGTGAAATGAGGTCTTTCTGAAATTCTGGTAAGGTAGATTAAGGGGCGAATTCAATCATTTCTTATGGTTTTTAATCTGATAATTTGAATAAAATAGGTCCCAGAACTGTAAGTTAAATAGTTTGTAAGAAAACCAGTGTCAAATGCAAAAAATGGAGTGAAAAACACATTTTTTCATCTTTGGGTAAAAATAACTTTGTTATTTCACCAAGAAACAGTTAAATTTTTTGAAAAAAAAAAACATGTTGAAAATTTTATTCTGAACAAACTGGTGTAAATAAAGTACACAGAAAGCGAATAGATGTTCGATTAAATGAATTTTTATTCATAACAGTACAAAGTAAAATTAACCGAAAAAACAAAGATGAAAAATTGTGTTTTTTTCACACCATTTTTTGCATTTGCCACTGGTTTTTTTCAAAAACTATTTAACTTACAGTTCTGGGACCTGTTTTATTCAATTAATCAGGTCAAAAACCATAAGAAACGATTGAATTCGCCCCTTAATCTACCTTATCAGAATTTCAGAAAGACCTCATTTCACCTAGTGAGCTGAAATCCGGGCGAAATCTTTCGCTAGCCGTAACTCGGAAACGAAGCATTTCCGGACCCATGTTTATATATTCTTTTTTCATTATTTTTACTTGTACAATGGGCTCCCAAAGTTTTTATATATCTTCGTGAATCACCCTGTATATTAAAATAATGAAATTGATTTTTCTGAGAGGAGATAACTGTGGTTACTGCCATTGACAATTGCATCTCTTTTGTTGTTAAATGGTTTAGTCATATGATTGGGTAACCATGTGATAAGAAACACAACTATTTTTTGTAGCCCTGAATTTAGCAGATCGAGTGCAAATTATTTATTTATTTTTTTTTATTTAGTAATATATTCATTAAAATTATAATTCATTACTATACTACACTATACACAATATTTTAAACTAAATTTACTTATATGCAAAAACTTTTCTTCACAAAGAGTTCTTTTCGCGCATACGAGTAGACTATACAAAAAATTTATTTAAAATAATATGTTCATAAATACTTGTTGTTGTTGTGTTGTTTAGGTCAACAGCCGAAAGGCTGGTTTGAACCTCTAGAGGTTTTACTAAGTAAAAACGAGGAGTAAGGTGGTTTACCTATGCCTTTCTCACTGAGTTGAAAGAGTATGCTTATCAGCATGCCAGGCCTTCAAAAAGCACTCACTTTCCACCCTGAAAATGACACCTTCACTTCATTCACCGCAGGGTCTGGCTGCATAGTGAAATTCATTATTCTCAGAGGAGATAACTCTGACTAGTGTCTTTTTACACCTCTACCTCTTCTGTTCTTAAATAGTTCAGTCATATAAGTGGCTGACTATGTTATAAGAAACAGAACTATTTTTTTTTATCCCTGGACCAAACAGATAGAGTGCAATTAAAATAACACTCCACCTGCCCGTTTTGGGCAACATAAATACTTATAACTACTAAAAACAACAAAATTATCACATCTAAAAAGGGTACGAGAATTACGTTTAGCCGTAAAATTTATTTTGTTTAACAAAAAATAATGAGTATAAAATACGAGGTGGGGTTATTAAATAACGAGACTGACGTTGTAAAAAAAAATTTATTTTTATTTTATACATAATCACATATTGTCACCTTCAATAAACACTCCTCTAACTCTACAACGCTCCATGGGAATTTTCCATTGTTGGAAACAGTGCTGGAAGTTATCTTCCGTCAGCTCCTTCAGGACACGTGCCGCGTTTTCTTTTACAGCTTCCACAGACAAAAATCTTGTCCCTTTTAATGCAGATTTCACGTTAGGTAAAAGGTAGAAAATAATAAAACGTGATGAAAAGTGGTTTTTTATTTATGATCCGGAATCGAAGCGCCAATCTATGGACTGGAAGAGCTGAACTTCACCGAGAGCCAAAAACGCTCGAATGAGCAAGTCAAAATTTGAAGCAATGATGATTGTTTGTTTTTATATTTTATAAGATTGTGTACCTTCACTGGGTTCCTGACCGTAAAACAATTAATCAATATTACTACCTTGAGGTACTTTCTAAACTACGTCAAAGAGTATGGAAAAAACGCCCCGAAATGTAGGACAAAACATAGGTCCCCACCGAGAATATGCGCAAGCTCATTCCGCGTTACCTGTCAAGATGTTCCTAGCGAAGTACAGCATCTCAGTATTAGAACATCCACTTTATTTACCAGATATTGCACCATGTGACTTCAATCTGTTCCCTAAGGTGAAATCTGCATTAAAAAGGGACATGATTTGAGTCTGTGGAAGCTGTAAAAGAGAAAACGGCACGCGTCCTGAAGAAGCTAACAGAAGCCGAATTCCAGCACTGTTTCCAACAATGGAAAATTCGCAAGGAGCGTTGTAGGATTACAGAACGTGTGTATATTGAAGGTGACAATAAGTGATTATGTATAAAATAAAAATAAAACTTTTTACAATGTCAGTCTCGTTATTTAATAGCCACACTTTGCATGACATATCTGTAAATTTAACTTACATAAGATTATGGTTATGTATACAATAAAAAACATAATTAAATTTTTTCGATAAATCAATATTTTAAATTTACGGTACCAAACATTTTTATATGTCTTACTTGATGATATACACACCAAACTCCGGCTTCATCTTTCATTTTACGTGCTTTTTTGTCTTTTACATCTTGTATTTCTTCTGTTGTTAAATGTTTCAGTCACACAATTAGGTGACCATGTGATAAGGAAGACAACTACTTGTAGCTCTAGAAAAAGCAGATCGAGTGCAAATAATTTACAACTCCATCTGTCTGTCATGGGCAAAACTTTCTTTGTGTATTGTAAAATAGAAAGATGTTCCGTTTGTGACGTCGTCTCAACATAGTAGCAACGTATCAGCACACTTATGTATTATTTTGACGATAATTGTTGAATATAATTGAATCAACTTAGGATAAGAAACAATATTTTTTAAATATTGTATTTGCGGTAAGACAAAATTATAGACGAGGCCTTTCATAACAAACCCAACAATCTCCATTTTTCTAAATTTTTCAGGAGAGCAAAAAAACTGCTAATACGCAATTCCAAACTCCGGCTTCATCTTTCATTTTACGTGTTTTTTTGTCTTTTACATCTTGTATCTCTTCTGTTGTTAAATGTCAATAATAATAATACCTACCCTGAGCATTCTTCATTTTCTTCAGCAGCATTTATTTTCAGAGGCAGCTGATTGTTGCAATAATTTCAAATTGTTAAAATTGTTAAAATAATAACGTGCTCGGCTCTCATCATGCGGTCCTGGGTTCGAATCCTACTCAGGCACGGCATATTTTCATACAAAAAATCATTTCGTCCTCCATTGTAAACAGTTACACTCCAACGTCGTCGCTAATGACCGTTGTAGTTGATGCGACGTTAAAAAAAAAAATATATATATATATATATATTTTGTTAATATTTTCTTCCTACAAATAAATGAATTGCTATAGTCAGATATCAATTGAACGTATTTTTTAAAAGATATACTATCCAATTGTTTTTTAACAATAAAAAATTTTTACCGCTGATCAATTCGACCCATTATTTTCTATGTTTACATCTCCAGACCAGAACGTTACCATTACTCCAAACATAGCAATGCAAAAATTTGATAAAATTTACAATACTTAATTGGAAAACGGTTAAAAATTTATGTATTTCGGTACTTAAGCTAAAATATAGCTTAAAATGTATCAAAATTGATGTTTTTTTAAAGGTTTGAACATTTTCAAAAGATATCTGACTATAGCAATTCATTTATTTGTGGGAAGAAAATATTAACAAACTAATGGAAATCAATATTTTCTTACGGTTAAAATTTCATGAGACAACCGGTAAACCAATCGTTAAAACATTTTTTGGGTTTAGGAGGTCTGAAACTTTTGGTCAAAACTGAATTTCTTAAAATTTACTTAAAACCCATATTTTCCTTTTCTATAATATTGTAACAGAATCGAGTAGACGGATCACGAATGTTCGAGAATTCTATTCATAAAAATAATAGACATAATAAAATAACAATACACAATAAGACCAGTTTTGTAAATGACAGTTTTAATCATAAAGGGTACGCCTATTATAAAAGGTTATTGTGTGCTATAAAAAGGGTATTTTTATAAAGTTGTTTACGTTTTCTATTTACAATAGTTGACTTGTTAACAAAAGGGATTTTTCTAGCATTCATTAATAAAGAGTTATTTTTGTACTTGAGTAGATTTCACTACTTTATTCTGGAACATCTTTATGAATGAGTAGGTATAAAAAGAGAACCCCCGAGTGCGGTCAGTCAGTATTCGTGTGATCTTTGCCGTACGATTATTGGGGTGTGTATTTACAGGTTACACATCCGAGTATTGTAGTGATTCACGATTGTTATACCGTCTCTTTGTTGTGTGTGTATTGTAAAGTTAATGTGTAGTTTTATGAATTCAGTTTGTGTTGTATGTTAGTGTAATCTATATAAGTGATTGTAAGTAGGCTAAGTAAGTTATTAAGTTATTTATTGTTTATTATCTAGTTTAAGTGAATTATTAAATCATTTATTGTGTAATTAATTAATCATTTATTGTTTTTATTTAATTATAATTAGTTTAATCATTTATTTGTAATCTTTTAGTCTAATAAATATTTGTAATTTGTAAACTTTAGCCTATTAATTATTTAATAACCTAGATCCCGAAACGGACCTTAGCAATAAGTGTCACAATATATTGATTTAGATCAAGAGACATTAATATTTAATTATCACGTAATAAACATACCTTTTGGGTCCTGTTGGCATTTCAGTTGCGGTCGAGGATTTAAGTTGTCCGCCCTTCATTTCGACTCCATTGCCAATATTTTGGTCAGTAGTTGTACTTGAAGAGGGGTTATTCACTTTACCGCCTTCAGCTCTGAAAATTATTGGCATACTATTAACCACGAAATAGCAGGCTTCCTTGTAAACCAAGCAGTCATGTACCTCCACCCATTCTGCCAAAAGGTAAGCCCACAGTGAACGCTGGCCATGGCCACAGGTCGCTGGTCGAAGGTTTACGGTGGCGACCGCGCATAGTGGGAGCAAGTAACTACGCGCTTAACCTTTATTCAGTTTTCGGTATTCAACATGAGTTCTTGTAGCAGCAGAGATAATGAATTTATTCTTATAGAAAACGTTTCCACGAAATTATTATCATTTAAGGATGACACCACTAGTGACATTAATAAGAACAGATAATTGTTCGGCATAACCATATTTTTCCGCAATTAAAATAAGATAGAGACAGATTTTTTTAAATGCATCAGAATGACTCTGAAAACGTTTAATTTTCTATTTTCTTAAGTAGAACTCGTTTTCAAAAACAATAGTGCTACTTGCACAAGCAACCAATATTTTGGAAGAAAGACTTGTGATTACTTTGAAGTATGATTTTTTCAACAATTTGACCACCGATATTCAAAATAATAGAGCAATGTTTGGCCAGTAATAATCTTTTAAATTATGTTCATATATCTATCTTACTACAATTAATTAACGAGTTGTTATTATTTATAAATACGTATTATGCGACGCCAAGTACACTTAGCAACCTGCCTGCTGCTTGCTGGCAGCAGGGGCGGTTTCAGGGAAGGAGCCATGGGGGCCATGCCCCCCCCCCCCGAAATACTAGCAAAACTTAGTTTAATATTTCCTATAAGCTTGTTTTTCTAACAAAACTGAATCCCAATACTCGTACCTATCAATTAACAATAATTATTTTAGTATAAAAATGAGTCAAACAGAAAGTATTTATTTTTAAATATTATTAAGATAACAATCAGTGTCAGTAGTCAAAAGCCACTCGCATCCAGTCAGCAATTTGAAAATTTCTCTATGAATTAAAATTGTGGTTACAGCAATACAGCATAAAAGAGGACTTTTCAATGACTCAATCACAAACTATGTATTACAAATTATGTAGTAAGAGCTACATAAAAACAAGATAGCCTTCCCCGAAAATTAGCCCTGGAACCGCCCCTGGCTGTGTAATATGAGACGTATACACACAAACTCATACAAACCCAAATACACTCGCACACAAACGTAAACACACAACCTTCACACACTCGATATAAACATGTCAACACTATACCTCAAAATAAACAAATATACACCAGATGATTTACCACCTCCAGATGTGAGTAACAATAAAAAAAAAAAAAAAAAAATTAAATAAAATATTAAAAAAGGATTGTTAATCATTCGATTTTAAGATTTTGAAGAGTGAAGACGTTTTTTTACAATTTTTAAATAAAAAGGATTCATATATATACAATCAAGAAGTTTTCAATCAAGAGATATTTCAAAAAAAAAGGATCTGAACACTAAAGGGATTTTAACAATTTTAAGGAATTTTAAGGAGTTTTAAAAATTTTAAAGATTTTAAGAATTTTTCATTGTTATTAAATAATAAAATACAAATTTTGTTTGAACCAGAAGAAAATAAATTTATCAATTTTTCTAAATAAATAAACTTTGAGTACAGCTGGCAGGTTGCTAAATGTACTTGGTGTCGTATAAGCCGTATTCATAAATAATAACAACTTGTTAATTAATTTTTAATATAGCTTTATAAAACTAACGTTAAAAGATTATTATTGGCCAAACAATGCTTTATAATATTGAATATCGGTAGTCAGAAAATAAAAAATACGTTTAAAAGTTCAAAGTAATCACAAATCTTTCTTCTGGTAATACTGTTTGCTTGTGCAAGTTGCACCATTGTTTTTTAAAACAAGTTGTACTTTAAACAATAGAAAATTTAACGTTTCCTGAGTCATTCTAATGCATTTAAACAACCTGTCTCTGTCATTTTAATTGCGAAAAGGTTGATTATGCCGAATTTTCTGTTCTTATTAATGTCACTAACAGTATCGTCTTTAAATGATAATAATTTTGTGGAAACGTTTTCCATTAGATATAATTCATTAGTGCTGCACGGGAACTCATGTTAAATACCGACAATTGAATGTAGGTTAAGCGCGTAGTTACATGCTTCCACTATGCGTGTTCACCATCGTGAATCATAACCTGTGACCAGCGTTCACTGTGTTACACTGTGTTTCTTTTAGTTTTTACCAACCTGTTTACATGCTTAAAAGCTGCTACGACCTGCCTACCATCTGGCCGCGGCCTACACAGAAATCTCATCTCTGGTGTCTGGATTCTCTGCTTTAAGGTAGTCGCCACCGGCTTCTAGTAGCGCAGTCGTTTGAGCTCATAGGACCGGCCGGGCATCGGCGGCGTAGTTCAAAAGTAGAACATCGAAGGGGGGGAGGTTGTCTTCGCCGCTGCCTAAAAGATTAGGAGCAGCCGCCGACGCAGCGACCACCTTTCACCGCTGCCTCCGAAGAGGAGCAGTCACTGGTGAAGTGAATCGGGGTCGTCTGTACCGCTGCCTAATATAATAGGAGCGAGTCGCCGACGCAGCGTGCACCTTTTACCGCTGCCCCCGAAGGGGAGCAGTCGCCGGTGAAGCGATGGGTAGGGGATGGAGGTGCAGATGACGGAAAGAATACTCAATGTTGAGATGTCAACTCTCCGTATCGATTCTCGCACACAGAGAACATCGATACTGTCACCTTCTCCTTCTCGACTTTTGCATCGCCAGTGCGTAGACACTATATGTTGCCACTTGGTACATGCGCTGTGAGAGGTATGATCGCTGGCGCATTATATCGGCAGCAGCAACCCCATCACAGCGCCAACAGTGGGCAAAATATGAACTACGGACCGGCGTACAAATAAAAACAGTATTAAGGTTTTTGTAGTTGTCCATGCCTCACTTCCGTACAGAATAACTGGAGCTGTCATAACATTATAGTTTGTTTACGATAAGAGTACTACGACGTAGGAAACCAGCAAGACAAGTGAGCTTGCGGATTAATTAAAAATAAGCACAGCATGATCAAAAACAAAACTTCATACAACAGATAAAGCTCTACGATTAATTTAACAAAAACACGTTCAATTCATTGGTTTGAACTTGTTTTACAAATTGAACATTAGTTTAATATTAATAACTAAAATTTTATTTTGTTACTCTTACATTGTTATTTTTCGTTACATTATTTACTAACTTATTAATACATTATTATTTATAATTAGAAGTTTTTTAATATAGACTCAGTTTTTTTTTGCCACAAATAATATACAGTTGAGCCGTTGTTAGTTTGCTCCTACTGTCAACAAACAAAAGCCACCTACTTCAGGGTGCACGCTAGAGTCTGCGACTTTACGGATGTCGTATTCCTATTAAGTTAACTATTTCTTAAACTATAAGTACTTAAAACATCAGTCATGATATGATGTAGGCTTAACAATTTCAGGTATAAAAATACTTTTAAAAGTATTTTGTATTTAAATACTTTTGAAGGTATTTTGTTGTTACTTTTTAATCAGCGTGTACACATTTTGATACAATGCGCATGCTCAGTGACGTCATTATTTGTTTACATTAGGAGCAAACTAACAGAGGCTGGACTATAAGAGTAATGGGCTTGAATTATAACAGGAGAGTGAACAATTCCGGTAATTCGTTGTTTATCATTTCAGACTGTTTATCATAATATCATTAAAATAATTAATGTCTGTGAGTAGTTTAATACAATTGTTTGCACTTGCCCGTGTTTAACTCATTTTTTATTTTCATCGGTTATATTTTGGAATTTTATCGGTTCGTTTTGATTTTTCTGTAGACTGAAGTTAAAAAGTTTTGTAAGCTGTGTTTTATTAACGTGCGTGATAGTGAAAGTGTTGAGTTTTTGAAACATAAAAGCGGTAAATATTAAATCGTAGACAAAAATTTTGTTGTTTAATGTAATGGTTAAAATAATTAATTAAGGAGTCTTTATGAAACCACAATAATTACAAGTAATCAGAACGGTATAATTGAAAACACTTAAAAGATAAGGTTTATTTTAGCTGGCTGTAGATATTTTAATGATGGAACGTAGTGCAAAATGATATTGTCCGGCGGAGAGTTAGATACGCGCTCACTAGTGTAAAACTTTCGTTTACAACCTGTTGGCGCTTGCCTTCGGCGGAGAACTGGTACAGTAGATGGACTATAGTGTTGTACTGCCGGCTTCCTGCCATACCCGTTGCTCGTCTTCGTGTAAGTAAACAACATTAGATGTTCGTAAATTTTTTCTTTTGATAAGTTTCTGTTGTAGTAATTTATGACAGTGGTGTAGACTTTTGATAAGTCACCGACGCTTCAGTAATTTATGACAGCGGAGTAGAAGGCAGAGAACACCGTGGCGCGGAATCCAAAAAGGACCATGTCGAAACCGCGTCAAAACCTACCAATACACCCTATGGGTATTACCGACCTTTTTGTTGATCATTTTTGTTAGTAGACCATTCTGCATGCTACCGCTCTTACATAACCACCGAGAGCGTAGTGGTATGAAGAGGTTATTGGCATCTGCATTGGCGACAAGGTACTGATGGTATGCCGCCAAAGGGTCTGTCACGCCTACAAAGTTTGGGAAAAGTATTAAAGTTTGTTAACACAGTAACTTATTAGAGGGTATGGTGGTAAAGCGGTGTTAACAATTACACTACTATTTCAAAATGTAATCTTTGTAAAAATTGCAATTATACATACCTTACAGGTAATATGCTTCTAACCTCGCTAATTGTTTTTATCAAACGGCTGGAAAAAAAAGCAAACCAACAGTCAACTATAGGCTAACACTAACATTCTATCAGTGGCGAGCTTGAGCGGCTAAATTTTGAACTACACGATCGGTCCATCTCACTCGAGTGGCATCACTTCCGGATTACACTTTTAAGACACTTTATGGAGATCCCATCTTAAGTGTAGATTCACCTAAACGCCAAGGTAATGTACACGTCCCTATTTTCGTTCACTATAAGGGAATTTTTTTTTTGTTTTTTTTACATGCATCCAGGAGACTCCAGAGGGAGTATAGGACATGTCAAATAAAACTGATAAACTGAAAGTTCATCACCAATGATAAATTCATCACTTACCACCAGAAAATTGTTTTTGCTACTGCTTACTTCAGTAGGCTTGTCATGAACTCCATTGAATTAAATATCACACAAATTAAAAATTAAAAAAATCAAACACAATGCTAAATAATTCATCACTTACCAATAATTTTTCCTGCTACTGCTTAACTCAGTAGGCTTGTCATGAACCCCTTTGTACCAAATAGTACACAATATTTGTTTAATGACAAGTTAAATACTTTTGAACCAAAAACTATTTAGAAAGGAATTCATGCACACTGTAAAATGTTTCATCAATCAAATACTGTTTTAGCTTTTTTTTAAAATGACTTATATTGTCACAACTTTTTAAACCTTGTGGCAATTTGTTGATGTATTTTCTACCTGCATAAGTTGGTTTTTGTTCAAACAATTTAGTGTTGTGATTAGCAACATAATAATCGATTCTGTTTCTTGTGTAGTGGTTGTGAACATCTAAATTCTGTAAAAAGGTACTTTTCTTTACGTACATTATCTTTTCAAAAATGTACAAAGAAGGAACTGTGAGCAATTGCAGCTCTTTAAATAGTGGTCTGCATGAGGTAAGGTGGTTGACTCCCATCATACACCTATCAGCTTTTTTCTGTAAATAAGAGTTGAACCACCTCTTAAGCAACGTTAATGTTTCTGCAGCCCTGCTGTATACTTCATCCCAGGCAGATCCTTCCAAAACAACGGCTGTATCATCAGCGTAAAGGAAAAGTCTACCGTTCCCTATTGTTAGTTTTCACAGACTATTTCTGTATATTAAAATAAAAATACCACTGAGTGTGCTTCCCTGTATAACGCCAAATCTAACTGCCATATCGTCGCTGATATGTCCATCGATTGAAACCACTTGTTTCCTCTTCTTGGGTCAAAATTTTGCAAGTGCCACTTTTGATATCTCGTAGGTATAACAACAAAAATTGCAAAAAATATGCAGCTTTCTCCTGCGGTAATAAAACTTAATATTTACTATGTCATTATATTTTTTATTATTTGGAATTTTATCGGTTCGTTTTGATTTTCTTCGAGACTGCAGTTAAACAGTTTTCTAAGTTATGTTTTATTAACATGAGTGGTAGTGAATGTGTTGATTTTTTGAAACATAGAAGCAGTAAACATTAAAAATAGAAAAAAATTGTTTTGTTAAATGTAACGTTTAAAATAATTAATTAAGAAGTCTTTATGAAACCACGATAATTACAAGTAATCAGAAAGGTATAATTGAAAACGCTTATAGGTAATGTTTAATTTAGCTGGATATAGATATTTTAATGATGGAACGTAGTGCAAGATAATATTGTCCGGCGGAGAGGTAGATACGTGCCAACTAGTGTAAACTTTACAACCTGTGGGCGCTTGCCTCGCGCGGAGTACTCTCACAGTGGATGGACTATAGTGTTGTACTGTCTGCTTCCTGCCATACTCGTTGCTCGTCTTCTTGTAAGTAAACAACATTAGATGGTCGTAAATTTTTCCTTTTGATAAGTTTCTGATATAGTAATTTATGACAATGGTCATAAAAAAGACCATGTTGAAACCGTGTCAAAACCTACCAATACACCCAATGGGTTTGCCGACCTTTTGGTCGATCATTTAGTAGTAGACCATTCTGGTTTCTATCGCTCTTACACAACTACAAAGAGTGCAGTGGTATTAGGAGGTTATTAGTGTTTGCACTGGCGACAAGGTATTAGTGGTATGCCACCAAAGGATCTATCAGGCCGACAAATATCGGGAGTAGCATTTAAAGGTCGTTAACACAGTAACAAATTAGGGGGGATGGTTGTAAAGAAGTGTTTACAATTATTGACACTTATTTTTACTTTCTCTTGCCTATATGAATATATTGGAAGGAAAGTATTGTTTTCATGTCGATTTTTCGAAATCGAGTTTTCACCGGATCTATATGTTTTCAGACCTCCTGAACCCAAAAAACATGTTTTTAGCGATTGGTCTGTGTGTGTGTGTGCGCGTGCGCGTGTGCGTTTGTGTGTGCGAACGTGTGTGTGTGTGTGTGTGTGTGCGTGCGTGCGTGTGCGTGCGTGTGCGTGTGCTTGCGCGCGCGCGCGCGTGTGCGTGTGTGTGTGTGTGTAAACAAAATATCTCAAGAATGGAACATCGTACGAACTTGAAACTTAAAACTTAAGTTACATAATAGGCTACTACCGAACCCGACACGAACATTTTCACCAAAATCGGTCAACCGGAAGTAGCAGTTTATTCGTATAATTTTTCACTTTTTTGCGATTTTCTCAAAAACTGGTCATACGATTTTTTTTTAAATCACCAGGTTTACTCAATTTTTTATTCTCTACAAGATAGGGTAGGCGTCATGTTTGCTGAAATTCTGGGTGAGGCTGTTTTCACGTAAAAACATACTTGTTTTTAAGATTACGGCTTTAATATGCAATTAAGCGCAAAAATTTATACAATAAAAGTTGTAGAGAATTTAAAATTCTACAACTTTAATTCAAACATTTTTTTATAACGCTTAGTTTAGCAGTTTTTAGCGATTTTCGGATTTTTTTTCTCACGAAAACGTGTGAAAAATCGATTTTTTTTAAAGATTTTGGCCTTAGAATGCATTTAACGACAAAAGTGTAATAATAAATTTTTTAGGAAATAAAAAGATCTACACAACTTTTATTTAAAGCATTTTTCTCTACAGAGCCTAGTTTAGCGTGAAACAGTGATTTTCCATATTTTTAAGCCAAACTTAGTTCGATTTTCATTTTGCGTCTTTCACTCATGATTAAAATAAGGTTATGTTTTTGAGGTTAGTTTTTTGTTTATTTCTAATGTTTTATTACTAATGTTAGGTTTATTGTTAATTATTTGCACTGGCAAGAGAATGTTGTGTAAGTGTTTCACACCAGATTTTTTAAAATGTGATCTTCGTAAAAAATTTCCAATTATGCATACCTATTGGTTAATGATCTTGTAAGCTCATCGATTACTGTTTGCAATTGGCTGGAAACAAAAAAGCAAATCAACAGTTAACTATAGATTAACAGTAACATTCTATCAGTGGCGAACTCGAGCGGCTAATTTTTGAACTACACGATCGGTCCATCTCACCCGAGCGGCATCCCTTCCGGATTACTGTACTCATTACGGCAAAAAAAAATTAAAATTGAATGCTTTAAACTTTGGTAGAAATTTACTAGTTCTTGAGCTACTAAAATAGTTATGTTTTATTATTACTTGGTCAGCCAATTATGACTGAAGCATTTAATCCTTTTTTACCCAGTGAAGCATAGAAGTCACATTCGAGTGAAATAACAGACATAAAAACTTTTAATTGTTAGCGACTACTTTTGATTAAAGAGCGCTGGATGTGATATGTAATAATTTTCTGTACCCTAGCCCCAGGAATCGAACCTGAGACCTCCGCTTTGCAGTGTAAGATGCTGACCACTACGCCACGGACGCGACCATTAGTTTCTTTTTAAAGTTAGTTTTAGTCCTAAATAATAGTGTTCATTTACTAAAATAAAGTAGCATTTCTTCGAGTATGTTGAATGTACATACAAGTATATTTTTTAGGCTGTAAATACTGATTTTGTCCATTTTACCAATGTTTTTGAATTGTAACCGTTTTTAAGTCTTAAATAATGCTTTGCTACAAATCTAAGCACAAGAATTTTGTTTTGGAAGTCTGCATATGATTTTTACTTATTCATATTGTTGGGAACTTTGATACCATCAAGCCCAATGTGACATTATGTGTCACACTTTTTTGTCACGCCATCAAAAAAAGGCTGAAGGTCTAAAAGTGATTCTATTTCACTTAGATGTCAGTAAAGTGTATGAAACAATGTACACATATTTGTTTGTGCATAGTTAAAAAATTTGAAATTGAAAGTGCTAACAACAGAAAATGAACAGTTGCAAAATACATCAGTCAGACCTATCTGTTCTGACAACAATGAATTTCATTACACAGGTAGACCCTGTGCTGATTAAAGTGAAGTGTAATCTGCAGTTGAACAAATAGTTACTTTTTGGAAGGGCCGGGCATGCTGATAACCGTACTTTTCCACTTAGTGAGTTGTGGTAATAGTGGGCAGGTCGGGTGTTAAATTATTTGCACACGATTTGCTAGTTCTTGGGCTACTATAAAAGTCCTTTTTCTCATCATATGGTCAGGCAATTATATGACTGAAACATTTAAGAACAGAAGAGGTAGAACAGGAGAGGCAGATGAGGTAGAGATGAAGTGGTAGGTACGTAGAGGGAAAAGAGGTAGAAAGGTCATTAGTCAAAGTTATCTCCTCTGAGAATAATGAATTTTTTTATACAGGTGTACTCTTTAGTGAATAAAGTGAAGGTATAATCTGCAGTTTGGAAAGTAGAAGCTTCTTGGAGGGACAGGCATGCTGATAAGAAAACTTTTCACTCAGTGATTTATGGTAAAGGTGGGCAGGTCGGGTTGTAACGATTATAATTAGTTTTTCAAAACTTAGTTTTTTCTTGAATTTTATATTTCATTCTTTTATTCCTCGAATACTAAATTCTATAATATTGTAGATTCTTTGTTGGTAATTTCATCTATTTCTTTCTAAATGCATCCGATCCTGTGGTCAAATGATATTTTGTCTTTGTTCTGTGGTTTGGAGTAGTGAATTTTATATTTCTTTTGTGTGCTGGTATGGAATATGTTCCACCCCCCTTATCTTGTTTTGTGTGAGGTCGTCAACATCTCGGGGTGCGTACGTGCTGTTTAAGCTGTAGTCAGACATCGGATGATCGGTAGAAGGGCTGTTATTGGTCGGTTAAGATCGCGTGACTTGTTTTCTGCCCCTGGCTGGGGGTGATCTGGTGGTTAGTTCGACCTGTTGAATTCTGGACGTTGAACGATGAGGAATCACAAGTTGTCGGTCTAATGCCTTCTTAGGCAAATTCCCATGCGGTATCAAAATGTTTAAATAGTTGTTTTTTTTTTGATATTAAAGTAATATCGGCTATGTTCTTTTAAAGTGTTCAAGTGCTGTTGGCATAGTTTTTATTGTTATTTCACCATTATGTAAAGTCGTGTCTTTAGCTTCCTTTGTCTTGCGTGCACCATGCGTCGGAAATGATTGGGTAAGTTAAGGTCTTTGTATTGATTAAATTTAAAGTGTATTGTTATTGTTTTTGTCATTTATCTTTTGAAAGTAGGGATGGATTATGTATTTGGGACACACAGATCTCGTTGTAATTTGAGTTCTAAAGTTTTTATTATTTTAATACTGTAATTGCGTCATAAAGTGTAAAGTAATCTGATGTTTTCTAAAATAAGTTATCTAAAGTAAAGTACCTTTGGGAAAGTTTTCTTTTGTTTGTGTTGTATTTGCTTTTGGGCAAATTATGTTGTGTGTTATACCTTGGTTAGGTATAACACGTTAAGTAGCAAATCCTGCTATAAGTTGGAAGAATTACGCCCTGAATATTCAAATAATGCTATGGTATGAGAGAAATTATTTCATCAGTAAACTCATGTATAATGTTATTTATTTTGGTTTTAATCTCGGAAGTAAAAAAGGTAAAATCGTGTTTTGGGCGGGAACCCTTAGAGTTATTGTTTCTGTTGTCTACAGAAATTTGTTTATTGTTTCAGAAAAATACATTCGAGTTCTAACTACATTCAATACATTCGAAGGAATTCTTATACATTAAATACATTCGAATTACATTCAGTTCAAATGCATTCAAAATCATTCAAATACATTCAAAGATATTCAAGTACATTCAGTTACATTCTAATACCTTCAAGTGCTTTCAAAACCACTAATACATTCAGAGGAATTTTAATATACTCTAATACTTGTCAAGGAGATTTTGGTGAAGAGGAAATATGAATGTATTCACCCAATATTCCGTCATGGAGATTCTTACAAATGGGGAAGTAAAATTGTATTTATATTTTATTTTATTTCTTTTAATGGACAATTAATATTATTTAAATAATGGTGATTTATATATGTTGTTAACTATTATTTTATTGTTGATGGATCCGCAACGTAAATTCAGTTTTATGTATAGTATTTTAAATTTTGATTTCATTCAGTAAACTCAATAAGTCAACAGCATAAAAGTGTTTAATGTTTTATTTATTTCCCAAAGTGGCTATTATTGTTTTTTTTTGTGATTATCTCATCTCTGGGAATTAACTTCCCAGAATGAAAGTTCTGAACCAAGTTAGTAATTTTTTGGTTAAGTTACGAAGCGTCGGTTCAGGGTGTTAATTGAATTGCACACGATTTGCTAGTTCTTGGGCTACTAAAAAAGCTCTTTTTCTCATTATATGGTCAGCCAATTACATGACTTAAACATTTAAGAACAGAAGGGGTAGAGATGTAAAGGTCACTAGTCAAAGTTATCTCCTTTGAGAGTAATGAATTTCATTGTACAGGTAAATTAACTGTGGTGAATGAAGTAATGGTGTAATTTGCAGGTTGGGAATTAGGTGCTTTTTGGAAGGCCGGGTTGCTGATAGATAACCATACATTTCCACTCAGTGAGTTGTGGTAATATTAAAACTACTCACTCCTCGTTTTACTTGGTAAAGACTTTAGAGGTTCAACCCAGCTTTGTGGCTAATAACCCTAACAAAAAATTAATATACACAGAATGTTAGTGCACTTGAATTAGGTTTTGAGTTCCGTTTTTCTGTAGCGTAACTAGTCTGACTGCGTCCCAATGCAAGTATTCTCCGTGTGCCCCTATTCGTAGACTCACTCTTCCCTCCCGTAATAATAAAGAAAAATTACTCCCGTAAAATAATACTGAAAGATTTTATCTGTCTATCTTTGCAGCTAACAACGATAAATAAACAAGACCAGTCTATTCTTGTGATGAGAATGCGATAAGCGCAGATATGCGTGCGTGCACCGTCGCGCCGAGGAGATAACGACAATAGTAAACAAAAGAGTAACCAACATTCTGTTGTGACTGTAACGGAATAAAGTACCACGAATATTTTTTTTACATTTATATTCGGTAAGCTACAGGGAGTTTTGCTTCAACATATTTTTTTGCTAAAAATTTTCCAGAATATCAGTTTTTTGCGCCCCCCCTAAGGCCTGCGCCCCAATGCACCGCATTGGTTTCATTGGCGTTAGTTACGCCACTGCCGTTTTTGGAAATTCAAAATCAAGAAATGGAATTTGGAATATGGATACAAAAATAGTGTGATTCGATTTCTCTTAAAGAATACAGAAAGAAATCACTAGTGAATTTTGTCAAAGGTTAAAAGTAATCCTTTTTAAAAATTGCCACCAGTCACAAGACGCGCGTCTCATAAAAGCGTTTTGATGATTACTATCCATTTTTACTTTCTCTTGCCTATATGAGTATATAGGAAGGAAAGTATTGTTATGTCAATTTTTCGAAATCGAGTTTTCACCGGATCTATACGTTTTCAGACCCCCTGAACCCAAAAAACATGTTTTTAGCGATTGGTCTGTGTGTGTGTGTCTGTGTGTGTATACAAAATATCTCCAGAACGGAACATCGTACGAACTTCAAACTTAAAACTTAAGTTACATACTACTACCGGACCCGACACGAACATTTTCATCAAAATCGGTCAACCGGAAGTAGTAGTTTATTCGTATAATTTTTCACTTTTTTGCGATTTTCTCAAAAACTGGTCCTACGATTTTTTTAAAAATCGCCTGGTTTACTCACTTTTTTATTGTCACAGGATAGGTTAGGCGCCATGTTTGCTGAAATTCTTGGTGAGGCTGTTTTAGCGTAAAAATGGGTTTTTCTAAGATTACGGCTTTATTATGCATTTCAGCGCAAAAATGTATATAATAAAATTTGTAGAGAATTAAAAGTCCTACCACTTTTGTTTTAAACATTTTTTTGTATAACGCTTAGTTTAGCGGTAATTAGCGATTTTCTGTTTTTTTCTCACGAAAACGTGTGAAAAATCGATTTTTTAAACATTTCAGCCTTTCTACTCATTTTACGACATAAGTGTATATAACAAAATTTATAGAAAATTAAAAGATCTACAACTTTTATTTTAAGCATTTTTCTGCAGAGCCTAGTTTAGCGTAAAAGAGTGATTTTCCGTATTTTTAAGCCAAACTGAGGTTGATTTTCATTTTGCCTTTCACTCATAATTAAAATATGGTTATGTTTTTTTGAGGTTAGGTTTTTGTTTACTTCTAATGTTTTATTACTAATGTTAGATTATATTGTATAAATTATTTGCATTGGCAAGAGAAAGTTGTGTGAGTGTTTCACACCAGATTTTTTTATTACAGATACCCGAGTTTGGAGCTTTCTTTCCCAAAACCGCTTGATCAATATTAACGTTTAATATACAAAAATTTAGCTTGTTTCAGTCTGCCTTGTAACTTTCAATTTCATCTTTTTAGCGTTTATTTATATTTCGGTATAAGGATGAGAAAAAAACACCAGCCGGTTTTGTTTTGCTGCTGTACATTGTATTTATTTAGAGGCTTATAACTCAAACACCACTCAACCGATTTATTTGAAATTTACGTATGAAATTAATTTAAATTAAAATTAAATTAAAAAAATATATAATTAATTTAAAATTTTTATCTTATATAAATTTTGAGTTATTAGTAAAATTCTGAATCCCTGTCACTTCCGTAACCGCTCATTAATTCGATGATTTAAAAAACACTTTTGTATTGAGTATAAAACAGTTAATACTAATTCATTAATATTATGGAACAGCGATTGACCAGTTATTTGGTACAATTTTTTAAATATTTAAATAATGGTAAAAGCTGGGGAGATGACAGAAGCTTAACCATATTGCCACGTCTTTTAATCGGTTGTGTTATTTGCTTTTCCTGCTAAAGTCGCCTTCCTACGTATCAGACAACAAATAGTTTAGTTGGCAATTGTAAGTAAATAATGAATGGGTATTAACTTTGCATTGTCATATTTGTTACGCCTAGACTGTAGGGACAGGTTCCAAGTATGCTAATAAAAATCTGGTGTGAAACACTCACACAACTTTCTCTTGCCAGTGCAAATAATTAACAATAAACCTAACATTAGTAATAAAACATAAGAAATAAACAAAAAACTAACCTCAATAAACATAACCTAATTTTAATCATGAGTATAAGACGCAAAATGAAAATCAACCTCAGTTTGGCTTAAAAATACGGAAAATCACTCTTTCTCTCTAAACTAGGTTCTGTAGAGAAACATGCTCTAAATAAAAATTGTAGATCTTTTAATTTTCTATAAATTTAATTATCATATACTTTTGTCGTAAAATGCTTACTAAGGCCGAAATCTTAAAAAATCTATTTTTCACACATTTTCGTGGGAAAAAAACATAAAATCGCAAATTACCGCTAAACGAAGCGTTATACAATAAATTGTTTGAAATAAAAGTTGTAGAATTTTAAATTTTCTACAATTTTTATTATATAAAGTTTTGCGCTAAAATGCATATTAAAGCCGTAATCTTAAAAAAACAACGTTTTTACGAAAAAACACCCTCACCAAGAATTTCAGCACACATGACGCCTACCCTATCTTGTAGAGAATAAAAAATCTAGTTAACCAGGCGATTTTTAAAAAAAATCGTAGGACGAGTTTTTGAGAGAATCGCAAAAAAGTAAAAAATTACACGAATAAACTACTACTTCCGGTTGACCGATTTTGATGAAAATGTTCGTGTCGGGTCCGGTAAGGGTATGTAACTGAAGTTTTAAGTTTCAAGTTCGTACGACGTTCCGTTCTTAAGATATTTTGTATACACACACACACACAGACCAATCGCTAAAAACATGTTTTTTGGGTTCAGGGGGTCTGAAAACGTATAGATCCGGTGAAAACTCGATTTTGAAAAATCGACATGAAAACAATACTTTCCTTCCTATATATTCATATAGGCAAGAGAAAGTAAAAATAGGTAGTAGGCCTACCGATTTACAACGCGGTAACATGGTTAAGGTTCTTCTATCCTCCCGTCAACCATCCAGGAAGTACCATTAATAAAATTTTTAAATGCTACCGAATAACTGGTCAATCGCTGTTCCATAGTTTTAATGAATTTGTAATATTTTTTTTTGCTGAATACAATGATTTTATTGTAATTTCCGAATTAATGAGCGGTTACGGTGTTAACAGGATACCAGAATTTTACTTATAACTCAAAATTTAAAAAGCAAAAAATCTGAAATTTTGGACGAACAACAAACAGACTTGTACTTCGGCAAAATCTGAAAAAATCGGTCGAGCATTGTTTGAGTTATAAGTCTCTAAATGCGTCCAATGTTTTGGAGCAACAAGAAAACAGGCTCTTTCTCTCTTCTTGTTTTGATATCGGAATATTAATAAACGCAAAAAACATTAAACTGAAATGTAACAACGCTAATTGAAATCATTTAAATTTTGGTGTATAATACGTTAAAATTAAAAAAGCGGTTTTGAAGAAACAAGGCTCGAACCTCGGGTATCTACAATAAAGAAATCGACATTAGTTATTATTATGAACAGAGATCGTTTAAACTACTTCAAGAAAATTTGTGAAAATAATATTAAAACACTTTGAAGACTGACATTTTTTTGTAGTTTAGCCCGTGGACTGCCATTTTTGGGGGATATTTTTACTTTCTCTTGCCTATATGAATATATAGGAAGGAAAGTATTGTTTTCATGTCGATTTTTCAAAATCGAGTTTTCACCGGATCTATACGTTTTCAGACCCCCTGAACCCAAAAAACATGTTTTTAGCG
This sequence comes from Catonia carolina, assembly GCA_035578175.1. Classification (NCBI taxonomy): domain Eukaryota; kingdom Metazoa; phylum Arthropoda; class Insecta; order Hemiptera; family Achilidae; genus Catonia; species Catonia carolina. The sequence continues at coordinate 51,557,946 of JAQMRL010000009.1, read as the reverse complement.
ATTGGTCTGTGTGTGTGTCTGTGTGTGTGTGTGTGTGTGTGTGTGTGTGTGTGTACAAAATATCTCAAGAACGGAACGTCGTACGAACTTGAAACTTGAAACTTAAGTTACATACCCTTAACGGACCCGACACGAACATTTTCACCAAAATCGGTCAACCGGAAGTAGTAGTTCATTCGTGTCATTTTTCACTTTTTTGCGATTTTCTCAAAAACTGGTCCTACGATTTTCTTTAAAATCGCTTGGTTTACTCATTATTTTATTCTCTACAAGATAGGGTAGGCGTCATGTTTGCTGAAATTCTTGGTGAGGCTGTTTTCACGTAAAAACGTTGTTTTTTTAAGATTACGGCTTTAATGTGCATTTTAGCGCAAAAATTTATATAACAAAAGTTGTAGAGAATTTAAAATTCTACAACTTTTATTTCTAACTTTTTTTTGTATAACGCTTAGTATAGCAGTAATTAGCAATTTTCTGATTTTTTCTCACGAAAACGTGTGAAAAATCGATTTTTTTAAGATTTCGGCTTTAGTACGCATTTTACGACAAAAGTGTATATAATAAAATATAGAAAATTAAAAGATCTACAACTTTTATTTAAGCATTTTTTTGTACAGTGTCTAGTTTAGCGTGAAAGAGTGATTTTCCGTATTTTTAAGCAAAACTGAGTTCGATTTTCATTTTGCGTCTTTCACTCATGATTAAAATAAGTTTATGTTTTTGAGGTTAGTTTTTTTTTTATTTCTAATGTTTTATTACTAATGTTAGGTTTATTGTTAATTATTTGCATTGGCAAGAGAAAGTTGTGTGAGTGTTTCATACCAGATTTTTTTTGTAGTTTTGCCTGTGGACTGCCATTTTTCGGGAATATTTTTAAAATTTGTAACAAATCAAACAATGGTCATGAATTCAAAAAGTAAGGATTAAATTAAAGATCATAATTAGTAGATTATAGTACGTTTGTTTTAGGAAGAAGTTTGTAAGGGGTGGGCAAGTAGGTAGAGTAGGGATAGTTTCAACGGGGCAAGTGTTATCTCCTTCTCACTTAATGATCATTCCCTCTCTTTCTAACTGTATACTACTGTTACAACTACGAGGTGCTTCCCCCACCACTAAACAGAACAGCTCAGCGGCACAGAGCGTTGGAGGGAAAGCTTCTAGCTAGAACAAATGACCTATACTTTTCATTTATTAAGATTAGAATTAGTAACATTATAATGATAAAGATGCTTGACTGAAAAGAGAGAGAGGTATGATTTCTTGAATTTAAACAAGTTTTCACCGTATTTTGATAATATGTTGTTTAGGTCATCAGCGGAAAGGCTGGTTTGAACCTACACAGGTTTTCCTAAGTAAAACGAGGAATGAGGTGGTTTACCGACGCCTTCCTCACTGAATGGAAAATTACGCTTATCAGCATGCCGGGCCCTCTGAAAAGCTCATAATTTTCACTCTGCAAATGACACCTTCACTTCATTCACCACAGGGTCTGGCCGTATAATGAAATTCATTACTTTCAGAGAAGATAACTCTGATTAGTGTCATTTACACCTCTACCTCTTCTGTTCTTAAATGATTCAGTCATTCAATTGACTGACCATGTGATAAGAAACAGAAATAATTATTTTAGCCCTGCAACGAACAGATTGAGTGCAAAAAATTTGACACTCCACCTGTCTGTAATGGGCACATGATAATATATAAGAATATAAAATTAATTATATGAGTTAAATTCTTACAAACTAATTACCTATTTCTAATAACCAATTTACTTTTTTTATTTCTTAAGTAAAATTAAAAAAAACTAAGTATTATAATAACGAACCATTAACTAACAACAACGCGCAGAAGTACCGGCAGATCGCTTGCTCACGCTCGATATCATCGATGTTGTAAAAGTCGATATATTCGATAATCTGACAACATTAGGACTATGAGTGTACTCTATTAGATTTAGAATGAACTGAATTACAGGCCGGCAAGATCCAAATGAATTGCGAGTTGCGCAGAACAACTGAGTGAGAAAGAAATATTTAGAAAGAGTGGCGTATATTGCTCCCCAGACTTGTCAGTGGTGAACAGCCTGCCTACAAAGTTCTATGTGCTGCTTATCACATACACGGACACACGTACACACACACACACACACACATTATTGTTATATTTCTAGTTACAAATACATTTAATTTTCTCTTGTACTATTACCGAAATGAAATTAAAATTTACCGCTTCTATGCAGATATTGTCTTTCATAAAAAATCAATCTTAATGTAGACCCTACTACGACAAATCATAAGTCTTCCACGTCTTCTACTTTTTACTTTCATAGCGCTGTTAATAAAATATTATGCTGTTATTTTAAATACACTAAAACACTATTTTAAATAAACACACAATTACGCTGTTTTAAATAAACTAACAGAGAACATGAGTTGTTCTCGCCGCCTCGGATAAAACAAATAAAAAAAAATAAACTAGCACTGAAACACTATTTTAAATATACACAATTGCACTGTTTTCAATAAACTGGTTTTCGATAACGCATAAAAAAATCACGTCTCATAACATGTAAGGTACTATTTTAAAGAAATCGACTGGACTACAAAACCGAAACACTACTTTTTTGACCCACTGTACGGATGTTCACTCTTTGGTGACTGGGAACGCACTGGCTCTGAAATCCCCCACTACTTCTTTTGCTACTGCGCATACACAACTCACCTCTCATTTGGAATGAGTTGGCCTGTAAGTGACAGCATAGACGGGAATCGTATACGGTACGAGCTAATGGATATAAAACTAAGTGAAATAGGCGCCCGTATCGTATACGGGTGCCGTCCTGAAAGTGTTAAAGTACGACGTTTTTGCTTACGTAGTTATTTTTCTGAGTCTAACTTCTTCTGGTTTATCTTCGTTACTGCAAAATTTAAAGAGGTAAATAATTAATAATTGTGATTTCATTGACATTAGAAAGGTTAGGCTACAAATTTTATTATATGCACTTTACTTGTAAAATGCATACTACGGCCTAAATCATAAAAATCCATTGTTATACAGATTTTCATGAAAACGTTCTGGTCCGGAGAAGTAACGATACGTAGTCGAATCAATTAGCCGTAAAAATTTTTTATTGTATAAAAATAATGAAAATTTGTTTTATCATCTGAAATCATTTATTTTAATTCGTTTATTTTTGGAAGCATTTCAGTATTATTTTAAATACCTTCAGCATCCTTCATTGACTTTATTTCCTTCAGAAACATTTAATTTTTAGAAGCAGCTTATTGTTGCAATAATTTTAGATGATAAAAAAATTGTCAATATTAAAATAAAAAATAAAGAAACTATTTTTTTATATATCCAATATTGTTTAAATAATAAAAGAAAATTTATCGCTGATGAATTCGACCCACATTTCTTCTATCTTTACATCACCGGATGAGAACGTTACCATAACTCCAAACATAACAATGCAAAAATTGAAAAAAATAACAATATTTATGTGGAAAACGGTTACAAATTTACGTATTTCTGACTGGTTTTTTTGTTTATTATTGCTAAAAACAAGTACAATAAATTTTGTTGTTGTTGTTTAGGTCATCAGCCAAAGGCTGGTTTGAACCTGTAGAGGTTTTACTAAGTAAATCGAGGAGTGAGGGGGTTTACTATTGCCTTCCTCACTGAGTGGAAAAGTACACTTATCAGCATGCCAGGCCCTCTGAAAAGCATATATTTTCCACTCTGCAAAAGACACTTTCACTTCATTCACCACAGGGTCTGGCTGTATAATGAAATCCATTACTTTCAGAGGAGATAACTCTGATTAGTGTCTTTTACACCTCTATTTCTTCTGTTCTTAAATGATTCAGTCATTTAATTGGCTGACCATCTGATAAGAAACAGAACTATTTATTTTAGCCCTGCAACTAACAGATTGAGTGTAAATAATTTGACACTCCACCTGTCTGTTATGGGCAAACAATAAATTTTATCATATATTAATTCCTAATACCCGCATAGGTCTAGGCTGTGCGCGGGTATGAGTTGGTTTATTTTATTTATTGTATTACAATAATAGCTTTTTATATCTACACTAAATTTACATAATAGAAAAGAAACTAAAATTTACAAAAAATAAATGTACAACAAAATTTCCCAACGTAAAATACAAAATAAAGGATAACCTAAGAGTATAAAAAATAAAAAAAATGTCATGTAATGGCAAATTATGAAGCAGATTTTCGATGACAATGTTAACAAGCAAAAATTTTTCATCTGACACATGAGGAAGAGCAATTACTTTGAATACATTGAACTAATTAAATCCTGAGACTTCCCTCTCCCTAAATTAATCAGCCAGTTGGTTACTTTTTTTGTACATTTGAGGAGTTACATCAGTCTTTAGGATAGCCTCTGATAAATTAAGGTAAATTCATAAACTAAAAAATAATAATAATAATAAAAAAATAATAATGGGTTAATTTGTTTTTTTTAAATTTTTTTTTTTTTTGATTGAGGCTATATAATTTGCTGCAGTGCTGTCAATGGTTTTATTCAATCTAGGGGGTAATATTGAATATCGATAGTCAGAAAGTTAAAAATACATTTAAAATGTTGAAAGTAATCACAAATCTTTCTTCCGGTACTACTGGTTGCTTGTGCAAGTTGCACCATTGTTTCGTAAAACGAGTTCTACTTTAGGCAATACAAACAAAATTAAACGTTTCCTGAGTCATTCTAATGCATTTAAAGATCCTTTCTCTGTCTTATTTCAATTGCGAAAGAAAATGATTATGCCGAACAATTTTTTGTTTTTATTAATGTCACTAACAGAGTCGTCTTTAAATGATAATAATTCTGTCGAAACGTTTTTATTGATACGTGCCAAATAGTGTACAACTTTCGTTTACAATCTGTGGGCGCTTGCCTCGCACGGAGTACTCTTACAGTAGATGGACTATAGTGTTGTACTGTCTGCTTCCTGCCATACTCGTTGCTCGTCTTCTTGTAAGTAAACAACATTAGATGGTCGTAAATTTTTCCTTTTGATAAGTTTCTGATGTAGTTATTGATGACAGCGGTGTCACCATAAAGATAAGTCACCAACGCTTGAGTAATTTTTGACAGCGGAGTGGAAGGCAAAGAACACCGTGGCGCGGGATCCAAAAAGGACCATTACAAAACCTACAAATACACCCAATGGGTATTACCGACCTTTTTGTCGATCATTTTGATAGTAGACCATTCTGCGCACTAACGCATATACATAACCACCGAGAGCATAGTGGTATAAGAAGGTTTTTGCCCTCTGCATTAGCGACAAGGTACTGGTGGTATGCCGCCAAAAAGTCTGTCACGCCAAAAAAGTTCGGGAGATATATTAAAGATCGTTACCACAATAACAAATTAGAGAGGATGGTGGTAAAGTGGTGTTAACAAATTAATGACATTACTATTTCAAAATGTAATCTTTGTAAAAATTTTCAATTTTACATACCTTGCAGATAATAATTTACTAAGCTCATTAATTGCATTTCTCAAAGGACTGGAAACAAAAAAGCAAATCAACAGTTAACTATAGACTAATAGTAACATTCTATCAGCGTCAAACCTTCTTCTTCTTCTTCTTCTTTCAAACAGGGATTAGGCCATGGCCTGTTCCGACTCACATTCAGCTTATATTAATAATTTTAGAAAACATCTATATTAAATATGTAATTCATATTTTATCAATGATAAATTTAAGTCTATCTTATAACATTTGTTTTTTTTTCCTTATGGTACAATCATTGCCACCTTTTCCGTGGCCTGCCTATACCTCTTTTGCCTACCGGTTGATACTTGTAAATTTTTAGTGGAAGCCTATCGGCTGACATTCGTTCAACATGTTCTTTCCACTGTTGGCGATACGATGCAACTCTCTCATTCAGGCAGAAGATGTTCAGCTCCCTCCTTATTTCCTCATTCCTGATGTGATCTCTCCTGTCACAGCCCTTAGTTCTGCGAAGAAATTTCATCTCCGCTGCCTGCACTTTACTCTCAAGTGTTTTTGATATGACCCAAGATTCACTACCATAGAGGAGTATTGGAGCTGCCATTGTTTTATAGAATTTCATTATTGTGTTTGTGGTAGCTTTTTTCGCCAATGTCCTACTGATACTTCCACAAATCATTTGGAACTTTCCTATTTTCTTCAAACCTAAGCGTCAAACCTAAGCGGTTAATTTTTGAACTACACGATTGGTCCATCTCACCCGAGCGGTATCTCTTCCGGAATACACTTTAAGACACTTTATGGAGATCCCATCTTAGGTGTAGATCGACCTAAATGCCAATGTAATGTACATGTCAACATTAGTCAACTTCCCATAAATACACGAGAACAGCCATGTCTTTTATAACTTAAATCATGAAGAAATATCCAATTTCATGAAATTTGTCTTTCATGAATTTGTCTCATTGCTAGCGGGAATTTTATTAATTCTTTCAATCTCAAATGTTTTAACTTTACACAAACAAATATGTGTACATTGTTTCATACACTTTACTGACATTTAAGTGAAATACAATCACTTTTAGACCTTCAGCCTTTTTTTGATGGCGTGATAAAAAAGTGTAACACATTATATCATTGGGCTTGATGGTATCAAAGTTCCCAACAATATGAATAAGTAAAAATCATGTGCAGGCTTCCTAAACAAACTTCTCTTGCTTAGATTTGTAGCAAAGCATTATTTAAGACTTAAAAAAAATTACAATTCAAAAATATTGGTAAAATGGACAAAATCAGTATTTACAGCCTAAAAAATATACTTGTATGTACATTCAACATATGCGAAGAAATGCTTCTTTATTTTAGTAAATGAACACGAATATTTAAGACTAAAACTAACTTTAAAAATAAACTAATGGTTGCGTCCGTGGCGTAGTGGTCAGAATCTTACACTGCAAAGCGGAGGTCTCAGGTTCGATTCCTGGGGCTAGGGTACAGGAAATTATTACACTTTACACCCAGCGCTCTTTAATCAAAAGTAGTCGCTAACAATTAAAGTTTTCATGTCTGTTATTTCACTTCAATGTGACTTTTATGCCTCACTGGGTAAGAAAGGTTTAAAAGTCTTATTTTTGATGTATGGTAAAACCATTAGAGATTTCTGTATTAAATCTTTAAAAGGGGAGATTGTACTATATGCACCACCAATTTAAATTTGCTATTTTTAGGTACATTTTTCTTAGGATTGGTAAAGGATAGGGAAATTGAACTTTACACACTGCAGATGTTTTTTTCTTCCCAAGCTACTGACTATTAAATATTAATTTGAAGTCATGGTATTTTTTGTTAGTTTAGCGGCAAACGGTGATTTTTCAAACATTCTTGATTGATTTTTTTTTAAATTACGGCCTTAATATGTTTTTCAGATCAAAAGATTATCTAATTAAATGTACGTATACGAAAAACGGCTATTAAATTACGAGACTGACGTTAAACATTTTATTTTAATTTCAAACATAATCTTTTATTGTCAGCTTCAATATATACTCTTTCACTATCCCTATAACGTCCCATGCGAATTTTCCAAAGTTGAAACAGTGCTGCAAGTCATCTTCTGTCAGCTCCTTGAGGACACATACCGCTTTCTCATTTGCAGCTTCCAACAGACTCAAATCTTGTCATTTTAATGCAGATTTTACCTCCTGCAGTTCTTTCTCTTATCACATGGTCAGCGTATTACTTGACTGAATCATTTATGAACAGAAGAGGTAGTTGTGTAAATGACACTAGTCAGAGTTAAAACGTGACAGAATAATGAAATTCATTTTACAGGTAGACCCTGTCCTGAATGAAGTGAAGGTGTAATTTGCAGGGTTGAAATTAATGGTTTTACGGAGGGCTGGTTACGCTGAAAAGAAAACTTTACCATTCAATGAGTTTTGGTAATGGTGGGCAGGTCTGGTCTTAAACTATTTCCATCCGATTTGCTAGTTCTTAGACTACTAAAATAGTTTTGTTTCACAACATGGTCAGCCAATTATATTGCTGAAGCATTTAAGAATTGAAGAGGTACAGGTGCAAAAGTCACTTGTCAGAGTTATCTTCTCTGAGAATAATCAATTTTATTATACAGGTGTATCTTGTGGTGAATAAAGTGAAGGTGTAATTTACAGTTTGGAAAATAGATACTTTTTGGAGGGCCAGGCATGCTGATAAGAAAACTTTTTCCCTCAGTTATTTGTGGTAATGGTGGGGAGGTCAGGTGTTAAATTATTTGCACTCGATTTGCTATTTTTGTGCTACTAAAGAAGTTCTGTTTTTTATCACATGTTCAGCCAATTATTTGACTATAGCATTTAAGAAAAGAAGAGGTACAGGTGAAAAAGACACTAGTCAGAGTTATCTCCTCTGAGAATTATGAATTTTATTATACAGGTGTACCCTTTAATGAATAAAGTGAAGGTATAATCTGCAGTTTGGAAAGTAGAAAATTCTTGAAAGGCCAGGCGTACTGATAAGAAAACTTTTCACTCAGTGATTTATGTTAAAGGTGGGCAGGTCGGGTGTTGAATTAATTGCACACGATTTGCTAGTTCTTGGGCTACTAAAAAAGTTCTCTTTCTCATCATATGGTCAGCCAATTACATGACTTAAACATTTAAGAACAGAAGAGGTAGAGATATAAAGGACACTATTCAAAGTTACCTCCTTTGAGACTAATGAATTTCATTGTACAGGTAGTAGGCCCTAACTGTGGTGAATGAAGTGAAGGTGTAATTTGCAGGTTGGAAATTAGATGCTTTTAGGAAGGCCGGGTTGCTGATAGATAACCAAACTTTTCCACTCAGGAGTTGTGGTAATAGTAAAACTACTCACTCCTCGGTTTTACTTGGTAAAGCCTTTAGAGGTTCAACCCAGCTTTGTAGCTGATAACCATAATAACAATAATCTATAAAGAATGTAAGTGGGCCTGAATTGGGTTTTGAGTTCCGTTTTTGAAAACCCTAAGTCAAGAAATGAAATTTGGAATATGAAAACAAAATAAGTGTGATTCGATTTCTCATAAAGATTACAGACAGATATCACTAGTGGTTTCCGACATAATAATAATAATTCTTTATTTTTGTACATAATTTTATTTACAAAAATATTAGTATTAATGACAGTTTAATTTATAATAATCTTAAAATGTAATACAATAAAATTTTACAAAAAAAAATTATACAACACTTACCATATTTTTAAAAAATAAATATTATACCAATTTTTTAACTTTTCAATTTTCAAACAAAAGACTTAATTCATGTGATTTTGAATTAAAATTAAAATTTATTTCACCCAGAAATATTAAAATAAATTTTTATATTTTCATAAAAAACACGACGTGTAGTTTTATGAATAATTTTAATAAATTTAATTATTTAAGTATTTATTTACAATAATATTTATTTAAATTTAAAAATAACAAAATAACTTAATTTAAATTTAAATAATATTACTGTAACATCCTTTAGCCAGCTTTTTTAATAAAAAAAAATTTACAATTTGAAATTTTTGAAATATTATTTTATAAAGTATCATGTAGGATCAGATGACCTTTACGCAGTGAGATATAATTGACGTAACTGATATGTTTATACGTAACTACTGTAGCTTAAAGAAACAATTAATTTTCCAAAAAAAATTCCTTGAAATTTAACATAAGTTAAATTTAATTCTTTTTTAAAAATTGCCACCAGTCATAAGACGCCGTCTCATAAAAGCGTTATAAAGATTATTGTCGATTTTTTTATTACAAATACCCAAGTGTGGAGCTTTGTTTTTCAAAACCGTTTGATCAATATTAACGTTCTATACACCAAAATTTATCTTGTTTCAATCTGTCTTGTAACTTTCAATTTCATCTTATTAGCGTTTATTTATCTTTTGCTATCAGGATTATAAGAAAAATAGAGCCGGTTTTTTATGCTGCAACACATTGTATTCATTTAGAGGCTTATAACTCAAACACCGCTCAAGCGATTTATTTGAGATTTCGCCTGAAAATAAAGCTGTTGGTTGTTATTGTACGTATGAAATTGAAAATGTTGTGCTCATGTAAATTTAGAACCCACCGGGTTGGTCTAGAGGTAAAGTCGTCGCCAAAATCAGCTGTTTAACAGCTGATTTTCGGAGACGAAGGTTCATGGTTCAAATCCTAGTAAAGGTAGTTACTTTTATACGGATTTGAATACTAGGCAGTGGTTACCGGTGTACTTTGATGGTTGGGGTTTAATTAACTATACTCTCTCAGGAATGGTCGGCCTGGGTCTGAACAAGACTACACTGTGTTTACACGTCATACACATCATCCTCATCTCATTGGGTCATGGGGTTGCTTATTGTTCTAAATTGAACAGATTGCAACGTACACAAAATTAGGAATAAAAAAAATTAAATTTAGAGTTATTAGTAAAATTCTGAATCCCTGTCATTTCCGTAACCACTCATTAATTCGACAATTTAAAAAAAAATTGTATTCGATATAAAACAATTAGTACAAATTAATTAATATTATGGAACAGGGATTGACCAGTTACTTTGTAAATTTTTTAAAATATTTAAATAATGGTAAATGTTGGGGGATAAAAAAAGCTTAACCATGTTGCCACGTCTTTTAATCGGATGTGTTCATTTCTTTTCCTACTAAAGTCGTCTTCTTACGGAATATATAGAAAATAGTTTAGTTAGCATTTGTAAGTGAAAAATGAATAGGTATTAACTTTGCATTGTCATGTTTGTTATGCCTATATGTAGGGACAAGTTCCAGGTAAAATAATAAAGAAGGTAGTAGGCTACCGATTTAAAACGCGGTAACATGGTTGAGGTTCTTCCATCCCCTTCCACCAACCAGGAACTACCGTTAATAAATATTTAAAAATTCTACCGAATAACTGCTAAATCGCTTTTCCAGAGTATTAATGACTTCGTAATAATTTTTTATATTGAATACAATGATTTTTTTGAAATTGCTGAATTAATGATCGGTTACGGAGTTAACAGGGATTCATAATTTTTACTTATAACTCAAAATTTAAATAACCAAAAAGTCTAAAATTTTGGAAGTACAATAACAAGAAAAAGAGTTATATTCCGTAGAAATATGAAAAAAAAATCGGTTGAGCGTTGTTTGAGTTTTAAGTCTATAAATTCATTCACTGCCCATAACAGACAGGTGGAGAGTCAAATTATTTACTCTCAATCTGTTCATAGCTGGGCTAAAATAAATAGTTCTGTTTCTTATCACATGGTCAGCCAATTAAATGACTGAATCATTTAAGAACAGAAGAGGTAGAGATGTAAAAGACACTAATCAGAGTTATCTCCTCTGAAAGTAATGAATTTCATTATACAGCCAGACCCTGTGGTGAATGAAGTGAAGGTGTCATTTGCAGAGTGGAAAATAGGTGCTTTTCAGAAGGCCCGGCATGCTGATAAGCGTACTCTTCCACTCAGTGAGGAAGGCAATGGTAAACCACCTCACTCCTCGTTTTACTTAGCAAAACCTCTACAGGTTCAAACCAGCCTTTTGGCTGATGACCTAAACAACAACAAATTCATTCAATGTGTTGCTGCAACAAGAAAAACAGGCTCTTTTTCTCTTCTCATCTTGATATCAGAATATTAATAAACGGAAAAAATATTAAACTTACACGTGACAACGTAGATTCAAAATCAGCTAAATTTTGTTTACAGTACCTTAAAATTGAACAAGTGGTTTTGAAGAAACAAGTCGCCAAACTCGGGTGTCCACAATAAAGAAATTATCAGTAGGTACTATTATGGACAGCGAACGTTTAAACTATTTCTAGAAAATTTGTAAAAATAATATTAAAGTACGACGTTTGCTTACGTAGTTCCTTCTCCGACTGAAGGTACTTGATTATCAACCGTGACTTGGGTTTTGTTCACAGAATTGGGATCATCTGCATTACCTTGACTACTGCAAAATATAAAAAGGTAAATAATTAATAATTCTGATTTTATTAACCTTAAAAAGGTTAGGCTACAAAAATTATTATATTCGCTTTTCTTGTAAAATGCATACTACGGCCAAAATCTTAAAAATCCATTGTTATACAAATGTAAAGATAGGTAGACAAATCAATCTGCAGTAAAAATTATTTATTTTACAAATAATAATGAAAATATTTAAATAAATAAATTAATTAAAATTTTTAATTTTGACATCTTGGTTTATCATCAAAAATCATTTTTTTTATTTTTTTTTTTTTTGGAAGCAATTCCGTATATTTTTAAATACCTTCAGCATCCTTCAATCACTTCATTTCTTTCAGCAACATTTATTTATATCAGGACCAGCTAATGGTTGAAATAATTTTAGATGAAAAAAATTGTCAAAATTAAAATAAATAACAATTTTTTGTTAACTGTATCCAAAATTGTTTGAAGAATAAAAATATTTTTACCGCAGATGAATTCGACCCACCTATCTTCTATCATTACATTTCCAGACCAGAACGTTACCATTACTCCAAACATAACAATGCAAAAATTTGATAAAATTTATAATATTTATATGGAAAACAGTTACAAATTCATATATTTCTGTCTTGTTTTTTTTGTTATTTATTTCTAAAAACAAGTACAATGAATCTTATCCTATCTTCTTTTCTAATACCCGCATAGATGGCATGTGGGCCTCCTTTACAAGCTGGCACAATTTTTTCCCCCTCAACTGTCCGATTACTTCATTCCTACCTTACTGGGAGACAATTCCAAGTCTCTGTCACGATTCCTCAGTTCCACATGGTCATGTCCCCACTCACCCCTTCGTCCGCGGGTGTACCCCAGGGCTCGGTCCTTGGGCCCATCCTCTATCTTATGTACACCTTCGATTTCCCTGTCCGTGATTCAATCCAATTCGGACTGTTTGCCGATGACGCTATTCTGTACCGTCACGGCAGATGCCTCCGCCTCAATTGCCGCGCGCTTCAAACTCAACTTTTAGACGTCACGAGCTGGTGTCGTGTCTGGAGACTGTCACTTAACCCCACCAAATGCGAAGCAATTGCCTGTGCGCCGGTATGAGTTGGTTTATTTTGTTTATTCTATTATAATAATAGCTTTTTATATCTACACTAAATTTATATAATAGAAAAGAAACTAACTTACAAAAAAATAAACATACAAACAAAGTTCCCAACGTAAGGTTCAAGGTTTGTAAGTTTAAAGTTAAGGTTAAGGGTTAGTCCGTAAAGGTTCGTTTTGATTTCTTCGTAGACTAAAGTTAAAAAGTTTTGTAAGCTGTGTTTTATTAAGATGCATGATAGTGAATGTGTTAAGTTTTTGAAACATAAAAGCGGTAAATATTAAAATATAGAAAAAAATTGTGTTGTTGATTGTAATGGTTAAAATAATTAAATAAGGAGTCTTTATGAAAACCCAATAATTACAAGTAATCAGAACGGTATTATTGAAAACACTTAAGGGATAATTATTATTTTAGCTGGCTGTAGTTATTTTAATGATGGAACGTAGTGCAATATTATATTTTCCGGTGGAGAGGTTGATACGCGTCAACTAGTGTAAAACTTTCGTTTACAACCTGTGGGCACTTGCCTCGCGCTGAGTACTCTCACAGTAGATGGACTATAGTGTTGTACTGCCGGCTTCCTGCCATACCCGTTGCTCGTGAATCCTGAATCCTGAATCCTGGTTGAGAGGGCTGAGAAGCCCTATGATGGCGACATCGTGTTAAGGAATACCTGGTCGCTCGGGGAACAATTTTACCGAATAATTGCAACCTCATGAAATTTAGGGGGAATTTTATAGTTTAAAATTAGGAAATAGGATTCTGGCTCTTGCGGGATTGGGACTGGGACTTCAAAGGAGGTAATGTATTTTAAGAAGTTACTCGTGGATGAAAATTTATATTAAGGGACAAGTGGGTTTAAGAGCGGCTCTTTTCTTTTTTTTGTTTTTCAGTGGCCTTTTTCAGTTATGTAGGAGTTTTATTGTCTTGAGGAGGGGAAGGCACGCACCGTACTTAACGTGGACAAATGGTACAATTTTAGGTAGGGGTTAGTTTATGATTTTAGGGGAGACTGAAAGGGTAGAGTTTGGCATAATCACCGGCCATTTATTTTCTAAGTGTTTAATAATTTAAAATGGCGGCTCTTTTCACCGTAGTGGAGTGATTATGCATAGGAACATGGGGACTACTACCAACTGGGGGGCGTGTTGCTCGTCTTCTTGTAAGTAAACAACATTAGATGGTCGTAAATTTTTTCTTTTGATAAGTTTCTGATGTAGCAGTTTATGACAGCGGTGTAGTCTTTTGATAAGTCACCGACGCTTCAGTAATTTATGACAGCGGAGTAGAAGGCAGAGAACACCGTGGCGCGGAATCCAAAAAGGACCATGTCGAAACAGTGTCAAAACCTCTCAATACACCCAATGGGTATTACTGACTATTTTGTCGATCATTTTAGTAGTAGACCATTCTGCATGCTATCGCTCTTACATAACCACCGAGAGCGTAGTGGTATGAAGAGGTTATTGGCATCTGCATTGGCGACAAGGTACTGATGGTATGCCGCCAAAGGGTCTGTCACGCCTACAAAGTTTGGGAAAATTATTAAAGGTTGTTAACACAGTAACTTATTAGAGGGGATGGTGGTAAAGCGGTGTTAACAATTACACTTCTATTTCAAAATGTAATCTTTGTAAAAATTGCAATTATACATACCTTACAGGTAATATGCTTCTAAGCAAATCAAGTGCATTTTTCAAACCCCTGGAAACAAAAACGCAAATCAACAGTCAACTATAGACTAACAGTAACATTCTATCAGTGGCAAACTCGAGAGGCTAATTTTTGAACTACACGATCGGCCATCTCACCCGAGAAGCATCCCTTCCGAATTACACTTAAGGACACGTTATTGAGATCCCATCTTAAGTGTAGATCGACTAAAACATCCATGTAATGTACACGTCAACATTAGTCTATTTCCGATAACTAGACGAGAACAGCCAAATATTTTATAACTTAAAGATTTAATAAATATCCAATTTCATGAAATTTGTCTTTCATGAATAATTCGTCTCATTGCAAGCGGGAATTTTATAAAAAGTCTTATTTTTGATGTATCGTAAAGCCAATAGAGATTTTTGTATTAAATCTTTAAAAGAGGAGATTGTACTATGTATCCCACCAATGTTAAATTTGCTATTTTTAGGTGCATTTTTCTTATGATTGGTAAAAGATTTGGAAATTGAACTTTACACGCTATAGATCTTGATTTTCTTCTCAAGCTACTGACAATTAATATTAATTTGAAATGATGGTTCTTTTTGTAAGTTTAGCGGTAAACGGTGATTTTTACAACTCTGCTGATTGAATCAGTTAAACTTTGATTTTTTTTGTAAAATGCAGCCTTAATATGCACTTCAGATGAAAAAATTATATCATTAAATGTACATATACAAAAAACGGCTATTAAATTACGAGACTGACGTAAAACATTTTATTTTAATTTCAAACATAATCTTTTATTGTCAGCTTCAATATATACTCTTTCACTATCCCTATAACGTCCCATGCGAATTTTCCAAAGTTGAAACAGTGCTGCAAGTCATCTTCTTGAAGACACATACCGCTTTCTCATTTGCAGCTTCCAACAGACTCAAATCTTGTCATTTTAATGCAGATTTTACCTCTTGCAGTTCTTTTTCTTGTCACATGGTCAGCGTATTACCTGACTGAATCATTTATGAACAGAAGGGGTAGTAAATGACACTAGTCAGAGATTTCACCTGAGAGAGTAATAAATTTCATTTTACAGGTAGACCCTGTAGTGAATGAAGTGAAAGTGTAATTTGCAGTTTGAAAAGTAGATGCTTTCTGAAAAGCCAAGCATGCTGAAAACAAAACTTTTTCACTCAGTGATTTGTGGTAATGGTAGGAAGGTCGGGTGTTAAATTATTTGTACTCGATTCGCTAGTTCTTGGGTTACTAAAATAGTTTTGTTTCCTACCACGTGGTTTCCAATTATATGACTGAAACATTTAAGAACAGAAGAGGTACAGGTGTAAAAGACACTAGTCAGAGTTATCTAATGTGAGAATAATGAATTTGATTATACAGGTGTATCCTGTAGTGAACAAAGTGATGGTATAATTTGCAGTTTGGAAAGTTGAAGGTTTTTTGAGGACTAGGAATGCTGATAAAAAAACTTTTTAACTTAGTGATTTATAGTAATGTTGGGCCGGTCAGGTGTTAAATTATTTGCACTCCATTTGCTAGTTTTTTGGCTACTTAAGTAGTTCTGTTTTTTATCACATGGTCAGCCAATTAGTTGACTAAAGCATTTAAGAAAAGAAGAGGTAGAGGTGTGTCATATATCTTACAAAAATAAAAACATGACAGGTATCCTATAAAAATATTGAAAATTGTTGTTGATTTTAAAATACATGTCATATGTAATAATTTGAAACTTGTAAATTCACCATGTCATATATACTATAAGATTGTACATCTCATATGTAATAATTTGAAACTTGTATTGTGCCTGTAATAAAAGTAGGGAAGATTATTATTAAAATGTACCGTGTTTTAAAACACGAGAATTAGTGTATCCTTTGAACAGGATTTAATTTTAAAAAAAAATTCTTTAATTTAAAGTATGATTTTGTTGTTCGTGAGGTAGTGTGAGTGTTTAAAACGTATTCCAAGTAGATGTCTCCATTCTTCTACTCCATACAGCTGTAATAACCTGCAAATTTCACTCAACCACTTACCTGTGTTTTTACTAGATAAAAATAATCTATATTATAAGGTTGCCTCCACCAGGACGTCGTAGAACGGCCCAACGTCCAAGACCCTGAAATTTCCTACGAAGGAATTTAAAATAAAAAAAAAAAAAAAAAAAGTTTTGGGGGAAGTTTTGATTGGAGAATCAAAACCATTTTCCCAGTTGTAACTGTGTAATATCAGCTCAGATCTCACTTAAGAGCCACGGTTCTCGCTGTGTGGTTTGCGAGAAGGTACGGCTGTTTACGGTTTACGGAATCCTTTTAGACAGTGAACATAAACTTTGTAAGCAAAACACATTGCAACTTTAAAAAAAACACCATACAAAGTCATTTGTGAATATATCTTGGAGAAACAAGAAATTTCAGTAAATTCCCCAAGACATATACCTTTTTGTGTTTATAAATAAGCAAACACGGTGCAGTGTTTAATATGGAGGTTCAAAAAAAAAAAAACATTTTGTAGGTACAAAATCTTTAAAACAGTACCCAGAATCGTTATAACTGTACTGTGTAACGTTCATTCAAGTATCACCCATTATGAATATAATTCAATGTTGCAGTACATCTATCTGAAAACTTATTTCTAAAACTAGACTAACAAAACAGGAAGATATTTTTTTTAAATATAAAACAAGAGACGAATTTTAGTTCAATAACATGTTTAATTAAAATAGTATTTCTCTTTTTTTAAATTGAACAGAATTAAATTATTTTTGTAAATTATTTTAATATTTATATATTTTAAATGTTTTCAAAGTATTTAATTTAAAAGTTTTTAACATTTTAAATTTGAACAGAATTTAAATTATTTTTGTTAATTATTTTAATATTTACATATTTCAAATGCATTTAAGGTATTTAATTTAAAGTTTTTAACATTTTATGATTAAAATTTTGTTCTTATTATAGGCCCATTATTATTATTCTTTAATATTATTATTATTATTATTATTTAATAAAAAAAACTAAATGATTTTACTAATTCTACATGAAACTTTATTTATTTACTATTATGTAATTATTAATTAATTGTTTACCATTATTTAATTATTATATTTTCCATTTAAATGGTTAAAAAAAAGTTATTTTTTTTTCTAATTCTACATAAAACTTTATTTATCTACTATTACGCAACTATTATTTAATTATTTACTATTATTTAATTGTTATATTTTCCATTTTAATGGTTCAAAAAAGGTTATTTTTTTCCTTTTCTTCATTTTTTTTATTTTAATCTTTTTTTTAATTTTAAGACATAAGAAAATTTAAGAAAATTACCTTTTTTAGTGAATATCCAAACACAGCACCTTAGGAGTACGACTTTACGCGTACACAATTGAAACAATACTCTGACGATCTTCTGCACACACACGGCTGACCGGGGCGCTAATTACCGGCGTACGGAGGGGGAAAACCAATCAAACTAGCCGTTATGAAAGGCGTTGGCAAACCGGCTTAAAACAAACACGTTAATTGGCTACAAAAAGTGCTGAAGTAACTGTAGGCCCCTCTACAAAAAGTACGTAGAGGTGGAACTAAAAAACTGTTCCCAGGCTCTGGAATTGCAAAATAAGGGCTTTAAACAGTGAGAAACGAAAATAGGCCTTTAGGCCTCCTTATTTCCCACGAGAAAACGCTATGTAAAAACATGTGTAATAAAACCAACTAGAATAAACTAATAAAACGTGATTTCTTTATGAAATAATAAAAATTATTGAAAAGAAATACGTTATGTAAAATTACAAACTTTTATTCATAATAAAATAATATTTTTCTTCCTTAACGAATAAAGAAAAAAAAACACCATTTTAATTAATTTAAAAAGACAAAATTTGATCAACTCCAAGGGTCTAGGGAGATTTCCAACAAAAGTCGAAAATTTGGAATAGTAAAGTCAAAAACTTTACAAGGTGTAAAGGACACTAGTCAATGTTATCTCTTTGAGAGTAATGAATTTTATTATACAGGTGTACCCTTTGGTGAATAAAGTGAAGGTGTAACCTGCAGTTTGGAAATTAGGTGCTTTTTGGAAGGCCGGGTTGCTGATAGATAACCATACTTTTCCACTCAGTGAGTTGTGGTAATAGTAAAACAACTCACTCTTCGTTTTACTTGGTAAAGTCTTTAGAGGTTCAAACCAGCTTTTTGGCTGATAACCCTCGCAACAATCAATCTATACAGAATATTAGTGGGCCTGAATTGAATTTTTAATTCCGTTTTTGAAAACCCTAAGTCAAAAAATGAAATTTGGAACATGGAAACAAAAATAGTGTGATTTGATTTCTTTTTAAGAATACAGACAGAAATCACTTATGGTTTTTGTCAAAGATTAAAGGTAACCCTTTAAAAATGGTCACCTGTCATAAGACGCGTCGTGTCATAAAAGCGTTATAAAGATTAGTGTCGATTTCTCTATTACAGATACCCGAGTTAGGAGCATTGTTTCTTCAAAACGCTTGACAAATATTAACGTTCTATACACCAAAATTTAGCTTGTTTCAATCTTCGTTGTTATTTGTCAAATTCATATTTTTAGCGTTTATTTATATTTCGATATCAGGATGAGAAGAAAAAAAGAGCTGTTTTTTTGTTCCTGCAAAACATTGTATTCATTTAGAGGCTTATAACTCAAACACCGCTAAACCGAATTATTTGAGATTTCGCCTGAAATAAACTTTATGTTGTTTTTGTAGGTATGAAATTTAAAATTTTTTAGCTTATATAAATTTTGAGTTTTTAGTAAAGCTCTGAATCCCTGTTCTCTCCGTAACCGCTCATAAATTCGACAATTTAAAACAGGTTGGCTGCCGCCCATGTTAAAGGAAACCCCTTCCCGACAGGCCGCGTAATAAAAACACAGTTTCATTTGAATTATGTGTTTATTATTCTATTAATATAAAAAAACCCATTAATACAATTAAAAATAATGAAAAAAGTGAGTTCACCGGTTTAAATTAATTAGATAAAAAACTATTACGATAAAACAACAAATTAAACTAAAAAATGGACAAAATTCACAATAAAATGATGTTTATTCAATGAAACAACGGAAGCGAATGGCGTCAGTTCTTTCGCGTGTCATTAGAGTTCTTATGGCTTCTCAAAGATGTCGCTACCATACATATACGCAAAAGTATGCCATAGAGGCCGTATTAAAATTACAACACTCTCCAAGCAGGCCGTGAAAAGATATTAACAAAATTGTAGAATACGAATTGAGTAGCAACCGTATTGCTCACGGGCTGTGGGTAACAAAAGCCTGAGTAGCGCCGGCGCATCTCACGGCAGCCAACCTGTTAAAAACACCTTTGTAATTGGTATGAAAAATTATTACAAATTCATTAATATTATGGAACAGCGATTGGCCAGTTATTTGGTACAGAATTTTAAATATTTAAATATTGGTAAATTCTGGAGGGATGGAAGTAGCTTAACCACGTTGCCACGTCTTTTAATCGGTTGTGTTATTTTCTTTTCCTACTAAAGTCGCCTTCCTACGTATCATACAACAAATAGTTTAGTTGTCAATTGGTAAATAATGAATGGGTATTAACTTTGAAATAAATCGGTCGAGAGTTGTTTAAGTTGCGTTGTTGTTTAGGTCATCAGCCAAAAGGCTGGTTTGAACCTGTAGAGGTTTTACTGAGTAAAACGAGGAGTGAGGTGGTTTACCATTGTCTTCCTCACTGAGTGGAACAGTATGCTTATCAGCATGCCGGGCCCTCTGAAAAGTACATATTTTCCACTCTGCAAATGACTTTTTCACTTCATTCACCACAGGGTCTGGCTGTATAATGAAATTAATTAATTTCAGAGGAGATAACTCTGATTAGTGTCTTTTACACCTCTACCTCTTCTGTTCTTAAATGATTCAGTCATTTAATTGGCTGACCATGTGATAAGAAACAGAACTATTTATTTTAGCCCTGCAACGAACAGATTGAGTGTAAGTAATTTGACACTCCACTTGTCTATTATGAGCAATTGTTTGAGTTATAATCCTCTAAATGCATCTATTGTGTTGCAGCAACAATAAAACAGGCTCTTTCTCTCTTCTCATTTTGATATCGGAGTATTAATAAAAGCAAAAGATTTTAGGTTAACATGTAACAACGCAGATTGAAATCAGCTAAATTTTGGTGTATAGTAAGTTAAAATTGAAGAAGCGGTTTTAAAGAAACAACGCTCCAAACTCTGGTATCTACAGTATAGAAATCTAACGTAGTTCCTATTTTAGACAGAGAACATTTAAACTACTTCTAGAAAATTTGTCAAAAAATTTTAAAGTACGACGTTTTGCTTACGTAAATATTTGTTTGACTGGAAATACTGAAAATACTGAGTTATCAACCTTGTCTTTGGATTCGGGCACAGAATCGCGATCATTTTCATTACCTTGATCACTGCAAAATATAAAGAGGTAAATTACTAATAATTCTGATTTTATTAATCTTAGAAAGGTTAGGCTAGAAATTTTATTATATTCACGTTTCTTCTAAAATGCATACTACGGCCAAATTCTTAAATATCCATTGTTTACAGATTTTCACGAAAACGTTCTGGTCCGGAGATGTAAAGATAGGTATTCAAATCAATCAGCGGTAAAACGTTTTTATTGTTCAAACAATAATGGAAATATTAAAAGAAATAATTAATTGTCACCGTCACCCCTTCTAATTAATCATTTACTGTGTTGCCGGCTTCAATAGTTCTTCCGACCTTTGACAGCATAGCGACAAAGCTTTCGGCTGCGCGCCGCAAAGACCTTTGGCATCAAGGCCAAACCAGTAGCCGCTCTCTGCCACAGCGCTCCCGGCGCCTACAAAAAGAGCGCTGTACTGAGCAGAGATTCAATACCAATCAAGACACCGAGGGATTCACTTCCACCAGACAACGACAAGACGTCCACCACGGCACACGGCTGCCGGACTCCAGTGAGATTAATCGACGACCCCGCAAGAGAGAAGATGATGCTTCCGCTCGCCGACCCGTCACCGTAAGCCGTCGACCGGACCGTCATCGCCCGCTGTCGCGAGCGATGACCACAACGATCCCTCGACCGAGCCTTACACCCACCGGACCCGACGAAGCAGCCATCGACGTTCTACCGCGAGGGAAGAAGATGACGTCTCCGCTGGACAGCACGCTGTGTTGCCAAGCTTCTCGTCGCAGCCACGCACTGCCTACGCTGGTCTCCTTCGAGATTACCACAAGGGTCTTTCCCAGGACTAATTTAATAAGGTTTTAACCGGCCCTTCTCAAGACCATCCACCTGTGCCACGGCTCTCGTCGCAGCCACGCGCTGCCTACACCGGTCTCTTTCGAGACCGGCACAACGGTCTTTCTCAGGACCAATTCATTAAGGTTTACACCAGCCCTTTTCAGGGTCATCAAACACCTCTGTCCGCCTCGGCGAACACACGCCTAAACGGCCGGCCGCGTTGGCGATGTTAGTAACGTGCTCGCCTCTCATCACGCGGTCTTGGGTTCGAATCCCACTCGGGCATGGTATTTTTTCATACGTTACAAAAAATTCATTTCATCCTTCACCGTCTGCATTAGCAGCAATTTGCAAAACAGTCGGACGTTAAACCAAAAAAAAAAAAAAAAAAAAAAAAAAACACGCCTAAACGGCCCTTTTCAGGGTCACCAAAATGATAATGTTAGCCACATAATGTCGCCATCCGGTGACATAATAAATTCTTTTAATTTTGACAATTTGTTTTATCATCTAAAATCAATTATTTAAAAATTTGTTTATTTTTGGAGGCAATTGAGTATTACTTTAATACCTGCATCATCCTTCATATCTTTAAACAACATTTAATTTTCAGAAGCAGCTGATTGTTGCGATAATTTTAGATGATAAAAAATTGTCAAAATTAAAATTAAAATAAATAATTATTATTTTTTAATTGTATCCAATATTTTTTGAACAACGTAGTAGTGACGTATCAGGACATTTATGTATTATTTTCACGATAATTGTTGAATACAAGAGGGGTTTCTCGGTAAAACAACTTATGTCAATTTTTTCCCAAAATCGGATTTTTGTACTATCTTTTTCAGCTGCAGTGTTGGCAAATCTGTGTTGTATTGTTTTCCCCGCATAACAACTGATGTCAAAAATACAGCTGTCTAAACATACATCGATTCCGACATAACCACACTTGTCATTCTTGTTTTCATGCTAAAAGCACTTTTGTCATTGACATAAGTGTTTTTGACAAGAGTAATACGAGAAGATTATTATAAAACACTGTTTTGAAAAGTGATTTCTTATATTTTAATTTTATTTTGTATTTTGTGTAATCCAACCTACCATTGTTTTATTCGATATAAAAATGATATTTTCTTAAAATATGTGTTTTTTCAAAACTGCTTAAAAATATTTCAACATTTTCCCGACAGAAACACACTTGTCAAAAATAATTTATTTTTTTAAGAATAAAGTGTATGGATAAATTGAGCAAAACTTTAATAAAATTATGTAACTTACATTACTTTAACACATATAAAATCAGCAGCTGTGACTGCAGAAGTGAAACGATGGAAGGACGTTTATTTACTCTGATGAAAATTTAGTCTGTATTGACAAGTGTGCTTTTGCCGGGAACCCCCTCTTGGATCGACTTTGAATACGAAAACAAAATTTTCTAAATATTGTAAAGGGTGATTCAAAAAGAGCGCCGGTTTTTAAACGGCTGGTAAATTTTTGTTTATCTGTTGGCAACATTGTTTGACCACATTTCTATTTTGGAGAACATTCCGATTGACGATTCAGTTGTAGTTTCTCTTGTTCGCAGTGTAGTACTCTCGCAGTCTGTGTCTAACCATGGAGAAGTTTACTATTGCGCAACGAGTGTTAATCGTCAAAACATTTTACCAGAGTGGAGAGAGTTATGCGGCTACTGTCAGGCGACTTCGCAGTACTCTAGGACGTAATGAAGCACCGAATGAATCAACAGTTCGCAGGCTCATGAAAAAATTTTTTGAGACGGGTTCAACAGTCGACCTTAAAAGTTCTGGACGTCGTCGTTCTGGCCAAACTGAGCAGAACGTTGCGTTGGTTCGTGACAGTGTGGCTGTTAGCCCAGCAAAATCAATACGTCGCCGTTCTCAACAATTGGGTTTAAGATATTCTTCTGTACGGAGAATTCTTCGGTACGATCTCCAATATCACCCGTATAAAATTCAGTTGACGCAACATTTTAAAGTGGCAGACCACCAGAAGAGACGACAGTTTGTTGACTGGGTATTGAGAAAACGGCAGGATGATGACACCTTCGTAAACAAAATCATTTTCAGTGATGAGACGCACTTCCACTTAAACGGTTTTGTTAATAAACAGAACTGCCGTATGTGGGGTTTAGAAAACCCTTGCGTGGTTAATGAAAGGGAAATGTATGCACAGCGAGTGACAGTTTGGTGCGGCTTTTGGTCGGGCGGTGTCATCGGCCCTTACTTTTTTGAAAATCAAGAAGGACAAGCCGTGACAGTAAATGGAGACCGATACCGTACGATGATTAGGGAGTTTTTGTGGCGTCATTTGGATGGAATGGACATTGACGAGTTGTGGTTTCAGCAGGATGGTGCCACCTGTCACGCCGCACGAGAAACAATGTTTTTGCTCCGTGAACGGTTCCAGGATCGCATCATTTCTCGTAATTCCGACCATCAATGGCTACCAAGGTCGTGTGACTTGACGCCTTGTGACTTTCCTCTTTGGGGTCATCTGAAGTCATTGGTGTATGCCAATAAACCCCGAAACATCAATGACTTGAAGGAGGAAATTCGACGGGTTATCGGGCAAATGGAAGTCTAAACTTGTCGTGCAGTAATATCCAGTTTCATGGACAGAGTTGATGCGTGCCAGCGCAGTAGAGGACACATGCATGACATCATTTTTCATACATAAAATCGGAAGGAAAGATGAACTTGTTGATGTATTTATTTTCAGTTTTTCAATAAAATAAATCTCTTAATTTGATATATCAAAACCGGCGCTCTTTTTGAATCACCCTATAGTTGCGGTAAGATAAAGTTAAAAAGGACTTTTGTTGGATTAAATTCTTACGGATTGATGGAGCGATTTGGTGTGTTTGGTATTTGTGGTGGTGATGGTTTTGGTGGTTCGGGTAGCTGAACTGACCTACTAGGTTGACTAAATCTGTAAACAAACACAGTGTCTCATAATGTTTTGATGAAACATGAATTACTAAAACGTTATCAGGATAAAAAGAAAACAAACGGTTATTTTATAGCTGCAACACTTTTGATGCAAATAAAGGCTTCTAACTCAAACACCGCTTCCAAACCTCGCATCAAGAACCTAAATATTTAAAAATATTTTAAAATAGCTTAACCAAATAACTGATCAATCCTTGTTCTATTATATGAAAAAATTTGTATTAATTTTGGTTTATTGAATACATAATATATTATGTTTTTTTTTAAATTGATAAATTAATGAGCGGTTTCGGAGTTAAAAGGCGTTCATAATTTTACTAACAATTATTCAACATTTAAATATGGTAGAAGTCTGAAATTTTGGGCTTACAATAAATAAAAATACAAATTTATATTTCGGCAAAATCTCAAATAAATCAGTCGGGTATTTGAGTTATAAGCCTCTAAATGCATTTGATCTGTTGCAGCAACAAAAAACCGTATTTTTTTCTTTTCATTCTGAAATCACAATATTAAAAACCGCTTAAAATATGAAATTATCATGTACTAACACAAATTGAAATTAGTTAAACTTTGGTGTATAGTACATTAAAGTTGAACGAGCGGTTTTTAAGAAACCTGGCTTCAAATCCGGGTATCTATAATACAGAAACCGACAGTAGTGTCTTTTACACCTGTACCACATCTGTTATTATTGCTTTAGTCTTATATAATTGTCACACCATATGAAAAAATACAAAACGTTTTTGTAAATAATTATTTTATGATAAGAGTTGTTGTTGCTTTAGACCAAACAGTTAACCAATATTTCTACATGAAGATATTGAACAGGTTTCGAGAGATAATCAGAAAACAGGAGAGATTGATTCTTTTACCACGACAACGCACTTGCTCACAATGCGTTGTCTGTGAACCAGTTTGTAAGCAACAAAGGAATAACACCAATTTTATACTTAAGCTGACTCCCTGTAACTTTGTTCTGTTCTTTAGACTGAAGAAGGGCATAAAAAAGGAACGTTTTTGGACCGTGGAAGAAGTGAAAAAAAATTCTCTGGAGGATTAAAGGACACCCCAATCAGTGAATTTAAAAATTGTTTTGAGCAGTGGAAAGAACGGATGTGATCTAATTTTTTATTCCTAATAAGTTTACTTTGCAAAATTTTCAATATCAGAACAACAAGCCAGTGAACAACAACCCCATAACCCAGTGAAATGAGGATGATGTGTTTTGACGTGTAAATGAGGTGTAGTCTTGAACACAGTCAGAGAGTATGGTTAAAGGAACACCAACCATCAAAGTACACTCCTATCCACTGTCTAGTTTTCAAATCCGTAAAAAAGTAACTACATTTAATAGGATGCGAAACAGGAACCTTCGTCACCGAAAATCAGTCGTTAAACAGCTGACTCCTGGCGTCAACTTTCTCTCTTGACCAACCCTGTGGGTCAAACAACTGTATTGCGTGAGTCCCAGCTCCTTGTAGTTGGAAAGAATGTAGTGCGTTGTTATAGTAGTGGGAAAATGAATGAGTTAGTAGTGTTTCACAGATGATGCATTTGTAGTGAAAGCGTGTACTAACTGAACTAAAAAAATCTGGTTTGAATCACTCACACAACTTTCTCTTGCCAGTGCAAATAATTTAAACAATATAACCTAACATTAGTAATAAAACATTCGAAATAAACAAAAACTAACCTCAAAACATAACCTTAATTTAATCATGAGTGAAAGACCCAAAATGAAAATCGACCTCAGTTTGACTTAAAAATACGGAAAATCATTCTTTCTCACTAAACTAGGCTCCGTGGAGAAAAGTTCTCTCAATAAAAGTTGTAGATCTTTAATTTTCTATAAATTTAATTATATACACTTTTGTCGTAAAATGCATACTAAGGCCGAAATCTTAAAAAAATCGATTTTTCACACGTTTTCGTGAGAAAAACAGAAAATCGCAAATTACCGCTAAACTAAGCGTTATACAAAAAAATGTTTGAAACAAAGGTTGTAGGTTTTTAAATTCTCTACAACTTTTATTATATAAGTTATTGCGCTAAAATTTATATTAAAGCCGTAATCTTAAAAAAACTATTTCTTTTCGTGAAAACAGCCTCCCGAGAATTTTAGCAAACATGACGCCACCCTACCTTGTAGAGAATAAAAAAATTGAGTAAATCAGGCGATTTAAAAAAAAATCGTAGGACCAGTTTTTGAGAAAATTGCAAAAAAGTGAAAAATTACACGAATAAACTACTACTTCCGGTTGACCTATTTTGATGAAAATGTTCGTGTCGGGTCCGGTAGTGGTATGTAACTTAAGTTTCAAATTTCAAGTTCGTACGATGTTCCGTTCTTGAGATATTCTGTTCACACACACGCACACACACACACACACACACACACACGCGCGCACACACACGCGCGCATGTACGCACGCACGCACGCACGCGCACACACACACACACACACACAGACACACACACACACACAGACCAATCGCTAAAAACATGTTTTTTGGTTCAGGGGGTCTGAAAACGTATAGATCCGGTGAAAACTGGATTTCGAAAAATCGACATGAAAACAATAAGTTACTTTCCTTTTTATATATTTATATAGGCTAGAGAAAGTAAAAAATTATCTTATATTCCGGCGCATTAATTTAACAAATACCTAGCGGGTTATTAACTTGGTCGGATTCATAATATTTAACTTACCAATTCATGAAAATAATAAAATAAATAAATGTAATAAATACAAAAAAATATGTTAAATACAGAAAGTTAAAAAAGGAATGTTTTGTATCAGAGTAATACAACAATCGTTCTCCCAGCATGCGTCACTCATTCATTATACCTCACCCGTACCCTTCACACCGCAACTACACGGAGCTTGGAACCGCTCAACACTGTCCACGGTTACTTTACTAGACAGTGATAGGGATCATTAACAATAATTTGCGCAGGGACAAGCCTCGTCCTCTGACGTCACTGGTCACCAGTGACAGCCGATGTACGATACGCACCGTGTCAGTCTGTGATGTTTTCTAGCCTTAGCCTACGGCCACACGTACAACTTTTGTAGCAAGATTTTTGCTACAATTGCGGCACGAAAAATGGGTATAATATATTATAAATGGAGGGGGCCAGACGTTACAACAAAAGTAGTTGTGTGGACGCGTTATCAAGGTCATGTCGCACACGAATGGGTACGGTTCCATTTTTCGTGCAACATTTGTGGCAAGTGGCTGGCTACTTGTAACTTCATTTGTCGTAAAAACATTTTGTTCTGTTTTGTGATTTGTAGTTCTTTACAAAATGCAGTACGGACGTACTGACTCGGATGGGCAAGGAGATGGAACTGCTATACGACATCAAGCGACGAAAACTGCAGTACTTTGGCCATGTTCTTCGAAACGGGAAATACAGACTTCTTCAGCTGATAATGGAGGGAAAGATAGCAGGAAAGCGCCGGCCGGGCAGAAGGAAAGCGTCCTGGCTGAAGAATTTGAGAGATTGGGTTGGTCTCAACTCCACGTCACTGTTCCGAGCAGCTGTTTCGAAAGTTAGAATAGCAATGATGATCGCCAACCTCCGACGCGGAGACGGCACTTGAAGAAGAAGAAGACAAAATGCAGTTCACCGACAACGAATTATTAATATTGGAAGTGCAAAACCATACATGTTTGTACAATATGTCTTGCGAAAATTGTAAAAACCGTAATAAGCATGTGGAAGGATGGATGAATGTTGCCAAAAATGTTATAGGAGCACGGTGGGATTCGTATACAAATGACGAAAAAATGAAAGCTTTCTGGGTTTTACTTAATGGCATATCAATGAATAAATGATATCAATAAATGAATATCAATGCGTCCAACTGTATACACTTGAAACACGCGAGTAGAATAGTGGAAAATTTGTTGCATCGTGTGGCCAGGCAGTTGCGTCAAATGTTGTTGCTACAAATATAGCACAAAACGAGCAGCAAATGTAGTTGTGTGTGGCCGTAGACTTAATACGGTCTGTAATACTTTACTAGTCTTTAATAATGGTGTGTTGAGCGATTGCCGGGTTTTCTTATCGCGATAGACACCATCCAAAAAGAAGTTGGGCATTTTCAGTTTCATCGTTTTCCAAACGCTATTGAAACTAGATTGAAGTGGATAAATGCTTGCAAGCGGGCCAATTCATTTT
Organism: Catonia carolina; assembly: GCA_035578175.1. Classification (NCBI taxonomy): domain Eukaryota; kingdom Metazoa; phylum Arthropoda; class Insecta; order Hemiptera; family Achilidae; genus Catonia; species Catonia carolina. Next base: position 51,528,752 of record JAQMRL010000009.1, on the reverse strand, counting down.
CTGCTGATAGTGGTCGCGGTTGTTTAGTTCATTTTGACGAATAAGATTTTGTACACGATTTAAAGTCCGAGTTGCTACATCTTCCATTAAAACGTGTTTTAAAGACGAAATTCAAATTTGCCGGTTTGTATTGCTGTTCTATGTCCGGTAGACCCGATTTGTAGTGAACGTAAAAATCGAGCAGAGAAACTATACGCTTGTTAGGATGTTTATAATATTTTAATCTCATCATCCAATTACAACACAGACAGTTTACAAAATAAAGGTATAGCCGTACAAAAAGATAGGCCTTGTTTTTAAAAAAAAACCGCCAAATTTAAATGTTGGACAATCAGGGGAAACATATCTCTGAAAACGGGAAAACGCCGAATTAGGAGAAAAAACAAGTTACTTATTTTGTAAATTTCACCTTAGGGAACAGGTAGAAGTCACATGGTGCAAGATTTGGTGAAAAAGGTGAATTTTCTAACACTGAGATGCTGTACTTGGCTAGGAACCTCTTAACAGATAACGCGGAATGAGCTGGTGGACTGTCTTGGTGGAGAACCCATGTTTTGTCCTTACACATTTCGGGGCGCTATTTCCATACTCTTTGACGTAGTTTAGAAAATACCTCAAGGTAGTAATATTGATTAATTGTTTGACCTTCAGGTACCTAGTGAAGGTACACAATCTCATGGATATGAAAAAAATCTTCATTGCTTTAAATTGTGACTTGCTCATTCGAGCTTTTTTGGCTCTTGGTGAAGTTCGGCTCTTCCAGTGCATGGATTGGCGCTTAGTTTCTGAATCATAAGTAAACACAGCGTTTTACCACATGTTATTCTCTTCTACCTGTTCTCTAATGAATTCTGCAATAAAAACGACAAGATTTGAGTCTGTGGAAGCTGTAAAAGAGAAAGCGGCAGTGTTCTGAAGGAGCTGACAGAAGATGACTTCCAGCACTGTTTCCAACAATGGAAAATTCGCATGGAGCACTGTAGATATAGAGAAGGAGTGTATAATTGAAGGTGACAATAAGTGATTATGTATAAAATAAAAATAAATTTTGTACAACGTCAGTCTCGTTATCTAATAGTGGCTATTAGATAACGAGACTGACGTTGTGCCACACCTCGTATTCAAAGTTTTTGTACCAAATAAAATTAATACAAACCATCTGCTGTAAAACTCATTACGTTCTCCCCTGCCAATGAAAGTAATGAAAAATATAACCTTATTTTAATCTTTAAAACACTAAACTTGGTATACTTTGCCATTGTGCAGTCGTCTTTAGCTTATGGTATCGTGGGTTGGGGTGGAAGTACTTATTGCTGTATGCAACCACTGATAAAAACACAAAGAATTAATTTGAAGGTAATATCTAATAAACCTCGTAGATATTCGACGGAGCAGATATTTACTGATTTCAATGTTATGGATACAAAGAAACTGTACGTACAATAAATAAATAAATGACTTCAAGGGAACATAAGTAATATGCAAAATACAGGGCATCAGTACTTCACACGAACAGAAATTTACTAATATCGAAGAGAACGGGAAATACTCTTTAACAGCGTCATTTTGATCTCAAACCATTTTAAAAATGTAAAGGGTTTAAAATTTAATAAATTACTACAAAAATGGATAACCAAAACAAGTAGAGGAGAAATTGAGAAAATGGTCAATATTATTCAAATGTAGGTATCATCAAAGAGAAAGAAGAAAAAATAGAACAAGTATATTTCCTTTCAATATTTGGTTAGAAAGCTGAACCAACAGCTGAGAGTATTAAAAACAGTACTGATGATATTTAAAAAAACTAAAATTCCCTTTTGCTCTAAAACGATCAGTAAAAAATTAAGAAAAATATTCGTTGTTGGTGACACGATAATTTTTCTGGGTAAACCTCCTTAAAACTTAATTTTTTCATTAAAATAATTTTTTCACGTAATTTATTGTTCTTGTGGTTGATTTCGGTCTGAACTATTGAAAAACATAAAAACCGAAATTCTAAATTTTCAGTTAAAACCATCATACAGTCTCGCCTTAAATGGAAACCGGTTACAAACTTGTATTTCTGTATTTAAGCTAAAATAAACTTTAAATTTATTAAAATTTACATTTTTTAAATGGTCTAAAAAGTTTCTAATGATTCTTAATTATAAAGAAACTTCATTTTTACGTGGGAAGAAAATATTAACAAACACATGAAAATCAATGCTATTTCCGTAAGGTTAAAATTCTGTGGGACACCCGTTGTACACAAAAACATACAAATTAAGTGTTAATAATCTATTTTTGAGTTCAGGGGGTTTAAAAACGTGTATATTTTGTGAAAACTCGATTTTGAAAAATCGACATGAAAACTTTAGCCTAATTTACTTAAGTGTATTTTGGTGGAGGGTAATTATTGGGTATTAATAAATATACTTACAATGTGCCAGGCATACCAAGCTGCGACGCCATTAATGTACTTGGTCCAAAAATCCGTTTGAATATTGACGGATCACTAGTATTTCTAAAAACAAAATAAAAGTTCATCCATAAATTTTCATTTTAAATGTTATAATACGCATGCTTAGTATAAATATTGTTGTAAATAATACGAATTTTTGCCAGCGCTACCAGTGAGCTTTATGATATTATCACAGGATATGTATAGTACATTTGTTTTAGGAAGAAGCTTGTAAGGGGGGGCGAGTAGGTAGAGTAGGGGTAGTTTCAAAGGGGCAAGTGTTGTCTCCTTCTCACTTAATGATCATTCCCTCTCTTTCTAACTGTATACTACTGTTACAACTACGAGGTGCTTCCCCCACCACTAAAGAGAACAGCTCAGCGGCACACAGCGTTGGACGGAGAGCTTCAAGCTAGAACAAATGACCTATATGTTGTTGTTGTTGTTGTTTAGGTCATCCGCCGAAAGGCTGGTTTGAACCTGTAGAGGTTTCACTAAGTAACAACGAGGAGTGAGGTGGTTTACAAATGCCTTCCTCACTGAGTGGAAAAGTACACTTATCAGCATGCCAGGCCCTCTGAAAAGTATATATTTTCCACTCTGCAAATGACACTTTCACTTCATTCACCACAAGGTCTGGCTGTATAATGAAATCCATTACTTTCAGACGAGATAACTCTGATTAGTGTCTTTTACACCTCTACCTCTTCTGTTCTTAAATAATTTAGTCATTTAATTGGCTGACCATATGTGATAAGAAACAGAAATATTTATTTTAGAGATGTATGTATCAAAGAAGTTAATTAAACTAATTGTAGTTCTCAAAGCAAATTTTTAAATTTAAAGTTTTAAATAGCCATTGTAACGGCGTTGATATTTTTAATAATATTAGATAATTATTAGTATTTAATATTACATGATAATATATTAATAATATTATTAATTAATAATAAATTTTGTAATAATTATTAATATAAAACACAAAGAAGTATGTTGAAGGTAATATCTAATAAACCTCGTATATGTTCAACGGAGCAGATATTTACAGATTTCAATGTTATGGATATAGGACAAATACGTGAAATAAATAAATAAATGACTTCAAAGTAACATAAATAATATTGTGACACTTATCGCTAAGGTCCGTTTTGGGATCTAGGTTATTAAATAATTAATACACTAAAGTTTACAATTACAAATATTTATTACACTAAACGATTTACAAAAAGCTGAACCAACAGCTGAGAGTATTAAAAACAGTAAAACAGATATTTTAAAAAACTAAAATTCTCTTTTGCTCTAAACCGATCAGTATTAAATTATGAAAAATATTCTTTCTTGGTGACACAATAATTTTACAGGTAAACCTCCTAAAAACTTATTTTTTTTTAATATTTTTTTCATGTAATTTAATGTTCTTGTGGTTGATCTCGGTCTGAACTATTGAAAAATATAAAAAACCAAAATTCGAAATTTTCAGTTAAAAACATCACACAGTCACGCCTTAAATGGAAAGCAGTTAAAAACTTATGTATTTAAGCAAAAATTAGGCTTAAAATTGATTTAAATTATTAGTTTTTAAAGGTCTAAACAGTTTCAATGATTCTTAGTTAAAAAAATTCTTCAATAATTCGTAGAAAGGATATATTGACAAACTCATGAAAATCAATACTTTTTCCGTATGGTTCATCTGTGGGACACCCGGTGTACAAAAACACACAAATCAATTAATAATACATTTTTGAGTTCAAGGGATCTAAAAACTTGTATGTTTGGTGAAAACTCGATTTTGAAAATTTTTTTTTTTCAAAATAACATTATTTGCAATCAGTTTTTTAAAAATAAACTATAAGCAAATCTTTTGAATGTACAAATCACAAGTTGAGGCCTCATTACCCTGAGTACCTCTCATTACAACAATTATTCATGTGTTCAAAGAGAAAATTACTATGTACAAAGATATTTACATTTTACAATATAGAATACTTTTCACTAAAATTTTATATACATTTATACTCTTTCAGACAAGTCCAAAACATGGTAACGTTTCAGGCGCCTAACTTCTTCTGCATTATTTAGAAGATTTATGGCTAATTCGTTTTCGTGGCTTTCAAGTCTTGCCTGATATTTTCTATTAAAACGCCTGACCTCGTCCATTACATCAGGTAGGTTGCAATAATGTTGTATTTCTGCATTCCTTGCAAACCATGGTGCCCTTGTTATAGCCCGAAGAACCTTATTTTGGAACCTTTGAATTATCTCTATGTTACTTCTGCTGGTAGTTCCCCAAAGTTGAACGCCGTACAACCAGACTGGTTTTAGTAACATTTTGTAAAGCAGCAACTTATTCTCAAGAGAGAGTGAAGAGTTCCCACCAATCAGCCAGTACATCCTTTTGTATTTCAGATTTAATTCGTTCCTCTTCATTCTCACATGGGTTTTCCAAGTTAACCGCCTGTCAAGATGCATACCCAGGTACTTTACAACTTCACTTTGTGATAGATCAACACCTCCAAGTTTTACTGGTGGACAAGTATTCCTCCGCATTGTAAATGTAACATAATGCGATTTTGCAGTATTGAACTTTACTCTCCATTTTTGAAGCCATGGTTGGATTTGGTCTAAACATTCCTGAAGTTTGTTTGAAGCAACTATAGGATCTCCACTTTTAGCAAGCAAGGCCTTATCGTCAGCAAATGTAGCTTGAACTACCCCTTCAGTTGTTGGCAAGTCTGTCTCATACAATGAATACAAATACGGGCCTAGAACTGAACTGAGGTACTCCAGAGGTAATGTACCTAGAAGATGACAGCTCGTCCTGGTATTTCACTTGAAAAAACCGATTTTCCAGATAAGATCGTAAAATCAAAAAGAAAGGTTGGCTTAACGTTCTTTTAACTTTGTATAATAAGCCGACATGCCAAATTTTGTCAAAAGCCTGTTCAGCATCTAAAAAACCAGCAGTGGAAGTTTTCCATCACAGTGGAAGTTTTCCACCATAATAATGATTTTGAAACCTAATAAACCACCAGATTTAGCTTCATCATACAGACCGATTAGTTTATTGCCAGTATTATCTAAAGTTTTTGAAAAGCTTTTTTTAAAAAGACTGCAACCAGTTTTGACTGAATGTAAATTGAAAAATTGACATGAAAATGTTAGCCTACTTTATATCTGTATGTTTTGGTGGAGGGTAACTATTGGGTATTAATCAATATAATTACGAGTTGGCAGATTGTTGAAGGTAAGACGTTGTTTTTGGGGGATGTAGTGAAATAGTCCTTTGGGGTGTTACAATCGGGGTTGGTTGTGGTGGCGGAGCACTAATATTTTTAAAAACATAACTAAAGTTCATTCATAAATTTCCTTTTAAATTTTATAATACGTATGCCTAATATTAAGATTATTTTAAATAATACAAATTTTTGCCCGCGCCACCAGCGAGCTTTTTGATAGCGCCACAGGAAATGCATATATCAGAGAAGTTAATTAAATTAATTGTAGTTCTCAAAGCAAAGTTAAAGTTTAAAGTTTTAAATCTATTCTAACGGCGTTAATATTTTTAAAAATATTTTATAATTATTATTTAATATTACATGAAAATTTATTAATAATATTAAAAATTAATAATAAATTTTGTAATTTATTTTATATTCTTTAATTTAAAGTTTGATAAATTGTTAATAATTTTGAAATCCTGGTTTTTCCATAGTTGGATGGGATAATTTCCACCAATTCTAGCCACATAGTACTTAAGTAAAATCAATGTAAGACATTTTGTATAAAAGTAATTTAATTTTTTTTTATGTGTAATGTATGGAAAAAACATTATTATTATTATATGTAATAAATATCTAAGTGAAGAGATAGACGGGTGGCAACCACTACTCTTCTTGGTGTCGAATCCCATTCAGGCGCGGCATATTTTCATACGTTACAAAAAATCATTTCATCCTTCACTGTCTGTATTAGCAGTAATTCCAGAACAGTCGGACGTTAAAGAAAAAATAAATATCATACGGTGTACCGTTTTTATATATTTTTTTTACACACACACACACAAGTATTTACAATTTATCGTTCATTCTGTGGGACATCCGGTGTTAACACAAACACATAAATCAATTGTTAAAAATATATTTTTAAGTTTAGGGTGTCTAAAAAAGTGTATATATGTGAAAACTCGATTTTCAAAAATCGACATGGAAACTTTAACCTACTTAACTTCGGTATGTTTTTGTAGAGGGTAACTATTGGGTATTAATCAATATACTTACGAGTTGGCAGATTGTTGAGGGTAAGACGACGGTGATGAACTTAGTGGAGTAGTCCTTTGGGGTGTTGCAATCGGGGGTGGTTGTGGAGGTGGAGCACTAGTATTTTTTAAAACAAAACAAAAGTTCATTCATAAATTTAATTTTTAGTTTTATAATACGTATACTTAGTATTAATATTATTGTTTATAATACGAATTTTTGCCCGCGCTACCAGCGAGCTTTTTAATAACATCACAGGAGATGCATGTATCAAAAAAATTAATTAAATAAATTAAATTGTAGTTCTCAAAGCAAAGTTTTAAATAGCCATTCTAACAGCGTTAATATTTTTAATAATATTTGATAATTACTATTTAATGTTACATGATAATTTATTAATAATATTATTAATTAATAATAAATTTTGTAATAAATTTATATTGTTTAATTTATTATTTGATAAATTGTTAATAATTTTGACATCCTGGTATATGGTTTTGTCCATAGCTGGATGGGATAATTCCCACCACCGCTAGCCAAAAATAGTACATAGTACAAGCAATGTAAGACATTTTGTATTATAGTAATTTCTATTTTTTTAATGTATGGAAAAAAATTATTATTATTATTATTATTATGATTATCTGAAATATATGGCTAAATGATGAAAAAGACGGGTGGCAGCCACTATTATTCCACTACTCTTTTTGGGTTCGCATCCCATTCAGGCGCAGCATATTTTCATACATTACAAAAAATCATTTCATCCTTCACTGTCTGCATTAGCAGTATTTCATTTTTACGAGGGAATAAAATATTAAAAAACTCATGATCAATGCTATTTCCGTAAGGTTCAAATTTTGTGGGACACCCGGTGTACACACAAACACATAAATTAAGTACAGAGTGATTCAATATGATGGAAACAATTTCAATAAGCTGTATTTCCTGAACTATAGTTATATATTGATTCTGTAAATTACATTTTGAAAGAGAAAGTTTTAAATTTTAATTTACATACATGAAAGTTTATAGATGTTCAATGCGTCCTCCTCCGGCTGCACGTACGACATCTAGACGGTAACTGAACTCATCCCAAACTCTCTGACGCATGTGTTGGGTCACTGAGTTGACTGCAGCTGTGATACGATTCCTTAGTTCATTCAAATTGGTGGGAAGAGGTGGTATGTAAACTGCACTTTTCACGAACCCCCACAAGAAAAAGTCACAGGGTGTGAGATCTGGAGACCTCGGTGGCTAAAACTGAAGTGCAGAGTTGTCATTCGCCATGCAACCTATCCATCGTTGACGTATGGATTCATTAAGGAAACGCCGAACATTGCGATGCCAATGGGGTGGAGCTCCGTCCTGCTGGAAAATGTAATCTCCGGAATCTTCATTCATTTGAGGAACGAGCCAGTTTTGTAGCATTCTAACATACGTTTCCCCAGTAACCGTATTCTCATCAAAAAAGAAAGGCCCATAAACTTTTGTCAGCGACAAGGCGCAAAAAACATTAACTTTGGGGCTGTCCCGCTCATGTTCCACTGTTACATGGGGATTTTGTAGCCCCCAGATCCTAACATTATGCCTGTTGACTTTCCCACTTAGATGAAATCTACTTCATCACTAAAAATCACTCGAGGCAGAAACAACTCATCTTCCATGTGTTGGAGCGTACGGTCACAAAATTCTACACGCCGTATCTTATCGCCTCGGCGAAGAGCCTGTAGCATTTGCAAACGGTAAGGTTTGTACAATAATCGGCGCCTCAATACACGCCAGACAGTTGTTTGCGGTAGTCCGAGTTCCATACTCACTCTACGGGTTGATTTCATAGGGCTACGCTCAAGGCTAGTTCGAACGCGTTCCACATTCTGCTCCGATACACGAGGTCTGCCTGGACTTTTACCTTTACACAGAGAGCCAGTTTCGTCAAATTGTTTATTCCAATGATAAATGCTCTTCCTCGTTGGAGGTTCGACGTTAAACTTAGGCCGAAATGCACGCTGCACCGCAGTTGCAGACTCGGTTCTACTGTACCCACGCACGCAAAAAATCTTGTGTTCCATAGCAGCCATCTTGCTTACAACTGACGCAGTACGCGGCTGCGCAGCTGACGGCAACAATGCGGTGCTGGAGCGCTCTGGTTTCGTTATTTATAACTTTGTTATTTCCTCTTTCAAATGTAATTTACAGAATTAAAATATAACATGCAGTTTAGGAAATATAGCTGATTGAAATTGTTTCCATCTTATTGAATCACGCTGTATTAGTAATATTATTTTGAGTTCAGGGGGTCTAAAAACGTGTATGTTTTGTGAAAACTCAATTTTGAAAAGTCGACATAAAAACTTTAGCCTAATTTACTTTAGTGTATTTTGGTGGAGGGTAATTATTGGGTATTAATCAATATACTTACAATGTGCCAGGCATATCAAGCTGCGACCCCTTTGATGTACTTGGTCCAAAAATCCATTCGAATAGAGACGGATCACTAGTATTTCTATAAAAACAAAATAAAAGTTCATTCATAAATTTTCATTTTAAATGTTATAATACGTATGCCTAGAATTAATATTATTGTAAATAATACGAATTTTTGCCCGCGCTACCAGCAAGCTTTTTGATAGTATCACAGGAGATGCATGTGTCAAAGAAGTTAATTAAACTAATTGTAGTTCTCAAAGCATAGTTTTAAATTTAAAGTTTTAATTAGCCATTCTAACGGCGTTAATATTTTAAATAATATTTGATAATTAATGATGGTGACACGATAATTTTTCTGGGTAAACCTCCTAAGAACTAAATTTTTTCATTAAAATAATTTTTTATCACGTAGCTTAATGTTCTTGTGGTTGATCTCGGTCTGAACTATTGAAAAATACAAAAAACCAAAATTCTAAATTTTTAGTTGCAACTATCAGACAGTCCGCCTTAAATGCAAACTGTTACAAACTTATGTATTTCAGTATTTAAGTTAAGCTAAAATAAACCTTAAAATTTATATTTTTTAAATAGTCTAAACAGTTTCTAATGATTCGTAATTATAAAAAAACTTCATTTATACGTGGGAAGAAAATATTGACAAACTCATGAAAATCAATGCTATTTCCGTATGGTTAAAATTCTGTCGGACACCCGGTATTCACACAAACACACAAATGACTTGTTAATAATATATTTTGGAGTTAAAGGGGTCTAAAAACTTGTATGTTTTGTGAAAACTCGTTTTTAAAAAATTGACATGAATACTTTAGCCTACTTGACTTCTGTATGTTTTGGTGGAGGGTAACTCTTGGGTATTAATCAATATACTTACGATTTGACAGATTGTTGAGGGTAAGACGACGGTGGTGAACTTCGTGGAGTATTCCTTTGGGGTCTTGCAATCGTGGGTGGTTGTGAAAGCGGAGCACTAGTATTTCTAAAAAAAAAAAAGTTCATTCATAAATTTAATTTTAAATTTTATAATACGTATGCCTAGTATTAATATTATTATAAAAAAATAATACGAGTTTTTGCCCGCGCTAACAGCGAGCTTTTTAATAGCATCACAGGAGATGCATGTATCAAAGAAGTTAATTAAATTAATTGTAGTTCTCAAAGCATAGTTTTAAATTTAAAGTTTTAATTAGCCATTTCAACGGCGTTAATATTTTAAATAATATTTGATAATTAGTATTTAGTATTACATAATAATTTATTACTAATATTATTAATTAATAATAAATTTTTTAATTAATTTTATATTCATTAATTTATTGTTTGAAAATTGTTAATAATTTTGACATCCTGGTACATGGTTTTGTCCATAGTTTGATGGGATAATTTCCACCACCTCTAGCCCCATAGTACAATAGTACATTCAATGTAAGACATTTTGTATTATAGTAATTTCTATTTTTTTTTTATGTATAATGTATGGAAAAAAATTTATTATTATTATTCTTATTATTATTATGTAATAAATGTCTAAGTGAAGAGATAGACGGGTGGCAACCATTACTCTTCTTGGGTTCGAATCCAATTCAGGCGCCGCATATTTTCATACGTTACAAAAAATCATTTCATCCTTCACTGTCTGCATTAGCAGTAATTCCAGAAAAGTCGGACGTTCAACAAAAAAAATATAAAAATATCATACGGTGTACCATTTTTTATATACGTATTTTGTTTACACACACACAAATATTTACATTTTATCGTTCATTCTGTGGGACATCCGGTGTGTTAACACAAACACACAAATCAATTGTTAATAATATATTTTTAAGTTCAGGGGGTATAAAAAAGCGTATGTTTTGTGAAAACTCGATTTCCAAAAATCGACATGGAAACTTTAACCTACTCGGTATGTTTTGGTAGAGGGTAACTCTTGTACTGTTTCTTATCTGCCTTTCCTGCGCGACCGTTTGTTCGCTTATCTCTTGGCCGCTGTTGCTTTTGCCTTTTATCTATGGCCTAAGTTTCTATGGCCTATTCTTTCGTCCGTCCGTTAATTGTCTTGTTACAGTATGCATTTTAACTTGTTGTGATGAAGTTGAATTATTTTTGGTTAAATCAATTAAAATATTATTATTATTGAAACTTTACTCCTTTTTTTAAATATTTCGTAATGTAGTTACGGTGTTAATTCTGGGCTTATGCCTTTTTCTAAATTTAATAATATTATGTTCTTCGTTTTTTTTATCCCCTTTTAAGGTAAGTTTGTTTTACATCTGTCACTTGAATTTACTAATATTATTTTGTATTGTATTTTATTAACCTTTTGTATCTTGACTACTGCACCTTCATTTTTTTAAATTCCATTTTGTATTTTTTTTATATTCAAAGAATAAAAATTTTCTTTTCAATTAAGCACAATTCTATTAGATTTTTACAATGTCTAATGATGACGTAATCTGTAGTTTTTAATTATCAAATTCGTGTAGGAGTTTTATAGAATTAAATCTGTTCTCCTTTTAAGGTAAATTATTATCACAAAAAAGTTAAAATATAAAGGATCGTAGATTCTGTAGCTTTTTATTCTTTCATTTTCAAGATTCTTGATCATGTTATGTCTGCCTGAATTTCATTGTAGATACATACATTTTCTTATTATTTTTTTTTAAATAATTTCATAAAATACGTTGAAATGTTCAAACATTTATTATTAAATATAAAATCTGTGATAATGAGCATGAAATTATTTGTAATTAAATGAAGAAGACAGGCTCTTATCAATTTATTTATTTATTTTTGTTTTATAATATATAGAAAATTCTAAAATTTGTTTTTTGTCCTGTAAAATATTGCCCTGCAGAACTAATTTTGTTTGGGGTTTATTTACAGGGGTCGCAGTATTATAAATATTGGAAATATATATATATATATATATATATATATATAGCAGATAAGTAAATTCACCTTGTACAATTAATCAAAATATTTTTTGTCTGATGGTGCCCTTAAGGCAATTATTTTTTTTTAACTGTACTATCTATTTAAATATATATTGTAACGTTCCAGCTGGAAAAAACCATAACTTTGTATTTTAAATTTTTTTTAATAATAGAAACATTTACTAAATTTATTAAAACATTTCTTTAATTAAAAATATTTTTTTTTCTATTCTGAATTGTGTATGTTCTTTGTAACACAATGGTAGACAGAACGTGTGGTTAAATTTGCCAATCGGTCTGGCCTCTGTTAAAAATTTTTTATAACTGTTTTCTGATACACTTTTTTTTTGCTAATTTGTAAAAATCCAAGTGACAGTTAGCCTTTTTTCTGTTTTCTTACTCGTGTTTTTCTGGTTATTTGCGTTTGGTTTCGGGTCTGTCACGATGGTCGATTACCTATTACGTGACGACCTAAGCTTTGAGCTACGCGGACGCGGTGTAGCCAGCACGGGCAACGTGGCCGAGTTGCGTGCGAGGTTAAGGCGGGCTATGGCGCAGGGACTCAGTATGTCATCCGAGAACTTGACGGAAATACCACCCGACAAGGAAGTTAATTTATTAACCATACGTCTGCATGGCTTTTGCCAGGAACTAGAGAATATAACGCCCCCTGTTACACTTAGATTTGTGGAGGGAATTTCCCGCAGGTATGAATGTATTGGGGAGCGACTAAAACTGATTGAGTCATTGTGCAGCGGTAAAGAATCTCTGACCCCTAGGGTCATTGAGTGCAAAGAATACCTCAATTCGCTGGACAGTATGGTTCAGGCTGTTCTTCAGCTTCCTAATACCAATCCTCCCGAACCTTTTCCGCCTTCTGTGGATCCCCCGTCCGTACAGGTCAACTCTGTCGCTGGCAACGGTTTTGGGATGATGAGTAACATTTATAGCAAATTACCTCATCCCGCAGAACAAATATTACGGAATATTCAAATTTGTAATGGATTCGACATAGATAAATTACTTGATCTGTTCAAAAATGCTATTAATTTGCGAGCTTCTTTTCCTGATATTTCATCTTGTTTAAATTCTGTTTTATTACCCTACGTGGCATCCCCGTTAAGTGATTGTTTGTTAAAGCATTGCGCTACTCAAAATTTTGATGATTTCCATAAAGAAGCCATTGAAACGTTTATACCAATTAGGCAATTGGCCGAAATTAAGAACGATAGGTACTTCCGAAGTCAAAAGACTAACGAAGCCCTGCACAGTTATATATACGAGGTTAAGGAGGCTGCCCAAATTTTGAGATTAGAAGTAAATGAATTAGACATAATTAATAATATTTTAGACGGCCTGTCAGTAGAAACCCGCTCTTGCCTTGTTCTCTGTCAAAGACCCAAAAATTTTTCCGAATTGGATCAATTATGTAAACAAGTCATGAACACCCGGTTCACGGATCTTAAACGTGAAAATGCCGCTTGCAGTCTATCTAACCCTGTTGCTAGGAGTCGTCCGGTAGCGGTATGTTTTTACTGCCACAAACCCGGTCATGTTGCTTCTCAATGTTATTCGCGTAAAAGTACCAGCAATAATTTTAATCGAGGAGCCGGTACAAGCAACTCGACACCTGGTACAAAAAACTAGTGTGCAACGAAGTTGATACGGTCAGCCTGCTTCGTTTTGATAAGATTAAGTCTGACTCCTTTATAAATAAACACCAACCTATATGTTTTTGTTGTAAGATCATTGGCCACTATTTATGGCATTGTCCCGAATATAAACGTTTTTGTTTAACTAAAATTTCACGTGTGGAATCAGCAACCGGTGATAGTGGGGTTATTAGGCCCTCTAATCGAAAAATGAGCGCTAATAGTTATAGTTGTGTTGTTAAGTGGCCTGTAAGTATTAAGGATGGTTTACCTAAAGCCCGTAATAGTATCGTTTCTGTGTGCGGTGTTAAATCTCGCCCACACGTCCTTGTGTCCTTTCACGGGTGTGATATACGCGCCTTACTTGATTCTGGGTCTGTCCGTACCCTCATGTCGGAGGAATGTTTTGAATGGATTAACCATCCCCGTAATGTCAAATGTATCATGCCCTGTAATATTAGCTGCGTTTCAGCGAGTAGTACTTCTATTAAAATTAACTCCGAAGCTGTGCTTAAAATCAAAATTGATAATTACACTTGGAAATTTCCCGTTCTCATATCCAGTAATCTGGCGTGCCCATTCATATTGGGATCTGATTTTTTTATTCATACCGGAATGGTTCTTGATCTTCCTTCTTCGGTTATTTTCTTTAAATTTAAGCCCAAGGAGAAAATCCCCTTATGCAATGATTCTGTAAAACTTGACCCACTCAATCAACATGTTGTATCGCTTGATTCTGATTCCGATAAGTTACCTTTCTCCGTATCCCATTTAAATGTTACTCAGCGAAGTTGTGCCCGTGAACTTTTCGATGAATTCCCTAATGTTCTCACTACCCGTTTAGGTCTCACTCATATGATCGAATATAATATTAAATTAAAGGACTCCGTTCCTGTTAAGTCTCAACCATATGTCCTCGCCCCTCCTAAAATGCTTGCTCTTCGAGAACATATCAATATGCTTCTTGAAAAAGATATTATTGAACCTAGCAAATCTTCGTATTCTAGCCCCGTTTTCCTTGTTAATCGTGATAATCGTAAAACTCGTATGGTGGTTGATTACCGCAAGTTAAATCAACATATTGATATCGAAGCTGTCCCTTTGCCTAATTTACATTCCTGCTTCGATTGGTTCGGCCAAGCTAAATATTTCACGGTTCTTGATTTAAACTCCGCCTACCACCAAATTCCCTTATCTGATCAGTCCAAACATGTCACTAGTTTCTGCACTCCTTGGATGCTATATCAATATAAACGTATTCCTTTCGGCCTGGCTACCGGTGGTCAGGTACTTAGCCGCCTTTTGGATACTATTTTCCATGACATAAAATTTAAATTTATTTTTAATTTCCTGGATGATTTGCTTATTTATTCGACTGATTTTGATTCCCATATTCTTCACGTGCGCGAAGTCCTACTACGTCTTTCTAAGGCTGGTTTAACCGTTAATCCTGACAAAATTAAATTCGCGGTTAATGAGATCGGCTTTCTCGGGCATTTGGTTTCTTCTCAAGGCATTAAGATTGACCCTGAGCGCACTGCCAGTATTTTAAAATTCCCTCGTCCCACTTCTTCGAAAAGCGTTTCCCGTTTCATCGGTATGGTCAACTTCTTTAGAAAATTCATTCCTCGCTTTGCCGATATCGCCGGTCCTCTTAACGCGCTGCGTGGTAAACGTGTTAGATTTAAATGGTCCGCTGATGCTCAGACTGCCTTTGATGATCTAAAAGCAGCTATTTCTAATCCCCCGGTTCTGCGCATGCCCGATTTTAATAAAGAATTCATCTTGCAAACCGACGCCAGTTCTTGTGCTTTGGGCGCCGTTCTACTTCAAGAAGTTGATGGATGTCGTCAACCGATTGCGTACGCTTCAAGGAATTTAACTGCCCAAGAACGTAAAGGATCGGCCTATGAGTTGGAATGCTTGGCCGTTGTGTTCGCCATCGACAAGTTTAGACCCTACCTCGAACATCGAGAGTTTATTTTGGAAACCGACAATCAAGCCTTGTCTTGGTTGCTTTCCAGGCCCCGGTCGCTGGGAAAATTGGGCAGATGGATATCAAAAATAATGTCACTTAAATTCAAAGTTACTCACATCAAAGGAAGCCAGAACGTCATTGCTGATACCCTATCCCGCATGTTCGAAGAAAATCCCTTAGACGATTCTGAAGACCATATTCCCTGTTTTGGTATTCTCACCGATTTCCCTCTCGCTTATACCGATATTGCCATTCATCAACGAAAAGATCCCAAGTTATTGCCCATTCTTAATTCCATCGATCAAGGTACTGCTGACCCTAAGTATTGCCTTGTCAAAAACGTCCTTTG
The DNA here is from genome assembly GCA_035578175.1 of Catonia carolina. Taxonomy (NCBI): domain Eukaryota; kingdom Metazoa; phylum Arthropoda; class Insecta; order Hemiptera; family Achilidae; genus Catonia; species Catonia carolina. Next base: position 51,512,693 of record JAQMRL010000009.1, on the reverse strand, counting down.
TATTAATTCCCTATATCGTTCTTCTCCTCGCGTTGTGCTTCCCTCTAATCTGATCGACATGGTGTTCAGTTATTTCCATGATTCTCTTATTGGAGGTCATCTTGGTATTTGTAAGACGCGTCGCAAAATTGCTGAGTATTTTTATTGGTCCAGTATGAACAGAGATATTGAACAGCGTGTTAAATCCTGTACCACTTGCGCCTGTAGTAAACCTTCGCAAAATACCAAGTTGGGATTATTGTCTTCTACTGTTCCTACTAAGCCCTTTCAGATTCTCCATATTGACCATGTCGGTAAACTTCCTCGTACCCGCAATGGCAATGCCTATATTCTTGTCGTTGTAGATTCATTTTCTAAGTTCACTTGGTTATGTCCTGTGCGGGAAGCCACTACTAATTCTACCATTAAAGCTCTTCAGACCCATGTTTTTCAAAATTTCGGTTTTCCAGAAACTATTATCTCCGATAATGCTTCTTGTTTCACTTCTCGCAATTTCAAGAATTTCTTATTTTCCCTCGGAATTAAGCATGCTACCCTTTCTCCTTACCATCCCCAACCTTCCAATGCCGAGCGCTTTAACAGAAATCTTAAAGCCGCTTTGATAGCCTATCATTCCAATTCTCAAACCACTTGGGACCAGTCTTTGTTCTGGTTACAATTGGCATTCAACTTTTCCTTTCATGATTCTATCCAGAATACTCCGTTTTCCATTATCTTTAAATTACCGCCTTCTTCTCCTCTGTCAAACGTTTGGAAGATCCACGATTTATTACCCGTAGCTGCCGAAGATGTTAACGAAGTGTGGAAGAAAGCGAAAAGCAATCTTGTGAAAGCACATGAGAAACGCGCTGTGCAATATAATAAAGGTCGCCTCGAAAACCCTTTTAAAGTAGGTGATCTTGTTTGGTGTGCTAAACACAACCTTAGCTCCGCGATTGATAAGCGTACTGCTAAACTTATGACCCGTTGGTCCGGTCCTTATGTCATTTTAAATTTTGTTGGGCCTGTTACCGTCCTGCTTGCTGAACCCAATTCTGAGGTCGTGTGCCGAAAGGCGCATATTTCTCATTTAAAGCCCGCTTACAAGCCTGGTGTGCTTGTCAATAGTCCTGATGTAGATGATGTTTTGGTTAATGCGACTTGTTCCTTATTGTGTGACTTACCTCCCTGATGTGTCTTGTGTTTTTTTTTTGGTTTGTTTGCTTTTCCCTGGGGAACCCCCACGTGTTACTTGTGTTTTTCCCTGATATGTCTTTGCGACTTTTAGGTCGCCTGTTTGATCCTTGTGATCATTGGTGTGGTGTTGGGGGAGACGTCCTCCAGCCACCTTTTGCACTGTAGGTGCGTTGTTTTGGGTTTGCGCCTGTTGCTGCCCCTTTTGTTTTGCCTTTTGGCGGTCCTTGCCTTTAAGCTTTTAGTTATAGTATTTTTAGTTGGTAAGTTAGTTTAGAGGTTTGGTTTGCTTGGTTACTGTTGGTTAGTTGTGCTTTTGGGGTTTTGTGTTTTGGGTCTAGTAATGTAGCGGGAGTGAGATCCTCGTTTTCTTTCCTTAGCTGGGCGGAAGGCGTAGGTATCCGCTCCTTGAGGTCGCTGATTTCGCGTGGCGATTCGCTTCCTTTCCTTTAATTAGGCGAGTATGCGAGTTGTCCCGCGCGGTCTTCGACTTTTCTGTTTTGGTCACGCGAGGGTGATGACCTTAACTACACCCGAGGGGTTTTGTCGCGCCTGGAGGACGACGTTAAATACCTCCTAGTTTGGGGGGGAACATTGTTGGTCGCGCTAAGGGGACGACCGTAACTACCCCTGACCTTGTCTTGGCAGAGGCAAACCGGGCCTTTTTCTAGGCCTTGTTTGTCTTTGGCGAGGGGAGGATGTACTGTTTCTTATCTGCCTTTCCTGCGCGACCGTTTGTTCGCTTATCTCTTGGCCGCTGTTGCTTTTGCCTTTTATCTATGGCCTAAGTTTCTATGGCCTATTCTTTCGTCCGTCCGTTAATTGTCTTGTTACAGTATGCATTTTAACTTGTTGTGATGAAGTTGAATTATTTTTGGTTAAATCAATTAAAATATTATTATTATTGAAACTTTACTCCTTTTTTTAAATATTTCGTAATGTAGTTACGGTGTTAATTCTGGGCTTATGCCTTTTTCTAAATTTAATAATATTATGTTCTTCGTTTTTTTTATCCCCTTTTAAGGTAAGTTTGTTTTACATCTGTCACTTGAATTTACTAATATTATTTTGTATTGTATTTTATTAACCTTTTGTATCTTGACTACTGCACCTTCATTTTTTTAAATTCCATTTTGTATTTTTTTTATATTCAAAGAATAAAAATTTTCTTTTCAATTAAGCACAATTCTATTAGATTTTTACAATGTCTAATGATGACGTAATCTGTAGTTTTTAATTATCAAATTCGTGTAGGAGTTTTATAGAATTAAATCTGTTCTCCTTTTAAGGTAAATTATTATCACAAAAAAGTTAAAATATAAAGGATCGTAGATTCTGTAGCTTTTTATTCTTTCATTTTCAAGATTCTTGATCATGTTATGTCTGCCTGAATTTCATTGTAGATACATACATTTTCTTATTATTTTTTTTTAAATAATTTCATAAAATACGTTGAAATGTTCAAACATTTATTATTAAATATAAAATCTGTGATAATGAGCATGAAATTATTTGTAATTAAATGAAGAAGACAGGCTCTTATCAATTTATTTATTTATTTTTGTTTTATAATATATAGAAAATTCTAAAATTTGTTTTTTGTCCTGTAAAATATTGCCCTGCAGAACTAATTTTGTTTGGGGTTTATTTACAGGGGTCGCAGTATTATAAATATTGGAAATATATATATATATATATATATAGCAGATAAGTAAATTCACCTTGTACAATTAATCAAAATATTTTTTGTCTGATGGTGCCCTTAAGGCAATTATTTTTTTTTAACTGTACTATCTATTTAAATATATATTGTAACGTTCCAGCTGGAAAAAACCATAACTTTGTATTTTAAATTTTTTTTAATAATAGAAACATTTACTAAATTTATTAAAACATTTCTTTAATTAAAAATATTTTTTTTTCTATTCTGAATTGTGTATGTTCTTTGTAACACTCTTGGGTATTAATCATTATACTTACGATTTGGCAGGTTGTTGAAGGTAAGACGACGGTGGTGAACTTAGTGGAATATTCTTTGGGGGTGTTGCAATCGGGGGTGGTTGTGGAGGCGGAACACTAGTATTTTTAAAAACAAAACAAAAGTTCATTCATAAATTTAATTTTAAATGTTATAACACGTATGCCTAGTATTAATATTATTGTAAGTAATACTAATGTTTGCCCGCGCTACCAGCGAGGTTTTTGATAGCATCACAGGAAATTCATGTATCAAAGAAGTTAATTAAATTAATTAAATTGTAGTTCTCAAAGCTAAGTTTTAAGTAGCCATTCTGACGGCGTTAATATTTTTAATAATATTTGATAATTACTATTTAATATTACATGATAATTTATTGTGTTGTTTAGGTCATCAGCCAAAAGGCTGGTTTGAACCTGTAGAGGTTTTACTAAGTAAAACGAGGAGTGAGGTGGTTTACAATTGCCTTCCTCACTGAGTGGAAAAGTACGCTTATCAGCATGCCAGGCCCTCTGAAAAGCACATATTTTCCACTCTGCAAATGACACCTTCACTTTATTCACCACAGGGTCTGGCTGTATAATGAAATTCATTACTTTCAGAGGAGATAACTCTGATTAGTGACTTTTACACCTCTACCTCTTCTGTTCTTAAATGATTCAGTCATTTAATTGGCTGACCATGTGATAAGAAACAGAACTATTTATTTTAGCCCTGCAACGAACAGAGTGAGTGTAAATAATTTGACATCCACCTGTCCGTTATGGGCAGGATAATTTATTAATAACATTATTAATCAATTATAAATTTTGTAAGTAATTTATATTGTTTAATTTATTATTTGATAAATTGTTAAAATTTTGACATCCTGTTAACTTATGTATTTCTGTATTTTAGCTAAAATAAACCTTAAAATTAATCAAAAATTATATTTTTTAAATGGTCTAAACAGTTTCTAAAAATTTCTAATATAAAAATTCTTAATTTATACGTGGGAAGAAAATTAACAAACTCATCAAAATCAATGCTATTAGTATATCGTTAAAATTCTGTGGGACACCTGGTGTTCACACAAACACACAAATCAATTTTTAATAATATATTTTTGAGGTTAAAGGGTCTAAATAAGTGTATGTTTTGTGAAAACTCGATTTTGAAAAATGGACATGAAAACTTTAGCCTACTTTACATCTGTATGTTTTGGTAAGGGGTAACTATTGGGTATTAATCAATATACTTACGAGTTGGCAGATTGTTGAGGGTAAGACGACGGTGGTGAACTTAGTGGAATATTCCTTGGGGGTGTTGCAATCGGGGGTGGTTGTGGAGGCGGAACACTAGTATGTTTAAAAACAAAACAAAAGTTCATTCATAAATTTCCTTTTAAATTTTATAATAGTATTAATATTATTGTAAATAATACGAACGTTTGCCCGCGCTATCAGCGAGGTTTTTGATAGCATCACAGGAAATTCATGTATCAAGGCAGTTAATTAAACTAATAGTAGTTCTCAAATTAAATTTTTTAATTTAAAGTTTTAAATAGCTATTCTAACGGCGTTAATATTTGATTATTAGTATTAATTATTACATTATAATTTATTATTAATAATAAATTTTGTAATTAATTTATATTGTTTAATTTATATTTGATAAATTGTTAATAATTTTGCCTTCCTTGCACATGATTTTGTCCATAGTTGGATAGGATAATCACCACCATCTCTACGTAAATATTTCAAAAGTACAATCAATGTATGAAATTATGTATTATAGTAATTTCTTCTATTTTTTTTTAATGCTGCGGGGGATGGAAGAAGCCACATCATGGTGCTACGTCTTTTAATCGGTTGTGTTGTTTTCTTTTCCTGTTAAAGTCGCCTTCTTCCGTAACATACAACAAATAGTTTAGTTGACAAATTGTAAGTAAATAATGAATAGGTGTTAACTTTGCATTAACATGTTTGTTATGTCTATACTGGAAGTACACGTTCCATGTATGCTAATAAAAATAAGTAGTAGGCCTACCGATTTACAACGCGGTAACATGGTTAAAGTTCTTCCACCCCTACTTAACTACCATTATATAAATATTTAAAAAATTCTACCGAATAACTAATCAACTGCTGTTCTATAATATTAGTGAATTTGTATTAATTTTTTATACTGAACACAATGATTTTTTGAAATTGCTGAATTAATGAGCTGTTACGGAATTAAGGGAAATTCAAAATTCTACTAATATTTCAATATTTAAATAAGCTAACAATCAGAAATTTTAGACGTACAATAACAACTAAAAGATTTATACTCAGGCGAAATCTTAAATAAATCGGTCGAGCATTTTTTGAGTTATAAGCCTCTAAATGCAGCCAATGTGTTGCAGCAACTAAAAACTAGGCTTTCGTTTTCTACAGGGTGATTTTTTAGTCCTGTACCTAATTTTTAATGTCTGGTAATTTTTTCTAAGAAAGGGATATTTTGTTTTGTGACACAAAGTTGGTAGCCCTCCTCAACCGGTATAGATACGACAGTTTGAGTTAATTCTCCTTGAGTTGCGTAAAATTTTGTGCTGTTTCCAGTTGTGTTACGAACAGAATGTCTTTTACCCTAGAACAACGGGTTTTCATTCTTGAACATTATTTTGCTACAAAATCGTATGCGAGTTTAAAAGAATCATTTCAAATTAAATTTTTTGGTGTTCCTCCACTCTATTCTAGTCAATTTATAGGCTAACTAACTGATTTTTAGAGGCAGGTATTGTTTGCAGCAGAAAACGTAGTGGTCGACCAACTCTATTGACAGATGCGTTAAGAGAATGTGAAAACAAGATTGCTCAATTCTCCACGGAAAAGTTTACAAAAACTTTCCTCGCATGTTGATTTGTCATGTTCGAGTGCTCAAAAAGCTGCTAAAAAATTGAAATTGTATCTGTATCACATACGATTAGTTCTAGAGCTTCAGCCTCCAGATTTAAACAAGAGATGGTTTTAGGATGAAAGGCATTCTGTTCGTAGCACGACCGGAAATGGCACAAAATTTTACACTGTTCAAGGAGAATCAACTCACACTACCATATCCATACTGGTTGAGTAGGGCTACCAACTTAGTGTCACAAAACAAAATTTTTTTTTTTTAGAAAAATATTACCAGACATTAACAATTGGGTAACAGGACTAAAAAATTACTCTGTACTACCTTGATATCGGAATATTAATAAACGCAAAATGTATTAATTTAACATGTACCAACGCAGATAGAATCCAGGTAAATTTTGGTGTACATTACGTTAAAATCAAACAAGCGGTTTTAAAGAAACAAGGCTCCAAATACGGGTATCTACAATAAAGAAACCAAGAGTAGTTAATATTATGGACACAAAACGTTTAAACTATTTCTAGAAAATTTGTGAAAATAATATTAAAGTACGATGTTTTTACTTACGTATTTCTTTCTGCAGCTGAAGGTACTGTATTATCATCCTTGTCTCGGGGTTTGTTCACAGAATCGGGACCATTTGCATTACCTTGATTACTGCAAATATAAAAATAAATATAAATATAAATAAATAAATATAAAAAGGTAAATTACTAATATTTCTGATTTCATAAACCTTAGAAAGGTTAGGCTAGAAATTTTGTTCATTCATTTTTCTTGTAAAATGCATACTACGGCCAAAATCTTAAAAATCCATTGTTTACAGATTTTCATGAAAACGTTCTGGTCCGGCAATGTAACTATAGGTAGTCGAATAAATCAGCGGTAAAAAGTTTTTATTGTTAAAAAAAATTGGAATGTATCAAAAAAATATTAGTAAAATCATTTTTTTTATTTAATTTTTACAATTTGTTTTATCATGTAAAATCGTTTATTTAAAAATTTGTTTTTTTGGACGCAATTCACTATTATTTTAAATACCTAAATATTTATTTCAGCAACATTTAATTTTCAGAAGCAAGCTATTACTTATTATTTGTTACAACAATTTTAGATAATAAACTAAATGTCAAAATTAAAATTAAAATAAATAATTTTTTTTATTTTTCAAATATTTTTTGAACAATAAAAAAATTTATACCGCAGATGAATTCGATCCACCTACCTTCTATCAATACATCTCCGGACCAAAAAGTTAAAATTACTCCAAACATAACAATGCGAAAATTTTATAAAATTTACAACATTTATATGGAAAACGGTTACAAATTTTTGTTTTTCTGTAATTAAGCTCAAATTTACCCTAAAATGTATCAAAATTAATGTTTTTTATAGGTTTAAATAATTATTTCAACCTGCGACCAGCGTTCAGTGTGCACTTCCCTTTAGGGTAACTGCTCAGTGAACGCTGGTCGCAAGTTGTTGGTCGCTGGTCACTTACAAGCGGAAGCCTGTTAGTAGGAATAGTCAGTGATTCCAGTGATTGATAATGAAATGAATTTCACTATACAGGTAGACCCTGTAGTTATGGTGAAGGTGTTATTTGCAGGAACAACTATTGTAATATAATGGTATATTATTATAATATGTATATTATACAAGTACATATTTAAAAAATTCCACTGAATAACTGGTCAATTCCTGTTCCATAATATTAATGAATTTGTATTTTTTTTTATACTGAATCCAATGATTTTTTGAAATTACTGAATTAATGAACGGTTACGGAGTTAACAGGGATTCAGAATAATGCTAATAACCCGATATTTAAATAAGCTAATGATCTATTTTTTTAGGTTTTCCATTTGTAATCCGATTAGTCCAGTCCTGATCCGAGGCTTTTATTTGACGCTTGCCAGTATTAAAAAAGTCCCCAGGCCGCGGTACGAACGCTGCGCTGAGCAAGTTTGGTGATGGGGCCGCCATCTCGCTGCTTCCAAACCCGCAGTATTTGTTCTCAGGGTTGACTCCCCCAGGTTCCTCCGCCTCATCTGCCGTTGGGAAAAGTTTCCCTCTTCCGCCGTCAGAGTCGTTGATCTTGGAGCAAGTGTCAAATTTTAAATACTTGGGATGTGACATAACGCATGATTATGACCGGGATCCTCAACAAAAAATATCGAGGTTCAACATGATATGTGGAGCAATAAACCGATCCCTCAGGAGTAGAGCTAGAAAGAACACCCTGCTCAAATTTTATAAAGTAATGGCGATCCCAGCATTGGCTTATGGAAGCGAGACATGGGTCCTTACAAAGAAACAAGAATAAAAAATTCAGGCAGCAGAAATGCGATTCCTGAGGCAGGTGAAAGGTTGTACAAGAGAGGATAGAATCCGAAATGAGGAGATAAAGAGAGAGTGTGATGCCCAGCCACTCTTGAGCATATTGAGAACCTACAGGAAAAATTGGTCAGATCATGTTGTAAGAATGTCACAAGACCGCCTCCCTCGATCTGCGCTGCTCTATAAACCAATCGGAAAGAGAAATATTGGTAGGCCGAGGAAATGATGGACGCCGGAACAGGCTTGAATAGCCTAATCCATGAAGACGACGACGACGACGCTAATGATCTAAAATTGTAGACCTACAATAACAACAAACAGGTTTATACTCCGTCGAAATCGCAAATAAATCGGTCGAGCATTGTTTGAGTTATAAGCCTCTAAATGCATCCAATATGTTGCAGCAACAAGAAAACAGGCTTATTTTTTCTTCTCATCTTCTTATTTGATTGTTTATAACCGCAAAAAACATTAGACTAAAATGCAACAACGCAGATTAAAATCAGCTAAATTTTGGTGTATAGTACGTTAAAATTGAACAAGCGGTTATAAAGAAACAAGGATCCAAACTCGGGCATCTACAATAAAGAAATCGACATTAGTTACTATTATGGACAGAAAACGTTTAAACTATTTTTAGAAAATTTGTGAAAACAATATTAAAGAACGATGTTTTTGCTTACGTAATTTTTTCGTTGTCATCGTTAAATATTAAGAGGTAAATACAGTAGAGTACCGATTTTCCGTGGATCGTTTAACCGGGGTTTGGATTAACCGTGCGATCACTAGAAATTTTTTTTTTTTTTGGTTTAACGTCCGACTGTTTTGCAAATTGCTGCTAATGCAGACAGTGAAGGATGAAATGAATTTTTTGTAACGTATGATGTGATGACGATCTACTAGACAGTGTTACCTAGCCAATTCCTGGACCGAGCTCCTTACTACAGCAAGACGAAAGCAGTGATGACGATTCAGAACCGGCTCCTAAAATCAGTTGCAAAGAAGCTTTAACCGGTGCCGAAACATTACTAACTTTCATGGAAAATCAGGATGACACAGATTACGTGGACATTTTACATATTCGTGGTTATATAAGAAAAATAAAAGAAAAAATATTGCGGCATAAAATGAAACAAAGTAAAATAACAGATTTTTGTGATTATTTTTGTTACGTAGTTTAAGGTAAGATTTATATAAATTTATGTAGTAAATATTTTATTTCAATACAATTTGTTTATTTATTTCCGATATCCGATAGTATTAACATGTATTAATCAGTAGAATAAAACATACGCCGACTTCCGGTTTGGTGTTTGTAAACAAATGTTGTGCTGTTTATATTATGGACAAAAATACAAGTATTTTTCTATTTAAAACTATTAATTACTTGTCTGCGAGTATACCAATTACACTTAAGTGATAGGTAATTATTTTATTTCATTTTGTTTTATCTTTTGTTTGTTTTTTGTCGGCATTGTTGTCATTGTTAATAACCTAACCTAAGCTAGCCTAGGTTACGGAAAATATTTAAAATGGCTTCCGAGTACAGAGGTTCATTGTTAAATAATAGTAGTAATTCAATGGAAAAAAAACAGTAAATTAAACAGTCAACAAGCTTCTTACGCAAATAGCGTAAAAACGAATAATTTTCCAACGAAGGCTCAGGCCATAATTTTAGATGCAATCGACGGAATACCAGTAAAGGAGTACATCCAGGCAGTCGGTTTATTAGTGAAACCCGAGAACATAAGGTTTGTTTCTCGCATCTCGATGAACAGAATTTGTATGTATCTTGCTTCGTCAGATATAGTAAACAGTCTTGTAGCAGACCACACAGTAATTTCACTGAAGAACAACAAATTGCTTATTCGGCCGTTAATTACAACGTACAAAAGGATTATTCTATCAAATGTATGTCCAGTAATTTCTCATAATATATTGGAAGATAAACTTTCTAGACTTAATATAAGACTAGCGTCTAAAATTTCCTTCCTGAAAGCGGGGATATCTGAACCCGGCTATAGCCATATCATGAGTTTCAGACGTCAGGTGTATATCCACCCGGAAGATTTCGGAAAATTACCTGACTCTATGAAGATTGTATATGATGATACATCCTATTGGATTTATCTACCATCTGACTCTATTTCCTGTTTTGTCTGTAAACAACCGGGGCATCAGGCTAAAGATTGTACTTCAATCATAAATGACAAAGTCAGTGACCTCAATCGTGAAGATGAGAATTTAGTAAGCGATAGGGATGTTGGTCATGTTAAAAATGTTGGTAGTTTAAATGAGGTTGAGGACAATGAGGTTCCTACTGTTAACGGAAATCATAAATCCACTAACAATTTTCAATCCGATGGTAATTTTGATACCAGTGTTACCGGTACACAAAAATCAAACGACACTAGTAATCAACATACTAAGTTTGATGTTGAATTTCCTGGGCTTCCTGCTCCTGGTAAATCTAGTACGACTGAAGCCAAAATACATAAAAGGCCGTTGTCGTCTGAGAGCTCTACTGTCATTAATAATGACGAGTGTTTAGATAACTCGTCGAATATCGATTCACCGACAGAAGAAGGGTATACCCTAACTAGACCGATGAAAAAGAAGATTAAAAAAGAGAAGGGTGATAACTTTTCTAAAGTAATAGAAGACCAGTTAAGTCCCCTGAAGGTCATTCTCAGTAGCAAAGACAACCCCTACGTTCTTGACTACATGCAATTAAAGAGCCTCCTTGAAAGGACTTACGGTTCCTCCAATCCTGTAGGCATTATAAAGGAATATACCTCTGACCTATCTAAAGTTTTGATTCTTCTTAATGATACTTATCCTTCTTTAAACGGAAGATCCCTTAAAACTAAATTTACTAAATTACAAAAGGCTCTAAAATCAGCGATAGATGAATCTAATAACTCAAGTATGGAAATTCCAGTAAAAAGTGCCAACTTAAAAGGTGACAGTAATCTACTATCTTTGCTAGACTGTGATTCGTCGTAATTGTTGGAATATATATTTCTCGATTTTCAAAATTGTTTTTATTTAATCACTTAAGTTTTTATGTTCTAAAATGACAGGAAGTTATAATTCTACATATTCCATCCTTCAATGGAATATCAATGGTTTTTACCAGCAAAAAGAGTTTCTCCAACTACTTATTAATAAACATAATCCGATTGCAATCTGTCCACAAGAGACAAATTTTAAAGATGATCTATTTGCACCTATTTCTAATAATTATTCTATCTTTTATAGAAATAGAGTAAATGTTCTACACGCTAGTGGAGGTGTGGCCATGTATATTCATAAAAAATTCAAAACTTCTGAAATTAAATTAAATTCTAACATCGAAGCCGTCGCTGTATCCGTTCTTCTTCCAATAGGTTCCATTACAATTTGTAACATCTACTTACCTAACCAGTACAAGCTCTCATCCACCGAGTTGTATAATCTAATCCACCAACTACCAAAACCGTTTTTAATCGCCGGAGATTTTAACTCTCACAACTATGCTTGGGGTTCTCATAAAAATGATGCCAGAGGTAATATTATTGAACAATTATTGGAAGACACTGATGTGGTTCTTTTAAATAAGCAGAAACCTACTCATTTCAACAGCAGTTATAGAGTCTTTAGTGCAATAGACCTTACCCTTTGCAGTGCGTCAGTTGCTCATCAGCTTGAATGGAGAACTGAGTCCGAGTTGTATGGTAGTGACCACTTTCCGATCATTATTGACATTGGATCTAGAGATACATTTGATACGATTAATCAGAAATGGATTTTTGGTAAGGCCGATTGGGAAAAATTCCGACATGACATATCATTAAAAATTGAGGAAATATTTAAGCCCACCTCTCATACACAAGAAGAAAGAAGAATAGATGATGAAATTAGTTGTTTTACTAGTATAATCTTAGAAGCAGCAGTTAAAAATATACCGAAAACTTCAGGAAAAATCCGTAAAAGGCAAGTCCCATGGTGGGATGATGAATGCAAGGAGTCTCTACAAAAGTTCAAGAAATCATTCTATAAATATAAACGCCACCCAACTCAGATAAATTTTACTGAGTATAAAAAGTGTAGGTCATATACGAGAACATTGTTTAAATTAAAGAAACGTAAGTCATGGAGTGATTTCATCTCCTCAATGACCAGTTCAAACTCCGTTGAATCGTGGAATAAACTAAAACAAATAAGTGGTATTAAATGTTCTACTAATATTTCATGTCTTGTAAATACTAACCGTAAAATAATCACACATCCAGATGAGATTGCCAATTTATTAGCCGACACCTTTGCTCAAAGTTCAAGTGACGCTAAATATAATGCGAAATTTTTAGAAATTAAAAGTAATACTGAACTCAATATTAACGAAGTCACTGATGATGGAGCCAACATCTTAAATCATCCTCTTAATTCTACTATTCTTTACAGCGAGATCCAAAATGTTATTTCAAAATAACGTAATTCAAGTCCTGGGCCTGACTGTATTTTTAATATATTTTTGAAGAATTTACCTGATAATGCCATACTATTTCTATTAGACATTTATAACAGAATCTTATCACACGGTCTCTTTCCGGCCATTTGGAGGGAAGCTATTGTAGTTCCAGTTCCTAAACCAAATAAAGATCATAGTAAAGCAGAGAGTTATCGACCGATTGCATTAACTTCCACATTATGTAAACTTCTAGAAAGGATACTAAATAATCGGCTAGTTTGGTACTTAGACAACATTAGCTTTCTATCTAAATTTCAAAGTGGATTCAGAAAATAGATCTACTTTAGATCATCTTGTTAATCTAAAAACCGACATATGTAATGCTTTTGAATCTGGTGAACACCTAATTGCAGTTGCATTGGATATGGAGAATGCTTAACGGTATGGTTTGGAAGTACAGAATTGTAAAGATATTAAGTGAAATTGGTGTTAACGGACCGATCCTAAACTTCATTTCAAATTTTTTACAAAACAGGGTCATAATGGTCAAGGCTAATGGAAGTCTGTCGAGAAAATTTGTTGTAGAAAATGGTGTTCCTCAAGGATCCGTTTTGAGTGTAACTTTATTTCTTGTTGCTATAAATGATATAACTAAATTAATATCACCGCCAGTAAAATGCTACATATTTGCAGATGATGTGACTGTTACTATTAGAGGCAAAATCGTCCAAACAACTCAACACTGTTTACAGAAAACGCTGAGTGATATACAGAAATGGGCGTTGAATAACGGATTCAATATTTCACTGACTAAATCAGATTATATTATTTTCTCCCGAAAATACTCATCGGATGAACATACGCAGCTTTTTATAGGTAACCATGAAATTAAACAGAAAAATGAAATTAGAATACTAGGTATGGTATTTGACGAGAAACTTACGTGGGTTTCTCACATTAAAAAACTTAAAGCCGACTGTTTACAACGAATGAATATAATTAAATTACTTTCATCATGCAGTTGGGGAGCTGATAAACGTATAATTTTAAATACTTACAGGGCTTTAATTAGAAACAAATTAGATTATGGTTCGATTGTTTATGACTCTGCACCAAAATCAGTTAAAAATTCTTTAAACTCTATTCACACAACAAGTTTGCGTATGGCTCTGGGTGCGTTCAGGACCAGCCCGGTGGAAAGTATCATTGCCGAAAGCAATGACATACCGTTGTCATATCGTAGAAAATACTTATGTATCAAATTTGCAGTTAAAATATCTACAACACCGATGAACCCAGTATATAGTGCAATATCCATAGGAAACCAAACATCTACCAGAAAAAGAGCAAGATACCCAAAAGCTTTAGGTGATCGCGTGGACATCTACCTCAAGGAGTTAAATATACGTCTTCCAAATGTTTTTGAAGTTTGTCAACCCGATGAACCACCATGGCTTCTAAAACTTCCAATACCTGATTTAAGTCTTAGTGTTCTTGGAAAACAAAACCACCATTCTGCTGTCTTCAGGCCTCTGTTTCAAAAAATAACTGCTAGATTCAAAGACTACATGAGTGTTTACACAGACGGTTCACTTACAACTGAAGGTTGTGGCTGTGGAATCGTGTTTCCTGATTCAGAGATTCTTTAAAAAATTAATAACGTATCTTCTATATTCTTTTGTGAAGCCTATGCTATTTATAAAACTCTGGAAATTGCATCTCAATCTCGAAATTCCAAATTCGTAATTTTTACCGATTCTAAAAGTGTTCTAGAAAGCATTTCTAATTTAAATACTAAAGAACCGATAATTCAAGAAATAGTTAGGCTTTTAATGTCAAATACAAAAATTAATAACACAATTGAATTTGTATGGACTCCAGCACACGGTAGTATATCAGGAAACGAGAAGGCAGACAATGCTGCCAAACAAGCCATAAAAGAAGTGTTTCAAGATCATCCTGTCTCACATGTTGATTTGTCAAATTTTGTTCTCAAGATGACACAAGGAGTGTGGAACGATGAATGGAAAGGACATCACAGTAAACTACACGACTTCAGGGAAAACACACATGACGTATTAATACCACAAAGTAGCAGACAAAATCAAGTACTGCAAATAAATAAAACAAATAAACTTATGTAAACAAATAAATAAAAAAAAAAAAACATACGCGTAACTGGTGGTTTTGTTTATGACGTAAGTGGTCTCGACCGAATTGGGTTGTATTATCCGTGTTTTCCGGTTATCCGGTATAGTTATCCCCCCAATTACCACCGATAACACGCCTACAAACACGCCTACGAATTGGACATTCTAGTCTCACACACAAATACCTTCTTCAAAAGACTGATGCACCGACCTGTTATTTTTGCAACGATACTACATTGACGATAATACACTTTCTGATAAAATGTCCAGGATTACGTGATCTACGAGAAAAGTATAACTTAACACAAAATACGAAAATCATGCTGACGGATATCAAGAGTATACAGAATGTGGTTTTATACCTTACGGACTTACAGTTACACAATGTATTTTAATCCAAATTTTGTTTACACAAGTCATTCTTCAAATTTTGTTCACTCAAGACATTTTAATTCAAATTTTGTTATGTAAATTTTGTTAATTTAAGATTGTTATGTAATTGTGGTCGCTAATGACTTTATTGTTGATGCGACCTTAAACAAATAAATAAAAAAAAAAAAACATACGCGTAACTGGTGGTTTTGTTTATGACGTAAGTGGTCTCGACCGAATTGGGTTGTATTATCCGTGTTTTCCGGTTATCCGGTATAGTTATCCCCCCAATTACCACGGATAATCGGTATTATACTGTAATTAATAATTCTGATTCTATTAGCCTTAGAAAGGTTAGGCTAGAAATTTTATTATATTCATATTTCTTGTAAAATGCATACTACGGCCGAAATCTTAAAAAACCATTGTTTTACAGATTTTAATGAAAACGTTCTCGTCCGGAGATAAAAAGTTAGGTTATCGAACCAATCAGCGGTAAAATTTTTATTGTTCAAAAAATAATGGAATATCAAAAAAAAAAATGTTTTTTTAATTTTTACAATTTGTTTTATATACAGTATTACCTAAAATTATTTATTTAAAAAAATTTCAATTTTTGGAAGAAATTTAGTTTTATTTTAAATACCTAAATATTTCCTTCAGCAACATTTCATTTTCAGAAGCAACTGATTCTTGCAATAATTTCAGATAATAAAAGAAACTGTCAAAATTAAAAAAAGAAAAAAATATTTTTTAAAAATATTATTTGAAGAATAAAAAAATTTTTGCCGCTGATGAATTTGACCCACCTAACTTCCATCTTTACATCTCCAGACCAAAACGTTACTATTACGCCAAACATAACAATGAATAAATTTCATAAAATTCACGATACTTTAATGGAAAATGGTTACAATTTTATGTATATCTGTATTTAACCTAAACTACAGCTTAAAATGTATCAACATTGATGTTTTTTAATAAAGATTTAAACAATTTCAAAAGATAACTGATTATAACAATTTATTTATTTGTGGGATAATTTTTTTTTATAAACTAATGAAAATCAATGGTATTTTCCTACGGTCCAAATTTAGTGAGACAACCCTTAAACCAATCGTTAAAAGATGTTTTTTTTGCGCCCAGGAGATTCCAGGAGGAGTATAGGACATGTCAGCTATAACACTTGAAATACATATAAAAATCACACAATGTATCACACTATCAAGAAAGAAATTCTTCTACGCTATAATAAGCTTCACAGATCAATGTTTTGGGTTTAGGAGGTTTGAAACTTTTGGTGTAAACTGGATTTCTTAAAATCTACTTGAAAACAAAATTTTCCTTCTCTATACATTGATTTCGATCAAGAGACAGTAATTTATTTGTTGTTGTTTAGGTCATCAGCCGAAACGCTGGTTTGAACCTGTAGAGGTTTTACTAAGTAAAACGAGAAGTGAGGTAGTTTACAATTGCCTTCCTCACTGAGTGGAAAAGTACACTTATCAGCATGTCAGGCCCTCTGAAAAGCACATATTTTCCACTCTGCAAATGACACCTTCAGTTTATTCACCACAAGGTCTGGCTGTTAATGAAATTCATTACTTTCAGAAGAGATTATTTTGTTTAGTGTCGTTTACACCTCTACCTCTTCTCTTCTTAAATCATTCAGTCATTTAATTGGCTGACCATGTGATAAGAAACAGAACTATTTATTTTAGCCCTGCAACTAACAGATTGAGTGTAATATTTAATTATCACCTAATTAACGTACCTTGGGTCTCCAGTTGCATTTTCAACTGTGGTTGAGGATTTTGGTTGTCCATCCTTCACTACGAAACCATCAATCACAAGTCTGCCAATGTTGTATTTAGCATATTCACTAAAAGGATGAATACTCACTTGACCGTCGTCAGCGCTGAAAATTATAGGTATACTATTAACCACAAAATTGCAGGCTTCCTACTAAACCAAGCAGTCATGTACCTCCACCCATCCTGCCGGTGGGGAAGCCCCGGTGAACGCTGGTCACTGGTCGCTTACAAGCGCGAGCCTGGTAGTAGGAATAGGCCATTATATTTTAATCGGACGTCTTACAGTAAACGCTGGTGGTGAAATATGCGTGCTGGTCGTCTGCGCATATCAGCTCACTGGTTTGTTTTGAATAAACCTGCCTGCTGCTTGCAGGCAGGTTGCTAAATGTACTTGGCGTTGTATAATACGTATTCATAACTAATAAAATCTTTTTAATTAAGTTAATTATAACATAGGTTTATAAAAAAACTTAAAAGCTTATTACTGGCCAAACAGTGCTTTATAATATTGAATATCGGTAGTCAAAATGCTCAAAATACGTATTTCAAAGTAATCACAAGTCTTTCTTTATATATAGCATTCATAATAAGTAAAACTAGTTAATTAATTTCTAACATAGGTTTATAACACTAACTTTAAAAAATTATTACTGGCCATACAATGCTTTATAATATTGAATATCGGTAGTCAGAAAGTTAAAAATACGTTTAAAATGTTCAAAGAAATCACAAATCTTTCTTCCGGTAATATTGGTTGCTTGTGCAAGTTGCACCATTGTTCTTGAAAACAAATTCTACTTTACACAATATAAAATTAAACGTTTCCTGAATCATTCTAATGCATTTAAAACCCCTTTTTCTAACTTGTTTTAATTGCGGTAAAAGTTGATTATGCCGAACAATTTTCTGTTCTCATTAATGTCTCTAACATTATCGTCTTTAAATGATAATAATTTTTTTGAAACGTTTTCCATTAGAAAGAATACCTTACTGCTTCTACTGTAACTCCTGTTGAATACCGAAAAGTGAATGTAGGTTAAGCGCGTAGTTACATGCTCCCACCACGCGCATTCGCCATCGTGTATCATTACCTGTGACCAGCGTTCACTGTGTGTTTACTCTTAGTTTGTTCCAACCCGCTTTCATACTCAATGCTGCTACAACCTGTTTACTGTCTGGCTCGGCCTTTGCAAGAATCTCATTTCTGCCGTCTGGATTTACTGTTCTTGAGTTTTTGTAGATGTCCATGCCTCACTTTCGTTGTTGTTGTTGTTAACAACAAACATTATAGTTGTAGATATTAGGCCTACTTGTTTAACAAACAAAAAAAGAGAAAACTGAAAATTAATACATTGAGCAAGGTCTACTGTTTGGTTTTTCATTTAGAGCGCTGTGACGTAGACACTTCATGGAGCCGTTCCAACGGTCTTACCACAGGCCGGATAGTCCCTTTGCGTCAGAACAATGTACTAATAAGTACGAACAAAACTATAACTATACTCCAACGAACTAAAGACTGCAGACAAGATTTAGCCAATAACTGCGAAGGGAGGATGTGAGGTTGCCTCTTGTTTGATGATGATTTGACACTCCACCTGTCCGTTATGGGCAGGATAATTTATTAATAACATTATTATTCAATAATAAATTTTGTAATTAATTTATATTGTTTCATTTATTATTTGATAAATTGTTATTAATTTTGACATCCCGTTACAAACTTATGTATTTCTGTATGTAAGCTAAAATAAACCTTAAAATTAATCAAAAATTATATTTTTTAAATGGTCTAAACAGTTTCTAAAAATTTCTAATATAAAAATTCTTAATTTATACGTGGGAAGAAAATTAACAAACTCATCAAAATCAATGCTATTACTATATCGTTAAAATTCTGTAGGACACCCGCTGTTCACACAAACACACAAATCAAATTTAATAATATATTTTTGAGATTAAAAGGGTCTAAATAAGTGTATGTTTTGTGAAAACTCGATTTTGAAAAATCGACATGAAAACTTTAACCTACTTTACTTCTGTATGTTTTGATAGGGGGTAACTATTGGGTATTAATCAATATACATACGAGTTGGCAGATTGTTGAGGGTAAGACGACGGTGGTGAACTTAGTGGAATATTCCTTGGGGGTGTTGCAATCGGGGATAGTTGTGGAGGCGGAACACTAGTATTTTTTAAAACAAACAAAAGTTCATTCATAAATTTCCTTTTAAATTTTATAATACGTATGTCTAGTATTAATATTATTGTAAATAATACGAATGTTTGCCCGCGCTAACAGCGAGCTTTTTGATAGCATCACAGGAAATTCATGTATCAAGGCAGTTAATTAAACTAATAGTAGTTCTCAAAGTAAATTTTTAAATTTAAAGTTTTAAATAGCTATTCTAACGGCGTTAATATTTGATTATTAGTATTTAATATTATATAATAATTTATTATTATTACTATTAATTAATAATAAATTTTGTAATTAATTTATATTGTTTAATTTATATATGATAAATTTTTAATAATTTTGCCATCCTTGCACATGGTTTTGTCCATATAATTAAACAATAAAAGAGGCCTCTCATAACAAACCCAGCAATCTCCACTTTTTAACGAAAGTTAGTTTTTAGCAACTGATTCTGGTAGTATTTTTTGTCCTGAATCCGAATATGAAACCAAATTACACCAAAAGACTCAATATCCCTTTCAAAATTAAACATAAAATTGGGATGTTACAACAAAGGCTGCAATATCCACAAAAAATTCATAACGGAGTCTGCAATCTCGATTTCAACCCATCAGATTCCACCATTAGGATCACGTGATCGTAATTTTTAGGTTATGTGTCATTTTACGTTTGGTCGTGTGTGAACTATGTTAGGTACTAGTAGTTCACTAACTAGTTCAACTAACTAGGCAGTACTTCTCTTTAGATATTGATTTTATTATTAAAATATTAGAGTTGTGGCTGAAATAATTGTACAAAATCAAAATGGGTTTGATCAATTGTTAATATTTTAAACGTGGATTGTTCGCCAAACGTAGTTTCATCTTTTAAAGCGGGATGTAAAATTTTGTATCGTAAATAAAAGCATTGTTTATTTCTCTTCTACAGGAAATTGTTTTGGTTAATTTATCACCTATTCTGAAAAATGAAGGCTCCAGGATATAATTATTAAGAAAATTTAAATTATTGTTAAAATTAGCAAGTACAAATTTATATACGAGTATATATATATTTTTTTTAAATTTATTTAACGTCGCATGAACATCAAGGTCATTAGCGACGACGTTGGGGTGTAACTGTGTGTGATGAGGATGAAATGATTTTTTGTAACGTATGAAAATATGCCGTGCCTAAGTGGGATTCGAACCCAGGACCGCATGATGAGAGGCGAGCACGTTACCAACTGCGCCAATGCGGCCGGCAAATTTATATTTTAATGTAACGAATTCCACCTTTCTACTAAATAATGGCATACCCGATTAAAATGCAACAATCACCAACTCCAAAATAATTAGGTTGTAACTAACACAACAATATCCATGGATGGGCAAAACAAAAACAGCAATGTCCTCTAAGTTATAACAAAGTCTGCAATCTCCAATTTTATAATAACGATACCACAAAAACTAAAAATATTACAACATTTTAAATGTAATATTCTAAATCAGCATTAAGAAGTTCATGTATTATATATTTTTGTGTTAGTTTACAGCTATGAACATAAGAATAGCAGTTTTTTGGCTCTCCTGAAAAATTTAGAAAAATGGAGATTGTTAGGTTTGTTATGAGAGGCCTCTAAATGTATTATAGTAATTTCTATTTTATTTTTAATGCTGCGGGGGATGGAAGAAGCCACACCATGGTGCTACGTCTTTTAATCGGTTGTGTTGTTTTCTTTTCCTGTTAAAGTCGCCTTCTTCCGTAACATACAACAAATAGTTTAGTTGACAAATTGTAAGTAAATAATGAATGGGTATTAACTTTGCATTGTCATGTTTGTTATGTCTATACTGGAAGTACACGTTCCATGTATGCTAATAAAAATAGGTAGTAGGCCTACCGATTTACAACGCGGTAACATGGTTAAGGTTCTTCCACCCCTACTTAACTACCATTATATAAATATTTAAAAAATTCTACCGAATAACTAATCAATTGCTGTTCTATAATATTAGTGAATTTGTATTAATTTGTTTATACTGAACACAATAATTTTTTGAAATTGCTGAATTAATGACCTGTTACGGAATTAAGGGAAATTCAAAATTCTACTAATAATTCAATATTTAAATAAGCTAAAAATCAGAAATTTTAGACGTACAATAACAACTATAGTTCAGCCGCTCTAAGTTTGCTCCTACTGTCAACAAACCAAAACCAGCTACTACAGGGTGCACGCTAGAGTCCGTGACTTTATGGATGTCGTATTCCTATTAAGATAACTATTTTTTAAGTTATAAGTACTTAAAGTACTAAAAACATCAGTCGTGAGATGATGTAGGCCTAACAATTTCATTTATAAATATACTTTAAAAGTATTTTGTATTTAAATACTTTTGAAAGTATTTTGTTGTTACTTTTTAATCAACGTGTACACACTTTGTTATAATGCGCATGCTCAGTGACGTCATTATTTGTTTACATTAGGAGCAAACTTAGAGAGGCTGGATTATAGAAGATTTATACTCAGGCAAAATGTTGAATAAATCGGTCGACCATTTTTTGAGTTATAAGCCTCTAAATGCAGCCAATGTGTTGCAGCAACAAGAAACTAGGCTTTCGTTTTCTACTACCTTGATATCGGAATATTAATAAACGCAAAATTTATTAATTTAACATGTACGAACGCAGATAGAATCCAGGTAAATTTTGGTGTACATTACGTTAAAATTAAACAAGCGGTTTTAAAGAAACAAGGCTCCAAACACGGGTATCTTCTTCTTCATCTAATGGTGCCTATCCGGTTCGGATGTTGGCTATCATGATGGCTATTCTGACTTTGGAAACAGCTGCTTTGAAAATTTGGGTCGTCGACTGGTTGAACCACGTTCTTAGATTTTTCAACCATGAAATCCTTTATCTACCGGGACCTCTCGCACCATACACCTTTCCTTTCAAAATGTCAAAATTAAATTAAACGGGTATCTACAATAAAGAAATCAATGGTAGTTAATATTATGGACACAAAACTTTTAAACTATTTCTAGAAAATTTGTGAAAATAATATTAGACTACGACGTTTTTACTTACGTAGTTCTTTCTGCAACTGAAGGTACTGTATTATCATCCTTGTCTCGGGGTTTGTTCACAGAATCGGGACCATTAGCATTACCTTGATTACTGCAAAATATAACGAGGTAAATTATTAATAATTCTGATTTCATAAACCTTAGAAAGGTTAGGCTAGAAATTTTGTTTATTCATTTTTCTTGTAAAATGCATACTACGGCCAAAATCTTCAAAATCCATTGTTTACAGATTTTCACGAAAACGTTCTGGTCCGGGAATGTAATAATTATAGGTAGTCGAATCAATCAGCGGTAAAAAGTTTTTATTGTTCAAAAAAAATTGGAATTACCAAAAAAACTTAATAAAGTAATTTTTTTAATTTAATTTTTACAATTTGTTTTATCATGTAAAATTGTTTATTTAAAAATTTGTTTTTTTGGAAGCACTTCACTATTATTTTAAATACCTAAATATTTATTTCAGCAACATTTAATTTTCAGAAGCAAGCTGATTGTTACAACAATTTTAGATAATAAAAAAATGTCAAAATTAAAATAAAAATAAATAATTTTTTTTTATTGTTCCAATATTTTTTGAACAATAAAAAATTTATACCGCAGATGAATTCAACCCACCTATCTTCTATCAATACATCTCCGGACCAAAAAGTTACAATTACTCCAAACATAAGAATACGAAAATTTTATAAAATTTACAATATTTATATGAAAAACGGTTACAAATTTTTGTTTTTCTGTAATTAAGCTAAAATTTACCCTAAAGTGTATCAAAATTGATGTTTTCTATAGGTTTAAATAATTATTAAAACCTGCGACCAGCGTTCAGTTTGCACTTCCTTTTAGGGTAACTGCTTAGTGAACGCTGGTCGCAAGTTGTTGGTCGCTGGTCACTTAAAAGCGGGAGCCAGTTAGGAATAGTCAGTGATTTCAGTGATTGATAATGAAATGATTTCATTATACAGGTAGACCCTGTAGTGAATGAAATGAAGGTGTTATTTGCAGGAACAACCATGATATACATATTTTAAAAATTCCACTGAATAACTGTTCAATTCCTGTTCCATAATATTAATGAATATGTATTAAGTTTTTATACTGAATACAATGATTTTTTGAAATTGCTGAATTAATGAACGGTTACGAAGTTAACAGGGATTCAGAATAATGCTAATAACCCAATATTTAAATAAGCTAATAATTTAAAATTTTAGACCCACAATAACAACAAACAGGTTTATACTCCGTCGAAATCGCAAATAAATCGGTCGAGCATTGTTTGAGTTATAAGCCTCTAAATGCATCCAATGTGTTGCGGTAACAAGAAAACAGGCTTATTTTTTCTTCTCATCTTCATATTGGATTGTTTATAAACGCAAAAAACATTAGACTAAAATGCAACAACGCAGATTAAAATCAGCTAAATTTTGGTGTATAGTAAGTTAAAATTGAACAAGCGGTTTTGAAGAAACAAGGATCCAAACTCGGGTATCTACAATAAAGAAATCGACAGTTGTGACTATTATGGACAGAAAACGTTTAAACTATTTTTAGAAAATTTGTGAAAACAATATTAAAGAACGATGTTTTTGCTTACGTAATTCTTTCGTTGTCATCGTTAAACATTAAGAGGTAAATACAGTAGAGTACCGATTTTCCGTGGATCGTTTAACCGGGGTTTGGATTAAACGTGCGATCACTAAAAATTTTTTTTTTTTTTTGGTTTAACGTCCGACTGTTTTGCAAATTGCTGCTAATGCAGACAGTGAAGGATGAAATGAATTTTTTGTAACGTATGATGTGATGACGATCTACTAGACAGTGTAACCAAGACAATTCCTGGACCGAGCTCCTTACTACAGCAAGACGAAAGCAGTGATGACGATTCAGAACCGGCTCCTAAAATCAGTTGCAAAGAAGCTTTAACCGGTGCTGAAACATTACTAACTTTCATGGAAAATCAGGATGACACAGATTACGTGGACATTTTACATATTCGTGGTTATATAAGTAAAATAAAAGAAAAAATATTGCGGCATAAAATGAAACAAAGTAAAATAACAGATTTTTTGTGATTTTTTTTGTTACGTAGTTTAAGGTAAGATTTATATAAATTTCTTCTTCTTCTTCTTCTTAAGGTGCCAATCCGTTTCGAATGTTGGACACCATCATGGCGATCCTCACTTTGTCAACTACAGCTCTAAACAGTTGCGGAGTAGTTTTATTGAACCAGGTCTAAGGTTCTTTAACCAGGATATTCTTCTTCGACCTGGGCCCCTTTGTCCTAATATTTGTCCTTGCAGTATGGATTGCAGAAGTTCATACCTTTCTCCATTCCTCATAATGTGTCCAAGATATTGGAGTTTTGTTCGCTTTATGGTATTCATCACCTCCATATCCTTCCTCATCCTTCTCAGCACCTCAATATTGGTCATATGTGCCGTCCAAGGGATTCTCAGCTTTCTACGGTAGAGCCACATTTCGAATGCATTCAACTTTTTGGAGATGGCATCATTGAGCGTCCAGGACTCCACACCATAGAACAGCACAGAGAAGACATAACACCTGAGGAGTCTCATTTTTGTGTCGAGGGTCAGATTATGGCTCTTAAACACTGCTCCCATCCTGTTGAAAACATACCTGGCTTTGCCTATTCGGGATTTTATTTCTTGAGTATTATCCCAAGCTTCATTAATGGTAGTACGAAGATAATTGTAGTGGCTAACTCTCTCTATTTCCTTTTGATTAACATACAGATGACAATTTTTTATGTTATTCTTACTGATTATCATCATCTTTGTCTTCTTGGTGTTAATATTAAGACCATATTGGTTACTGCAGGCCGTAATTTTATTCATTAATTCTTGGAGATCTTCCATACTGCTTGCAAATACTATTGTATCATCCGCATATCTGATATTGTTAATTCGGAGTCCGTTCAGCAATATACCTCTGTCCTCCTCTTGCAATGCTTCAGAAAAAATAAATAAATAAAAATAAAAATAAATAAATATAAATTTATGTAGTAAATATTTTTATTTCAATACAATTTGTTCATTTATTTCCGATATCCGATAGTATTAACATGTATTAATCAGTAGAATAAAACATACGCGTAACTGGTGGTTTTGTTTATGACGTAAGTGGTCTCGACCGAATTGGGTTGTATTATCCGTGTTTTCCGGTTATCCGGTATAGTTATCCCCCCAATTACCACGGATAATCGGTATTATACTGTAATTAATAATTCTGATTTTATTAGCCTTAGAAAGTTAGGCTAGAAATTTTATTATATTATTCACATTTCTTGTAAAATGCATACTACGGCCGAAATCTTAAAAAAACCATTGTTTTACAGATTTTAATGAAAACGTTCTCGTCCGGAGATAAAAAGTTAGGGTATCGAACCAATCAGCAGTAAAATTTTTATTGTTCAAATAATAATGGAATATCAAAAAAAAAAAATTTTTTTAATTTTTACAATTGTCAAAATTTAAAAAAAAATTAAAAAATATTTTTTTTAAATATTATTTGAAGAATAAAAATATTTTGCCGCTGATGAATTTGACCAACCTAACTTCTATCTTTACATGTCCAGACCAAAACTTTACTATTACGCCAAACATAACAATGAAAAAATTTGATAAAATTCACGATACTTTAATGGAAAATGGTTACAGATTTATGTATATCTGTGTTTAAAATAAAATGCAGCTTAAAATGTATCAACATTGATGTTTTTTAAACAATTTCAAAAGATAACTGATTATAACAATTTATTTATTTGTGGGATAAATTTTTTTTATAAACTAAGGAAAATCAATGGTATTATCCTACGGTCCACATTTCGTGAGACAACTCTTAAACCAATCGTTAAAAGATGTTTTTTTTGCGACCAGGAGATTCCAGGAGGAGTATAGGACATGTCAGCTATAACACTTGAAATACATATAAAAATCACACAATGTATCACTACTATCAAGAAAGAAATTCTTCTACGCTATAATAAGCTTCACAGATCAATGTTGTGGGTTTAGGAGGTTTGAAACTTTTGGTGTAAACTGGATTTCTTAAAATCTACTTGAAAACAAAAATTTCCTTCTCTATACATTGATTTCGATCAAGAGACAGTAATTTATTTTTTGTTATTTAGGTCATCAGCCGAAACGCTGGTTTGAACCTGTAGAGGTTTTACTAAGTAAAACGAGAAGTGAGATAGTTTACAATTGCCTTCCTCACTGAGGGGAAAAGTACACTTATCAGCATCCCGGGCCCTCTGAAAAGCACATATTCTCCACTCAACAAATGACACCTTCACTTTATTCACCACAGGGTCTGGCTGTATAATGAAATTCATTACTTTCAGAGGAGATAACTTTTGATTAGTGTCTTTTACACCTCTACCTTTTCTCTTCTTAAATGATTCAGTCATTTAATTGGCTGACGATGTGATAAGAAACAGAACTATTTGAGTTAGCATACATTGTGTATTATTTCTAACTGTTATAATTTGCAAATTATGTTTAGCGACTTTTCAATCTATCAATCACGTGTTTTCGACCATTGTGAAACTCTTCAAGGCTTAATCAAAGGTAAGTGCAAATATTTGTTGTGTTTTTTGTTGCTTACAAGTGCATTTCCTGTAATTTTGATGCCCTTTAATTCATTCTATTGTTTATTTTGCCATTCGTTCTTAATCGCCTTAAATTGCCAGTTACAATCAGCCAATCGTTTAGCTGTGATTGCCAGCTATCTTATCAAAGCAATCTGGTTCTCCGGAAACAATCGTTTATTTGCCGTTTTATTAAATTCGATAATTGTCCGTCGTGGGTAATTTTTCATTGTCTAAAAATCCAAGGTATCCCTCGCAGGAAACCGAACACTCACTGAGTGGAAAAGTACACTTATCAGCATGCCGGGCCCTCTGAAAACACATATTTTCCACTCTGCAAATGACACCTTAAGTTTATTCACCACAAGGTCTGGCTGTTAATGAAATTCATTACTTTCAGAAGAGATTATTTTGTTTAGTGTCGTTTACACCTCTACCTCTTCTCTTCTTAAATGATTCAGTCATTTAATTGGCTGACCATGTGATAAGAAACAGAACTATTTATTTTAGCCCTGCAACTAACAGATTGAGTGTAATATTTAATTATCACCTAAGTAACGTACCTTGGGTCTCCAGTTGCATTTTTAACTGTGGTTGAGGATTCTGGTTGTCCACCCTTCACTACGATTCCATTCATCACAATTTTGCGAATTTTGTTATTAGCATATTCACTAAAAGGATTATTACTCACTTGACCGTCGTCAGCGCTGAAAATTATAGGTATACTATTAACCACAAAATTGCAGGCTTCCTAGTAAACCAAGCAGTCATGTGCCTCCACCCATCCTGCCGTTGGGGAAGCCCCGGTGAACGCTGGTCACTGGTCGCTTACAAGCGCGAGCCTGGTAGTAGGAATAGGCCATTATATTTTAATCGGACGTCTTACAGTAAACGCTGGTGGAGAAATCTGCGTGCTGGTCGTCTGCGCATATCAGCTCACTGGTTTGTTTTGAATAAACCTGCCTGCTGCTTGCAGGCAGGTTGCTAAATGTACTTGGCGTTGTATAATACGTATTCATAACTAATAAAATCTTTTTAATTAAGTTAATTATAACATAGTTTTATTAAAATAACTTAAAAGCTTATTACTGGCCAAACAGTGCTTTATAATATTGAATATCGGTAGTCAAAATGCTCAAAATACGTATTTCAAAGTAATCACAAGTCTTTCTTTATATATAGCATTCATAATAAGTAAAACTAGATAATTAATTTCTAACATAGTTTTATAACACTAACTTTAAAAATTTAATACTGGCCATACAATGCTTTATAATATTGAATATCGGTAGTCAGAAAGTTAAAAATACGTTTAAAATGTTCAAAGAAATCACAAATCTTTCTTCCGGTAATATTGGTTGCTTGTGCAAGTTGCACCATTGTTCTTGAAAACAAATTCTACTTTAGACAATATAAAATTAAACGTTTCCTGAATCATTCTAATGCATTTAAAACCCCTTTTTCTAACTTGTTTTAATTGCGGTAAAAGTTGATTATGCCGAACAATTTTCTGTTCTCATTAATGTCTCTAACATTATCGTCTTTAAATGATAATAATTTTTTTGAAACGTTTTCCATTAGAAAGAATACCTTACTGCTGCTACTGTAACTCCTGTTGAATACCGAAAACTGAATGTAGGTTACGTAGTTACATGCTCCCACCATGCGCATTCGCCATCGTGAATCATTACCTGTGACCAGCGTTCACTGTGCGTTTACTCTTAGTTTGTTCCAACCCGCTTTCATACTCAATGCTGCTACAACCTGTTTACTGTCTGGCTCGGCCTTCGCAAGAATCTCATTTCTGCCGTCTGGATTTACTGTTCTTGGGTTTTTGTAAATGTCCATGCCTCACTTTCGTTGATGTTGTTGTTAACAGGTTGACTCCCAAGGCAATTTTTGCAATTTTGCTTAAAATACCCCCACTTATTTTATGGTTTCTTTGCTTTTTTTAATTAATTTTCATTCAAGTCTAGAGTATTGTAAGGCTTAAATTTTTTTTGGTGATGTTTTTTTAGGTGAGAGACTGATCAGGTACTCAACAGTAAAAAAAATAAATTTACAGTGAAATACTGATGTATCTCCCTGAAATTTTACTTGTATTTCTGTGAAATATTAAATGTATTTTTTAAATAATTTACTTAGGGGTATTTTTCTATAAAACTACATAAATATCGATGAAGCGTCTCGCTATCGAGCAGTTGTTCGTCGAGTGGTATACTTGAGTACCACTTGTCTACATAGAGGCACTGACCAGAGTCAACTTTACAATGCAAAAAATATTGTATTATGAAAACCATAAAAAATTAATAGATAAAATGATTTGTCATTATATATTAGTAATAATAAGTGGTCAAGTTTCACCGACTCATTTTTGACTCGATCGGATGAAGTAAATCATGAACCATGACTGGAGAAATGTTTTTTGTGTAACCGGACGGGTTGGGGGCAGGTTGACTCACAGCAATGAAAAACCTTCAGTTTATCTTGACTATGTTTATTCAACAATAATATCTTATTCTAAAGTTACCTCTTCTGATCGCTATCAAAACTACAATACATTTATAAATCCATAAGGTTCAAACAAAATAAGACCATTGTCCTTAAGGTTCTTGAGTAGTAGAACGATAACCATAATCCCAATAAACTGTTTAAATTAACCATATCATAATAACTAAACTAATCTTAATATGCAATTTGCTACAATCGTTCTAGACCGTATTGTTCATCAACTGAATAGGCACCAGACACTGTTTATAGTCATGTAAAAATTAAATAATAAATTCTCGGAAGGACAATGGTTGACATAACATGTACATAAAATCAATAACCAATAACCTAAATAAGCAATACATGAAATCCACTAAACCTAATTTGCGATTTGCTTCAATCGTTCTAGATCGTATTGTTTATCCACTGAATAGGCACCAGATACTGTTCATGGTAAATTAAAATTAAATAATAAATTCTCACAAGAACAATAATTAACATAATATGAACATAAAATCAATAACCGATAATATAAATAAGCAACACATGAAATCCACTAAACCTACTAACTGATCATATCTAGATGTAGGATGAACCTACTTGTATACGCTATAACTATTGCAAATCGCTTTCTGTCGGTCTAGCTACGCCGAGTGCCACTTGCATGATACGGGACGGTAGACTTGCTACACTTAGTATACTAGTACAGATGGGGGTACTTACATAACCAGGCCAATATCGTCATCCCTCCGTTCCCCGCCATCGTCCTCACTCGAAACTATCGGGGCCGTTGCGCTTAGAAGGAATTAATCGGGCCCAAACGCAGTTCACAAACTCCAACGAACGGGCAAGACCGGGGTCACACTAGCGCACACGATTAACTCAGCCACTACCGATACGGTTTTAATCGAAGGCTACACCACCTCACTATACCATCGGCACGTCCTGAAGGTTCACTGGTAACCGCCAACAGTCATTCACCATTAGTAACCCGCGTTCTACAACGACGACCGCCCATACAGTGTGGTCATACGTTGTCGCTCGTGTATGCCTGTCCTATAAAGACGCGCGTAGCTCACTCGGTCACCTCTCGCATCGAGTCTCAACTGACGACTGACTAGTCTCCCCGCGCTCTACCCCACGTCCGCTCTACTATACCAGTGGCACCCGGCTCCGCTGACGCGGCACATTCCAGCCTACTCGCTACACATTTCTTGGAATACGTTTATCGTATATAATTCTTTTTAATCCTACAATATTACACTATTAGATTATTACATTACATGATTACACATTATTTAACAATTAAAAATACGCTATTAGAAATAAAATTATTTTAAATGAAAATACACTATTTAGTAAATAACTCTGTTCAATCCCATAATATTACATTTGAACTAATTCTTATTAGCCATTATATGATTCATGCAAACGAGCATCCAATCCATCTTACGATTCTATTAAAAACACTAGTACATGAGAGACGGATCAGCCTCTCAAAAGTAAATTTTACAGATCTGGTGAGAGACATATAAGTGTCTCATGGGAGTCAACCTGTTAACAACAAACATTAAAGTTTTAGATATTAGTCCTACTTGTTTAACAAAAAAAAAACGAGAAAACTGAAAATTAATACATTGAGCAGGGTCTACTGTTTGGTTTTTCATTTAGAGCGCTGTGACGTAGACACTTCATGGAGCCGTTCCAACGGTCTTACCACAGGCCGGATAGTCCCTTTGCGTCAGAACAATGTACTAATAAGTACGAACAAAACTATGACTATACTCCAACGAACTAAAGACTGCAGACAAGATTTAGCCAATAACTGCGAAGGTAGGATGTGAGGTTGCCTCTTCGTTAAGGGGAAACTGTATGATGGTTTTTACTGAAAATTTTGATTTCTGGCTTTTAATGTTTTCCAATAATTTAGATCTAGATCTACCACAAAAACATTAAATTACGACGAAAAATTATTAATGAAAAAAATTTACGTTCTTATCAGGTTTATCCTAAAAAATTAACATATTGGCAAGGACAAATATTTTTCATATTTTTATATTTCTGCCTATAACAGACAGGCGTAGAGTCAAATTATTTACTCTCAATCTGTTCGTTGCAGGGTTAAAATAAATAGTTCTGTTTCTTATCACATGGTCAGCCAAGTAAATGACTGAATCATTTAAGAACAGAAGAGGTAGAGGTGTAAACGACACTAAACAAAGTAATCTCCTCTGAAAGTAATGAATTTCATTAACAGCCAGACTTTGTGGTGAATAAAGTGAAGGTGTCATTTGCAGAGTGTAAAATATGTGCTTTACAGACGGCGCGGCATGCTGATAAGCGTACTTTTCCATTCAGTGAGGACGGTATCGGTAAACCACCTCACTCCTCGTTTTACAGTCGACCTCGGTTATTACGCCCTCGGTTAGAAAGCTATATCGGTTACAGCACTATTTTCAAAATGTCCCCAGTCTTCTATATTAAGTTAACATGTATTTAGGCTCGGTTATAACGCTTTGTGAACTCGGATAGAGCGCTGTTTAGAATAGAAAGGCGCCCTTTCTTAGAATTTTGCTGCAGGCTACAAAAACAACGTGCAACACAAACTTTACTTACTTGTAGTTGTCAGATTGCTCGAGCTACTGACATTTTCCTAACTTAATCCGTTAAACCATAAAGTTAAAAACAAAATAAGGAATAAATTATAATTTTTACAAAAATTTTTTATGGTATTTTTTATATTTATAATTTTTTAAGCTTTTGAGGAAGTAAGAGAAGTATCGGAATATGTGAATGTACAATATAAATAACTGGTAAAAATTTCAGCCTGGTATGTTCAATGGTTTCCGAAAAAATGTACATAAATGTTAAAAAACTAACCTTACGGGAACGGCAAAAACTCAAAATTCAGATATCAAAAACAAAATTTACACAAACAAGTAAATTTCCTTTCAAAATTTGGTTAGAAATCTGAACCAACAGCTGAGAGTATTAAAAACAGTAAAGCAAATTTTATAAACTAAAATTCCGTTTTGCTCTAAAACGATCAGTATTAAATTATGAAAAATATTCGTTGATGGTGGCACGATAATTTTTCTGTGTTAACCTCCTAAAAACTTAATTTTTTCATTAAAAAATTTTTTTCACGTAATTTAATATTCTTGTGGTTGATCTCGGTCTGAACTATTGAAAAACATAAAGAACCGAAATTCAAAATTTTCAGTTAAAAACCATCATACAGTCTCGCTTTAAATGGAAAACGGTTACAAAGTTATGTATTTTTGTATTTAAGCTAAAATTAAGCTTCAAATTTATTAAAATTTAAATATTGTAAATGGTCTACTCTAAACAGTTTCAATGATTCTTAGTTACAAAAATTCTTCATTTATTTGTAGAAAGAATATAATATTAACAAACTCATAAAAATCAATGCTTTTTCCACATGGTTCATTCTAGGGGACACCCGGTGTACACAAACACACAAATGAATATTGTTAATAATATATTTTTGAGTTCAAGGGGTCTAAAAACGTGTATGTTTTGTGAAAACTCGATTTTGAAAAATCGACATGAACACTTTAGCCTACTTTACTTCTGTATGTTTTAGTGGATGGTAACTATTGGGTATTAATCAATATACTTACGATTTGGCAGGTTGTTGAGGGTAAGACGAAAATGGTCGATATGGTGGAGTAGATTTTTTGAGTGTTGCAATCGTGGGTCGTTGTGGTGGCGGAGCACTAGTATTTCTAAAAACAAACAAAAGTCCATTCATAAATTTAATTTTAAATTTTATAATACGTATGAGGTTTGTTCAAAAATAACGGGAATTTTCGTTTTTTGAAAAAAATATTTATTTATTCATCTACATTAATATTGTCTCCTTCAAAGTAGTCCCTTTCGCATGCAATACACTTGTGCCAACGCTTTTTCCAAACCTCGAAACACTTCTGAAACTCGATCTTTGTGATAGCTTTTAGCTCTTTCACCGATTCGCTTTTAATGTCATCTTTGCTTGTAAAACGACGGCCTTTTAATGTTCTCGTAATTTTTGGAAATAGAAAAAAGTCACATGGAGCCATGTCTGGCGAATATGGAGGCTGGGGCATCGTTACAGTTTTGTTTTTGGCCAAAAATTCACGAACAAGCAATGAAGTGTGAGGAGGTGCATTATCGTGGTGCAAAAGCCATGAATTGTTTTGCCACAAATCCGGGCGTTTTTTTCGGAATGCTTCACGCAAACGGCGTTGAACTTGTTGGTTGTACTCCTTATTCATTGTTTGACCTTGTGGCAAGAATTCATGATGCACTATGCCATTAAAATCGAAGAACACAGTGAGCATAACCTTCACATTCGACCGCACTTGTCGAACCTTTTTCAGTCTTGGCGATCCAGAATGCCTCCACTGGGATGATTGACCCTTAGTTTCGACATCGTATCCGTAAACCCATGTTTCGTCACCTGTTATAACACGTTTGAGTAGATCCGCATCGTTGTCAACTTCATTTAGTGACTCCTGAGCAACTTCCATTCGCCGCTGTTTTTGTTCGAAATTCAACAATTTTGGAACAAATTTTGCTGCCACACGTTTCATACCCAAAACATCCGAAAAAATTTCATGGCATGAGCCAATCGATATGCCAACATCATCACTGACTTCTCTGATTGTGATTCGGCGATCGTTCATGACCATTTCTTTCACTTTTTTCACGTTTTCATCGGTTGTCGATGTGCTTGGACGTCCGGGTCGTTCGTCATCTTCAACGTTTTCGCGGCCAACTTGGAAACGCTTATACCACTCGTAAATCCTTGTTTTACTCATAGCAGACTCACCATATGCCTTTGTTAACATTTCACACACTTTATTACACTTTATTTAATTTTTCACGCAAAATTTAATACAAATTCTTTGATCCATTTTTTTTAACAAACAAAAATAGCCGTGCTCGAAAAACACGTCTAACCTTAGCGGCTTCCACTTAAGAACTAAGCAATGAATATTGTTGAAAATTTTATCGTACGTCAGGGACATGTGTACCAACATAATAAAAAAAAATTTTACAATCGGACTATTCAAACCCGCGAAATTTAAAAATTCCCGTTACTTTTTGAACACACCTCGTATACCTAGTATTAATATTATTGTAAATAATACGAATTTTTGCCCGTGTATGTTTGCACGTGTATGTTTTGTGAAAACTCGATTTTGAAAAATCGACATGAAAACTTTAGCCTACTTTACTTCTGTAAGTTTTGGTGGAGGGTAACTATTGGGTATTAACCAATGTACTTACGAGTTGGCAGATTGTTGAAGGTACGGCGACAATGGTGGAAGTGGTGGAGTAGGCATTTGGGGTCTTGCAATCGTGTGTTGTTGTGGAGACGGAGCACTAGTATTTCTTAAAAAAAAACAAAAGTTCATTCATAAATTTAATTTTAAATTTTATAATACGTATGCCTAGTATTAATATTATTATAAAAAAATAATACGAATTTTTTCCCGCGCTGCTAGCAAGCTTTTTAATAGCATCACAGGAGATGCATGTATCAAAAAAGTTAATTAAATTAATTGTAGTTCTCAAAGCAAAGTTTTAAATAGCCATTCTAACGGCGTTAATATTTTTAATAATATTTGATAATTACTTTTTAATATAACATGATAATTTATTTATAATATTATTAATAAATTTTGTAATTAATTCATATGTTTATGTTGCTTAACTCACTTAATTAACGTTACTTAAAATTGTAACATAGCCCATATTGATCAGAAAGCTCTAAGCTATGCAATAATGAAAGATTTTTTAAAATCAGTTTAGTAGTTTCTGAGATTACCTCGTACAAACGAACAAACAAACATACGTTTCTTCTTTATTCTATTAGTATAGATTTACAGAATATTTGTTTAAGATATTGTTTATAAGTGTTACCTTAGACCCGTTTTGATAACAGCCAAACGTACTATTAAGCCAAACCGTCGGTCATTTTGAAAATACAACGATTTCAGTCCAAGCTGTTAATATAGATATCTAGTGCTCCCTTTTACATAACGAACGATACACTACACGCAGCCTTAAACTTCCTGTACATCAATTATGTGTTCCTACGCACATACACACGATAAAAAAAGAAATTACCCAATAATCCAAACCACCTCATTGTTGACCT
This sequence comes from Catonia carolina, assembly GCA_035578175.1. Classification (NCBI taxonomy): domain Eukaryota; kingdom Metazoa; phylum Arthropoda; class Insecta; order Hemiptera; family Achilidae; genus Catonia; species Catonia carolina. The sequence goes on along the minus strand of JAQMRL010000009.1, from coordinate 51,477,006 downwards.
AGACACACCAGATTTACCATCTGCCCCTATACGAAGACTAAAACGACTCTGGAGTAGGGATATCATGAGAGGTCAAAATTAAAGAAAAACAAAATAAAATTAAGTAAATTATGAGGTAACTTAATGATTACGGTTGGAGTAGTGTTAATGAGCAGCAATCTCCTTCAATGTTTTAAAATTTTGTCAATATGTGTATCCCTTTATTTATCAAATTTGCTTCTTGATAATTTTATACAGTTGCAAATAAAAATATCTTGTATAGTCAAATAAAAATATATTGTGTTATTGTGTATTGTGATTCGATTTCTCTTAAAGAATACAGACAGAATTCATGAATGGTTTATGTCATAAGTTAAAACTGCTTAATCAATATTAACGTTCTATACACCAAAATTTACCTAGTTCTAGTCTGCGTTGTGATATAACAAATTCATATTTTTAGCGTTTATCAATATTCCGACATAAGAATGAAAAGAAAAAACAAGCCGGTTTTTTTTCATTTATTTAACGTCGCATCAACTACAACTGTCATTAGCGACGACGTTGGGATGGAACTGTTTACAATGAAGGATGAAATGATTTTTTTTTGTAACGTATGAAAATATGCCGTGCCTGAGTGAGATTCGAACCCGGTTATTTGTTGCTGCAAAACATTGTATTCATTTACAACCTTATAACTCAAACACCGCTCGACCGATTTATTTGAGATTTCACCGGAATATAAACCTGCATGTTGTATTAAATAATTGTTCTAGTAATAACTATAAAATAACTGTACGTATGAAATTGAAAATTTTTACCATAGTTAAATTTTGAGTTAATAGTGAAATTCTGAATCCCTTTTAAATCGGTAACAGCTCTTTAGTTCGACAATAAAATTTCAAAATACCATTATATTCGGTATAAAACAGTTAATACAAATTCATTAACATTATGGAACAGCGATTGACCAGTTATTTGGTACAATTTTTTAAATATTAAAATAATAGTTAATGCTGCGGGTGTTGGAAGAAGCCACACCATGGTGCCACGTCTTTTAATCGGTTGTGTTTTTTTTCCTGCTAAAGTCGCCTTCCGACGTAACATACAACAAATAGTTTAGTTGACAAATTGTAAGTAAATAATGAATGATATTAACTTTGCATTGTCATGTTTGTTATGTCTATACTGGAACAACACGTTTCAGGTTGTTGTTAGGTCAACAGCCCAAAGGCTGGTTTGAACCTGTAGAGGTTTTACTAAGTAAAAACGAGGAGTGAGGTGGTTTACCATTGCCTTCCTCACTGAGTTGAAAGAGTATGCTTATCAGCATGCCGGCCCTCTGAAAAGCACATATTTTCCACTCTGCAAATGACACCTTCATTTCATTCACCACAGGGTCTGGCTGTATAATGAAATTCATTACTTTCAGAGGAGATAACTCTGATTAGTGTCTTTTACACCTCTACCTCTTCTGTTCTTAAATGATTCAATCATTTAATTGGCTGACCATGTAATAAGAAACAGAACTATTTATTTTAGCCTTGCAACGAACAGATTGAGTGTAAATAATTTGACACTCTACCTGCCCGTTATGGGCATACGTTCCAGGTATGCTAATATAAATAGGTAGTAGGCCTACCGATTTACAACGCGGTAACATGGTTAAGGTTCTTCCACCCCTGCTTAACTACCATTATATAAATATTTAAAAAATTCTACCGAATTACTGGTCAATTGCTGTAATATAACATTAGTGAATTTGTATTAATTTTTTGTACTGAACAAAATCATTTTTTGAAATTGCTTAATTAATGAGCTGTTACGAAATTAACAGAAATTCAGAATTCCACTAATAACTCAATATTTAAATGAGCTAAAAATCTGAATTTTTAGACGTACAATAACAAAAAACAGATTTATACTCGGGCGAAATCTCAAATAAATCGGTCGAGCATTTTTTGAGTTATAAGCCTCTAAATGCAGCCAATGTGTTCCCGCAACAAGAAAATAGGCTCTTGTTTTCTTCTTACCTTGATATCGGAATATTAATATAACCAAAATGTATTAATTTTTCATGTATGACAGCGAATTAAATTCAGCTAAATTTTGGTGTATATTACGTTTAAATTGAACAAGCGGTTTTAAAAAAACAAGGCTCCAAACACGGGTATCTACAATAAAGAAGTCAATAGTAGTTAATTTTATGGACACAAAACTTTTAAACTGTTTCTAGAAAATTTGTGAAAATGATATTAAAGTACGACGTTTTTACTTACGTAGTTCTTTCTCCGGCTGAAAGTGCTGGATTATCAACAGTTTGTTGGGGTTTGTTCACAGAATCGGGATCATTTGCATTACCTTGATTACTGCAAAATATAATGAGGTAAATAATTAATATTTCTGATTTCATTAACCTTAGAAAGGTTAGGCTAGAAATTTTATTACATTCACTTTTCTTGTAAAATGCATACTACGGCCAAAATCTTAAAAATCCATTGTTTTAGTGATTATTATAAAAACGTTCTGGTCCGGAGATATAAAAGGAGGTGGTTGAATCAATAAGCGGTAAAAAGTTTTTATTGTTAAAAAAATTGAAAATATTAAAAAAATTAATAAAGTAATTTTTTTATTTAACTTAGACAATTTATTTTATCATCTAATATTATTTATTTAATTTTAGAAGAAATTCAGTATTATTTTTATATACCTAAATATTTATTTCAGCAACATTTAATTTTCAGAAGCAAGCTGATTGTTGCAATAATTTCAGATAATAAAAGAAATTATCAAAATTATTAAAAATTATTAAATAAATAATTATTTTAAATATATCCAATATATTTTTTGAACAATAAAATTTTTTTTTTGCCGCCGATGAATTCAACCCACCTAACTTCTTCTTTACATCTCCGGACCAGATTGTTATTATTACGCTAAACATAACAATGCAAAAAATTTAATAAAATTTACAATACTTAAAATGGAAAATGGTTACAATTTTATGTATTTCTGTATTTAAGCTAAATACAGTTTTAAATGTATCAACATTGATGTTTTTTTAAAGATTTAAACAATTTCAAATGCTAACTGACTATAACAATTCATTTATTTGTGGGAAGAAAATATTAACATACTAATGAAAATTAATGCTATTTTCCTACGGTCAAAACTCCATGAGACAACCCTTAAACCAATCGATAAAAATATGTTTTCTTTTTTTATTTTCCGCTCTGGAAATTCCAGGAGGAGTGTTGTTGTTTAGGTCAACAGCCGAAAGGCTGGTTTGAACCTCTAGAGGTTTTACTAAGTAAAACGAGAAATGAGGTGGTTTACAATTGCCTTCCTCACTAAGTGGAAAAGTACGCTTATCAGCATGCCGGGATCTCTGAAAAGCACATATTTTCCACTCTGTAAATGACAACTTCACTTCATTACCACAGGGTCTGGCTGTACAATGAAATTCATTACTTTCAGAGAAGATAACTCTGATTAGTGTCTTTTACACCTCTACCTCTTCTGTTCTTAAATGATTCAGTCATTTAATTGACTGACCATGTGATAAGAAACAGAACTATTTATTTTAGCCCTGCAACGAACAGATTGAGAGTAAATAATTTGACACTCCACCTGTCTGTTATGGGCAGAAGGAGTATATAATCCCAGGAGGAGTATAGAACATGTCAGCTATAACACCTGAAATACATAAAAGAATCACTCAATATATCAATATATATATATATATATATATATATATATATATATATAATATAGTGTTGAGCTGCCGAAGATCTTGAATTAGTGGACTGTATGTTGCGTGGTCGGTTTCCTGGAGTGTCTTTAGCGCGTAAATACGTAGCGATGCGTGAATTTAATAGAGAAATACACTTAAATAATATAAAGAAAACAAATTAGCGGTCGCGGATAATTCCCAATACTAGGGCGAAAGCGGAAAAGCGTAAGACTGCACAGTGAGCGTTCTTTTGCGTTTGCGAGTTAGCGGACGACTGTGTCCAGTTCAGTATTAAAACTGCCTGTATGTGCAGGTAGAAATCAACCCTCATTGGTTGAGACCGATAAATTATATCTTATAATAGAACACAGAAATAAATTAATGAATTGAACAAAACATAAAATTTATATAGTCCCAAACAACTACTATCCAGAAAGAAATTCTTTTACGCTATAAAAAGTTTCACCAATCAATGTTGTTGGTTTAGGAGATCTGAAAATTTCTGTGAAAACTGGATTTCGTAAAATCTACTTGAAAACAATATTTTCCTTCTCTATACATTGATTTAGATCACGAGACAGTAATATTTAATTATCACGTAATTAACTTACTTTAGGTATCCTGTTGGCATTTCAGTTGTGGTATAGGATTTTCGTTGTCTGCCCACCACTTCGACTCTTCTGACAACAATTCCGGGAACGTTGCCGTTGCTTGTACCTGCAGAGAGGTTACTCATTTGACCACCTTCGGCGCTGAAAATTGTTGGTATACTATTAATCACGAAATTGTAGGCTTTCTAGTAAACCAAGCAGTCATGTACCTCCACCCATCATGCCTAACGGTAAGCCCCGGTGAACGCTGGTCACAATTCGCTGGTCGCTGGTCGCTTACAAGCGCGAGCCTGGTAGTAGGAATAGGCAAATATATATTAATCGGACGTCTTACAGTAAACGCTGGTGGAAAAAGCTGCGTGCTGGTCGTCTGCGCATATCAGCTCACTTGTTTCTTTTGAATAAACCTACCTGCTGCTTGCTGGCAGGTTGCTAAATGTACTTGGGCGTCGTATAATACGTATTCATAATAAGTAACAACTAGTTAATTAATTTTTAACATAAGTTAATGAAACTAGCATTAAAAAATTATTACTGGCCAAACAATGCTTTATAATATTGAGTATCGGTAGTCTAAAAGTTCAAAATACGGTTAAAATGTTCAAAGTAATCCAAAGACTCCAGAAGGAGTATAGGACATGTCAGCTATAATACCTGAAATACATACAAGAATCACACAATGTATCACTACTATCAAAAAATAAATTTTTGGACGCTATAAAAAGTTTCACCGATCAATGTTGTGGGTTTAGGATGTATAAACCTTTCTGTGAAAACTGTATTTCTTAAAATCTACTTGAAAATTTTATATTCCTGCTATATATATTGATTTAGATCAAGAGACAGGAATATTTAATTGTCACGTAATTAACGTACCTTGGTTGTCCTGTTGCCGGTATATTTGTGGTTGAAGATTCTGGTTGTTCGCCCGTCACTACGACTTCATTGACCGAAAATCCAGGAATGTTGTATTTAGGAGTTGTACCTACATTGAAGTTTACTTGATCGCCTAGAACGCTGAAAATTAATGTTATACTATTAAACTAACCACGAAACTGTATGCCGGCCGCGTTGGCGATGTTGGTAACGTGCTCGCCTTTCATCACGCGGTCTTGGGTTCGAATCCCACTCGGGCATGGGATTTTTTCATACGTTACAAAAAACTCATTTCATCCTTCACCGTCTGCATTAGCAGCAATTTGCAAAACAGTCGGACGTTAAACCAAAAAATAAAAAAAAACCAAACTGTATGCTTTCTAGTACACGAAATAGTCATGTACCTCCACCCATCATGCCTAACGGTAAGCCCCGGTGAACGCTGGTCACAATTCGCTGGTCGCTGGTCGCTTACAAGCGCGAGCCTGGTAGTAGGAATAGGCAAATATATATTAATCGGACGTCTTACAGTAAACGCTGGTGGAAAAAGCTCCATCCTGGTCGTCTGCGCATATCAGCTCATTGGTTTGTTTTGAATAAACCTGCCTGCTGGTCGCTGGCAGGTTGCTAAATGTACTTTGGCGTTGTATAATACGTATTCATTGTAAGTAACAACTAGTTAATTAATTGTTAACAAAGGTTTATAAAACTAACATTAAAAATTATTATTGGCCAAACAATGCTTTATAATATTGAATATCGGTATTCAGAAAGTTCAAAATACGTTTAAAATGTTCAATGTAATCACAAATCTTTCTTCCGGTCATACTGGTTGCTTGTGCAAGTTGCACCATTGTTTTTTAAAACGAGTTCTACGTTAGAAAATATTAAACGTTTCCTGAGTCATTCTCATGCATTTAAATACCTGTCTCAATCTATTTAAAATGCAAACAAAGATGATTATGCCGAACAATTTTCTATTCTTATTAATGTCACTAACGGTGTCGTCTTTAAATGATAATACTTTCGTGGAAACGTTTTCCATTAGAAAAAAGTTATTACTGCTGCTACTGGAACTCATGATGGATACAAACAACTGAATGTAGGTTAAGCGCGTAGTAACATGCTGCCACTATGCGCGTTCGCCATCGTGAATCAGTACCTGTGACCAGCGTTCACTGTGCGCTTACCCATAGTTTGTTCCAACTTGCTTACATGCTCAATGGTGCTACAACCTGCTTACTATCTGGCCGCGGCCTTCGCAGAAATCTCATCTATGCCGTCTGGCATTTCTGGTCCAGGGTTTTTGTAGTTGTCCAAGTCTCACTTCCGTACAGAATAACTGGAGCTGCTATAACTTTAGTCTGTCTACGATAAGAGTACTCCAACGTAGGCAACCAGCCAGACAAGTGAGCATGCGAATTACAAATACGCACAGCATAAAATAAAAAAATTCCATATAACACTGATTCGCTCTGAGCATAGTATAATAAAAACCATTTCAATTCATTTGTTAGAACATGTTTTATAAATCAAACATCAATTTACTATTAAGAACAAAAATTTTATTTTGTTACTCTTACTGTTATTTGTTCTTACATTATTTACTAATATTACATTATTATTTCTGATTAGTAGGTGTTTATTATAGACTCAGTTTTATGTTGTTTTTTTCCGCCGCAATTAATAAATGTGTATTGTGCTTGAATTATAACAGGAAAGTAAAGAATTCCAGTGATTCGTTTTTTAACGTTTTAGATTGTTATTATTATATCATTAAAATATATAATATCTGTGACTAGTTTAATACAACACTGTTTACACTTGCCCGTGTTTAACTCATTTTTAGTTTCAACAGTTACCTTTTGTAATTGTATCGTTTCGTTATTAATTTTCTTCGTAGACTGAAGTTAAAAAGTTTTGTAAGCTTTGTTTTGTTAACTTGCGTGATAGTAAATGTTTATAAATACGGTAAACATTAAAAAAAAAAAAAAAATTTTTTTTGTTATATGTAAGGGTTCAAATATTTAACTAAGGAGTCTCTATGAAACCACAATATTTACAAGTAATCAGTACGGTATAATTGAAAACGCTTAAGGGAAAATGTTTATTATAGCTGGATGTAGATATTTTAATGATGGAACGTAGTGCAAGATAATATTGTCCGGCGGAGAGGTAGATACGTGCCAACTAGTTTAAACTTTCGTTTACAACCTGTGGGCGCTTTCCTTGCGCGGAGTGCTCTAACAGTAGATGAACTGTAGTGTTGTACTGCCACCTTCCTGCCATACCTGTTGCTCGTCTTCTTGTAAGTAAACAAGGGAGCAGGACGTTGGGCCTGCACGTCATTGGGTCTGCAGATTAGGTCTGTAATACTATCTTTGTTTGTTAATAATGTTTGACATAGCCTTTTGTGACATGACAACGTCATACACCCGGCGGTCACTCATTCTCTCTCTGTTATTCTTTTCTACCTACCGACAAGGGAGCAGGACGTTGGGCCTGCACGTCATTGGGTCTGCAGATTAGGTCTGTAATACTATCTTTGTTTGTTAATAATGTTTTGACATAGCCTTTTGTGACATGACAACGTCATACACCCGGCGGTCACTCATTCTCTCTCTGTTATTCTTTTCTACCTACCGACAAGGGAGCAGGACGTTGGGCCTGCACGTCATTGGGTCTGCAGATTAGGTCTGTAATACTATCTTTGTTTGTTAATAATGTTTGACATAGCCTTTTGTGACATGACAACGTCATACACCCGGCGGTCACTCATTCTCTCTCTGTTACTCTTTTCTACCTACCGACAAGGGAGCAGGACGTTGGGCCTGCACGTTATTGTGTCTGCAGATTAGGTCTGTAATACTATCTTTGTTTGTTAATAATGTTTTGACATAGCCTTTTGTGACATGACAACGTCATATACCCGGCGGTCACTCATTCTCTCTCTGTTATTCTTTTCTACCTACCGACAAGGGAGCAGGACGTTGGGCCTGCACGTCATTGTGTTTGCAGATTAGGTCTGTAATACTATCTTTGTTTGTTAATAATGTTTGGACATAGCTTTTTGTGACATGACAACGTCATATACCCGGCGGTCACTCATTCTCTCTCTGTTATTCTTTTCTACCTACCGACAAGGGAGCAGGACGTTGGGCCTGCACGTCATTGGGTCTGCAGATTAGGTCTGTAATACTATCTTTGTTTGTTAATAATGTTTTGACATAGCCTTTTGTGACATGACAACGTCATACACCCGGCGGTCACTCATTCTCTCTCTGTTACTTTTGTCTACCTACCGACAAACTGCTTTTTCTTCGACTACCTGCTCAAGCCATCAACCCTTAACACATTTTCCATATTCAAACTACATTTCTGAATTGCTGTTCGTTTATACATTAAATAACATGATATTACGAACCTTTTTAATATATATTTTTGTTGTTGAAGCCAATATAAGACCGCAGAAATTGACTACCAAACAGTTTTATTTTTCAAATAAATGTCGTAAAACTTCAAGATATTAGTGGCTACAAATGTTGGCTATAATTTTTTTTTAAATAATTTATGACAGCGGTGTAGGCTTTTGATGAGTCACCGACTCTTGAGTAATCTATGACAGCGGTGTAGGAGGCTGTAAACACCGTGAAACGGGATCCAAAAAGGACCACGTCTAAACAGTGTCAAAACTTCCCGATATACCCAATCAGTATTACCGACCTTTTTAGACCCCACAGAAAGCGTAGTGGTATTAAGAAGTTATTGGCCTCTGCATTGGTGACAAAGTATTGGTGGTATGCCGCCAAAGGGTCTGTCACGCCGACAAAGTTCCGGAAAAGAATTAAAGGTCGTTAACACAGTAACTAAGAAGAGGGAGTTTGTTAAAGAGGTGTTATCAATTAATGACACTACTATTACAAAATGTAATCATCGTAAAAAAACTTTCAATTATGCATATCTTATTAAATTAGTTTAAAAGCATAACTTAATAATAGTACTTAATAATAGTGCATACCTATTAAATCTAACCCCAGCACCTAGTGTTGTCAATTGGCTGAAAACAACAAAGAAAAACAACAAATTTACGTGTAACAACGCAGATTAAATTCAGCTAAATTTTGGTGTATAGTACGTTAAAAAGAACAAGCGGTTTTGAAGAAAGAATCTTCAAACTCGGTTATCTACAATAAAGAAATCGGCAGTAGTTTCCATTATGGACTGAAAACGTTTAAACTATTTCTAGTAAAATTGTGACATTAATACTAAGGCACGACGTTTTTGCTTACATAATATTTTCGGTGTCATCGTTTAATATTAAGAGGTAAATAATTAATAATTCTGATTTTAACAACGTTAAAAATGATAGGCTAAAAATTTTATTATATTCACATTTCTTGCAAAATGCACACTTCGGCCGAAATCTTAAAAAAACATGGTTTACATATTTTAAGAAAAAATTCTAGTCCGGAGATGTAAAATTAGGTCGTCAAATCAATCAGCGGTAAAAGTTTTTATTGTTCAAAAAATAATGGAATATAAAAAAAATTAATCTTTTATTTTTACAATTTGTTTTAAGTATTATCTAAAATTATTTATTTAAATAATTTGTTATTTTTGGAATTAATTTAGTATTATTTTAAATACCTAAATGTTTCCTTCAGCAACATTTCATTTTCAGATGCAGCTGATAGTCGCAATAATTTCAGATAAAAAAAGAAATTGTCAAAATAAAAATAAAAATATATAAATATATATTTTAATACATCCAATCTGTTTTTAACAATAAAAAAATTTTTACCGCTCACGAATTCAACTGACCTGTCTTCCATGTTTACATCTCAGGACAAGAACGTTACTATTACGCCAAACATAATAATGAAATTTTTTTATAAAATTCACGATACATAAATGGAAAATAGTTACATTTTTATGTATTTCTGTATTTAAGCTAAAATAAAGCTTAAAATGTAGCAACATTGATGTTTTTTTAAGATTTAAACAATTTGTAAATATAACTGACTTTAACAATTCTTTTATTTGTGGGAAGAAAATACTAACAAACTAATGAAACTTAATGCAATTTTCCTACAGTTTATATTTCGTGAAACAACCCTTAAACCAATCGTTAAAAACATGTTTATTTTTTGCGCCCTGGAGACTCCAGGAGGAGTATAAGATATGTCAGGTATAACACGTGAAATACATACATGAATCACACAATGTATCACTACTATCAAAAAAGAAATTTTTGGACGCTATAAAAAGTTTCACCGATCAATGTTGTGGGTTTAGGATGTATAAAAATTTCTGTGAAAACTGTATTTCTTAAAATCTACTTGAAAATTTTATATTCCTGCTATATATATATATTGATTTAGATCAAGAGACAGGAATATTTAATTATCACGTAATTAACGTACCTTGGTTGTCCTGTTGCCGGTATATTTGTGGTTGAAGATTCTGGTTGTTCGCCCGTCACTACGACTTCATTGACCGAAAATCCAGGAATGTTGTATTTAGGAGTTGTACCTACATTGAAGTTTACTTGATCGCCTAGAACGCTGAAAATTAATGTTATACTATTAAACTAACCACGAAACTGTATGCCGGCCGCGTTGGCGATGTTGGTAACGTGCTCGCCTTTCATCACGCGGTCTTGGGTTCGAATCCCACTCGGGCATGGGATTTTTTCATACGTTACAAAAAATTCATTTCATCCTTCACCGTCTGCATTAGCAGCAATTTGCAAAACAGTCGGACGTTAAACCAAAAAATAAAAAAAAACCAAACTGTATGCTTTCTAGTACACGAAATAGTCATGTACCTCCACCCATCATGCCTAACGGTAAGCCCCGGTGAACGCTGGTCACAATTCGCTGGTCGCTGGTCGCTTACAAGCGCGAGCCTGGTAGTAGGAATAGGCAAATATATATTAATCGGACGTCTTACAGTAAACGCTGGTGGAAAAAGCTCCATCCTGGTCGTCTGCGCATATCAGCTCATTGGTTTGTTTTGAATAAACCTGCCTGCTGGTCGCTGGCAGGTTGCTAAATGTACTTTGGCGTTGTATAATACGTATTCATTATAAGTAACAACTAGTTAATTAATTGTTAACAAAGGTTTATAAAACTAACATTAAAAATTATTATTGGCCAAACAATGCTTTATAATATTGAATATCGGTATTCAGAAAGTTCAAAATACGTTTAAAATGTTCAATGTAATCACAAATCTTTCTTCCGGTCATACTGGTTGCTTGTGCAAGTTGCACCATTGTTTTTTAAAACGAGTTCTACGTTAGAAAATATTAAACGTTTCCTGAGTCATTCTCATGCATTTAAATACCTGTCTCAATCTATTTAAAATGCAAACAAAGATGATTATGCCGAACAATTTTCTATTCTTATTAATGTCACTAACGGTGTCGTCTTTAAATGATAATACTTTCGTGGAAACGTTTTCCATTAGAAAAAAGTTATTACTGCTGCTACTGGAACTCATGATGGATACAAACAACTGAATGTAGGTTAAGCGCGTAGTAACATGCTGCCACTATGCGCGTTCGCCATCGTGAATCAGTACCTGTGACCAGCGTTCACTGTGCGCTTACCCATAGTTTGTTCCAACCTGCTTACATGCTCAATGGTGCTACAACCTGCTTACTATCTGGCCGCGGCCTTCGCAGAAATCTCATCTATGCCGTCTGGCATTTCTGGTCCAGGGTTTTTGTAGTTGTCCAAGTCTCACTTCCGTACAGAATAACTGGAGCTGCTATAACTTTAGTCTGTCTACGATAAGAGTACTCCAACGTTGGCAACCAGCCAGACAAGTGAGCATGCGAATTACAAATACGCACAGCATAAAATAAAAAAATTCCATATAACACTGATTCGCTCTGAGCATAGTATAATAAAAACCATTTCAATTCATTTGTTAGAACATGTTTTATAAATCAAACATCAATTTACTATTAAGAACTAAAATTTTATTTTGTTACTCTTACTGTTATTTGTTCTTACATTATTTACTAATATTACATTATTATTTCTGATTAGTAGGTGTTTATTATAGACTCAGTTTTATGTTGTTTTTTTCCGCCGCAATTAATAAATGTGTATTGTGCTTGAATTATAACAGGAAAGTAAAGAATTCCAGTGATTCGTTTTTTAACGTTTTAGATTGTTATTATTATATCATTAAAATATATAATATCTGTGACTAGTTTAATACAACACTGTTTACACTTGCCCGTGTTTAACTCATTTTTAGTTTCAACAGTTATCTTTTGTAATTGTATCGTTTCGTTATTAATTTTCTTCGTAGACTGAAGTTAAAAAGTTTTGTAAGCTTTGTTTTGTTAACTTGCGTGATAGTAAATGTTTATAAATACGGTAAACATTAAAAAAAAAAAAAAAATTTTTTTTGTTATATGTAAGGGTTCAAATATTTAACTAAGGAGTCTCTATGAAACCACAATATTTACAAGTAATCAGTACGGTATAATTGAAAACGCTTAAGGGAAAATGTTTATTATAGCTGGATGTAGATATTTTAATGATGGAACGTAGTGCAAGATAATATTGTCCGGCGGAGAGGTAGATACGTGCCAACTAGTTTAAACTTTCGTTTACAACCTGTGGGCGCTTTCCTTGCGCGGAGTGCTCTAACAGTAGATGAACTATAGTGTTGTACTGCCACCTTCCTGCCATACCTGTTGCTCGTCTTCTTGTAAGTAAACAAGGGAGCAGGACGTTGGGCCTGCACGTCATTGGGTCTGCAGATTAGGTCTGTAATACTATCTTTGTTTGTTAATAATGTTTGACATAGCCTTTTGTGACATGACAACGTCATACACCCGGCGGTCACTCATTCTCTCTCTGTTATTCTTTTCTACCTACCGACAAGGGAGCAGGACGTTGGGCCTGCACGTCATTGGGTCTGCAGATTAGGTCTGTAATACTATCTTTGTTTGTTAATAATGTTTTGACATAGCCTTTTGTGACATGACAACGTCATACACCCGGCGGTCACTCATTCTCTCTCAGTTACTCTTTTCTACCTACCGACAAGGGAGCAGGACGTTGGGCCTGCACGTCATTGTGTCTGCAGATTAGGTCTGTAATACTATCTTTGTTTGTTAATAATGTTTTGACATAGCCTTTTGTGACATGACAACGTCATACACCCGGCGGTCACTCATTCTCTCTCTGTTACTCTTTTCTACCTACCGACAAGGGAGCAGGACGTTGGGCCTGCACGTCATTGTGTCTGCAGATTAGGTCTGTAATACTATCTTTGTTTGTTAATAATGTTTGGACATAGCTTTTTGTGACATGATAACGTCATACACCCGGCGGTCACTCATTCTCTCTCTGTTACTCTTTTCTACCTACCGACAAGGGAGCAGGACGTTGGGCCTGCACGTCATTGGGTCTGCAGATTAGGTCTGTAATACTATCTTTGTTTGTTAATAATGTTTTGACATAGCCTTTTGTGACATGACAACGTCATACACCCGGCGGTCACTCATTCTCTCTCTGTTACTTTTGTCTACCTACCGACAAACTGCTTTTTCTTCGACTACCTGCTCAAGCCATCAACCCTTAACACATTTTCCATATTCAAACTACATTTCTGAATTGCTGTTCGTTTATACATTAAATAACATGATATTACGAACCTTTTTAATATATATTTTTGTTGTTGAAGCCAATATAAGACCGCAGAAATTGACTACCAAACAGTTTTATTTTTCAAATAAATGTCGTAAAACTTCAAGATATTAGTGGCTACAAATGTTGGCTATAATTTTTTTTTAAATAATTTATGACAGCGGTGTAGGCTTTTGATGAGTCACCGACTCTTGAGTAATCTATGACAGCGGTGTAGGAGGCTGTAAACACCGTGAAACGGGATCCAAAAAGGCCACGTCTAAACAGTGTCAAAACTTCCCGATATACCCAATCAGTATTACCGACCTTTTTAGACCCCACAGAAAGCGTAGTGGTATTAGGAAGTTATTGGCCTCTGCATTGGTGACAAAGTATTGGTGGTATGCCGCCAAAGGGTCTGTCACGCCGACAAAGTTCCGGAAAAGAATTAAAGGTCGTTAACACAGTAACTAATAAGAGGGAGTTTGTTAAAGAGGTGTTATCAATTAATGACACTACTATTACAAAATGTAATCATCGTAAAAAAACTTTCAATTATGCATATCTTATTAAATTAGTTTAAAAGCATAACTTAATAATAGTACTTAATAATAGTGCATACCTATTAAATCTAACCCCAGCACCTAGTGTTGTCAATTGGCTGAAAACAACAAAGAAAAACAACAAATTTACGTGTAACAACGCAGATTAAATTCAGCTAAATTTTGGTGTATAGTACGTTAAAAAAGAACAAGCGGTTTTGAAGAAAGAATCTTCAAACTCGGTTATCTACAATAAAGAAATCGGCAGTAGTTTCCATTATGGACTGAAAACGTTTAAACTATTTCTAGTAAAATTGTGACATTAATACTAAGGCACGACGTTTTTGCTTACATAATATTTTCGGTGTCATCGTTTAATATTAAGAGGTAAATAATTAATAATTCTGATTTTAACAACGTTAAAAATGATAGGCTAAAAATTTTATTATATTCACATTTCTTGCAAAATGCACACTTCGGCCGAAATCTTAAAAAAACATGGTTTACATATTTTAAGAAAAAATTCTAGTCCGGAGATGTAAAATTAGGTCGTCAAATCAATCAGCGGTAAAAGTTTTTATTGTTCAAAAAATAATGGAATATAAAAAAAATTAATCTTTTATTTTTACAATTTGTTTTAAGTATTATCTAAAATTATTTATTTAAATAATTTGTTATTTTTGGAATTAATTTAGTATTATTTTAAATACCTAAATGTTTCCTTCAGCAACATTTCATTTTCAGATGCAGCTGATAGTCGCAATAATTTCAGATAAAAAAAGAAATTGTCAAAATAAAAATAAAAATATATAAATATATATTTTAATACATCCAATCTGTTTTTAACAATAAAAAAATTTTTACCGCTCACGAATTCAACTGACCTGTCTTCCATGTTTACATCTCAGGACTAGAACGTTACTATTACGCCAAACATAATAATGAAAATTTTTATAAAATTCACGATACATAAATGGAAAATAGTTACATTTTTATGTACTTCTGTATTTAAGCTAAAATAAAGCTTAAAATGTAGCAACATTGATGTTTTTTAAAGATTTAAACAATTTGTAAATATAACTGACTTTAACAATTCTTTTATTTGTGGGAAGAAAATACTAACAACCTAATGAAATTTAATGCAATTTTCTTACAAATTATATTTCGTGAAACAACCCTTAAACCAATCGTTAAAAACATGTTTATTTTTTGCGCCCTGGAGACTCCAGGAGGAGTATAGGATATGTCAGGTATAACACGTGAAATACATACTTGAATCACACAATGTATCACTACTACCAAAAAAGAAATTCTTGTACACTATAAAAAGTTTCACCGATCAATGTTAAGGGTTTAGGAGGTCTGAACTATCTGTGAAAACTGGATTTCTTAAAATCTACTTGAAAACTGTATGTTCCTGCTATATATATTGATTTAGATTAAGAGACAGGAATTTTTATTTATCACGTAATTAACGTACCTTGGGTGTCCTGTTGTCTTTATATTAGTGAATAAGGATACTGGTTGTCCGTCCTTCAATGCGCCTCGTTTGACCGAAATTCCGTCAATGTTGTAATTAGAATTTGTACCAAACGAGATGTTATTCAGTTGTACGCTTTCAGGGCTGAAAATTAATGGTATACTATTAACCACGATATTGTAGGCTTCCTAGTAAACCAAGCACTCATGTACCTCCACCCATCCTGCCGTTGGGTAAGCCCCTGTGAACGCTGGTCGCTGGTCGCTTACAAACGCGAGCCTAGTAGTAGAAATATCAGATCAATGGTTTTTTTAACCCTTTATAGGGCAATACTACAGGGAAAAATATACATGTTGTAAAATGGTAAATTTTGTTTTATAGGGACTTGAATAATGTATTTCTAGTGCCAGAACAGTAAGATATTTATTTTTTTTTATGTCCTGGTAAGTATACTTACTAAGGAACGTTTATTGAAATGGGAATCACACAATATTTAGTGGTAAGAATGTTTATTAAAACACCTTATAGCCCTATATAACAAAAAAATTAGGCGAATCTAAACTTTCTATCTCCAAGAATGCTTTGCTTTCCCGTAAAAAACTGGCATTTTTTAAGCACTGGGCAAAAGTAACAACAAAACAAAGCGATAGCGTACGCTGGTATAAATTCTTACCACATTCGTATAACTCATGAAGCAAATGGTCGCTGCGTGCTAATTTCAATATGTGGATAGCCTACTTACCAGAGAACATCTATAAAACTATAAAATGCCAATAAGGTTCAACTCTATAGCTTATTACTTTCTCTTGCCTATATGAATATATAGGAAGGAAAGTATTGTTTTCATGTCGATTTTTCGAAATCGAGTTTTCACCGGATCTATACGTTTTCAGACCCCCTGAACCCAAAAAACTTGTTTTTAGCGATTGGTCTGTGTGTGTGTGTGTCTGTGTGTGTGTGTGTGTGTGTGTGTGTGTGTGTCTGTGTGTGTCTGTGTGTGTCTGTGTGTGTGTGTGTGTGTGTGTGTGTGTGAGTGTGTGTGTGTGTGTGTGTGTGTGTGTGTGTGTGTGTGTGTGTGTGTGTGTGTGTGTGTGTGTATGTGAACAGAATATCTCAAGAACGGAACATTGTACGAACTTGAAACTTGAAACTTAAGTTACATATTACTACCGGACCCGACACAAACATTTTCATAAAAATCGGTCAACCGGAAGTAGTAGTTTATTCGTATAATTTTTCACTTTTTTGCGATTTTCTCAAAAACTAGTTCTACGATTTTTTTTTAAAATCGCCTGGTTTACTACATTTTTTATGCTCTACAATATAGGGTAGGCGCCATGTTTGCTGAAATTCTGCGTGAGGCTGTTTTTACGCAAAAACTTTTTCTTTTTAAGATTGCGGCTTTAATATGCATTTTAGCGCAAAACGTTATATAATAAAAGTTGTAGAGAATGTAAAATTCTACAACTTTTATTTCAAACATTTTTTTGTATAGCGCTTAGTTTACCGGTAATTTGCGATTTTCTGTTTTTTTTCTCACGAAAACGTGAGAAAAATCAATTTTTTTAACATTTCGGTCTTAGTATGCATTTTACGACAAAAGTGTATATAATTAAATTTATAGGAAATTAAAAGATCTACAACTTTTGTTTAGAGCATTTTTCTCTACAGAGCCTAGTTTAGCGTGAAAGCGTGATTTTCCATATTTGTAAGCCAAACTGAGTTCGATTGTCATTTTGCGTCATTCACTCATGATTAAAATAAGGTTATGTTTCTGAGGTTAGTTTTTGTTTATTTCTAATATTTTATTAATAATGTTAGGTTTATTATTAATTATTTGCATTGGCAAGAGAAAGTTGTGTGAGTGTTTCACACCAGATTTTTTTTTTTTAAATCGACCTTATTGTCAGTGGTATGTATACGTACCACAGACCTACAAAGGGTTAAATAACGTGCCTGTTGCTTGCTGGCACGTTGCTAAATATACTTGGGCGTCGTATAAAACGTATTCATTATAAGTAACAACTAGTTAATTAATTTTTAACATAGGTTAATAAAACTAACATTAAAAATTATTACTGGCCAAACAATGCTTTATAATACTGAATATCGGTAGTCAGAAAGTTAAAAAATACGTTTAAAATGTTTAAAGTAATCACAAATCTTTCTTCCGTTAATACATACTGGTTGCTTGTGTAAGTTGCACCACTGTTTCTCAAAACGAGTTCTACTTTAGAAAATATTAAACGTTTTTCTGAGTCATTCTGATGCATTTAAAAAAACTGTCTCTATCTATTTTATTTGCAAAAAGAGATGATTATGCCGAACAATTTTCTATTATTATTAATGTCACTAACAGTGTCGTCTCTAAATGATAATAATTTCGCGGAAACGCTTTCTTCTTCTTCTTCCAGTGCCTATCCGTTACCGAATGTTGGCCATAATTCTGGCAATGCTGATTTTGTTGACAGCCGCTTTAAACAATTCAGGGGTGGATACCGATAACCATGTCCTTAAATTTTTCAGCCAGGATATTCGCCTTCGCCCAACGCCGCCTCTCCTGCCATGCACTTTCCCCTGCACTATGCATTTCTATTAGAAATAATTCATTACTGCTGCTACTGGAACTCATGTTGGATACCGACAACTGAATGTAGGTTAAGCGCGTAGTTACATGCTGCCAATATACGCGTTCGCCATCGTAAATCAGTACCTATGACCAGCGTTCACTGTACGCTTACCCTTAGTTTGTTCCAACTTGCTTAATTGCTCAATACTGCTACAACATGCTTACTGTCTGGCCGCGGCCTTCGCAGAAATCTCATCTCTGCCGTCTGGCATTTCTGCTATAATGTTTTTGTAGTTGTCCATGCCTCACTTCCGTACAGAATAACTGGAGCTACCATAACTTTTTAGTCTGTCTACGATAAGAGTACTCCAACGTAGGCAACCAGCAAGACAAGTGAGCATGCGTATTAATTACAAATATGCACACCATGATAAAAAAAATTCCATACAACACTGATTCGCTCTAAGCTTAATATAATATAAACACGTTCAATTCATTTGTTAGAACATGTTTTATAAATCAAATATCAATTAACTATTAATAACTAAAATTTTATTTTTTACTCTTACAATGTTATTTTTCGTTGCATTGTTTACTATTAATACATTATTATTCATGATTAGTAGGTGTTTATTATACACTCAGTTTTTTTTCCACAATAATATAAGAGTAATGCGCTTGAATTATAACAGGAGGGTAAACAATTCCAGTGATTCGTTTTTTATCGTTTCAGATTTTTTTATTACATTATTAAAATACCATATAATGTATGTGACTAGTTTAATACAACTGTTTGCACTTGCCCGTGTTTAACTCATTTTTAGTTTGAACAGTTATCTTTTGTAATTGTATCGGTTCGTTTTAATTTTCTTCGTAGACTGAAGTTAAAAAGTTTTGTAAGCTTTGTTTGTTAACTTGCGTGATAGTGAATGTGATGAGTTTTAAGAAAAAATTGTTTAGTTAAATGTAGAGTTAAAATAATTAACTAAGGAGTCTTTATGAAACCATAATAATTACAATTAATCAAAACGGTATAATTGAAAACGCTTACGGGATAATGTTTATTTTAGCTGGCTGTAGATATTTTAATGATGGAATGTAGTGCAGGATAATATTGTCCGGCAGAAAGTCTTGTAAGTAAAACACATTAGATGGTCGTAAATTTTCCCTTTTGAAAATTTTCTTTTAAATTAATTTATGACAGCGGAGTAGTCTTTTGATAAGTTACCGACTCTTGAGTAAACTATGACAGCGGAGTAGGAGGCTAAGAACACTGTGGCGCGGGATCCAAAAAGGACGAAATCAATCAGTGTCAAAACCTCCCGATATACCCAATAGGTGTTACCTACCTTTTTGTCGATCATTTGGTAGTAGACCATTCTGCATGCTACCGCTCTTACATAACCACAGAGAGCGCAGTGGTATGAGGAAGTTTTTGGCCTCTGCATTGGCGACAAAGTACTGGTGGAATATCGTCAAAGGGTCTGTCACGCTGATAAAGTTCGGGAAAAGTATTAGAGGTCATTAACACAGTAACTATTAAGAGGAGAGTGTGGTAAAGGGGTGTTAACAATTAATGACACTACTATTTCAAAATGTAATTTTCGTAAAAAATTTTCCATTATGCATAGATCTTACTTAATAAGTTTATATGCATACCTTAATAATAGTGCTTAATATATACCTTAATAATAGTGCTTAATAATTGTGCATACCTTTTTAAGCCTTTAAGCCCATCACCTAATTTTTTGAGTTGGCTGGAAACAAGAAAGCAAATTGGCAGTCAACTATAGAATAATACTAATATTCCATTAGTGGCGAACTCGTGCGGCTAATTTGTGTACTATACGATTGGTCCATCTCACCCGAGCGGCATCCTTTCCGGATGACACTTAGGACATTTTATGGAGATCCCATCTTAAATGTAGATCAACCTTAAAGCCCAGGTAATGTACACGGGTCAACATTAGTCAATTTTTGATAACTACACGAGAACAGCCAAATCATTTATAACTTAAAGAATTAATAAATATTCATTTTCATGAAATTGTCGTTTTTCATGAATTCTTCTTATTGCTATTGGGCATTTTATAAAAAGGCTTATTTTTGACTTAAGGTAAAACAATTAGAGATTTCTGTATCAACTCTATAAAAAGGGAGATTGTACTTTGTATCCCACCAATGTTAAATTTGCTATTTTTAGGTACAATTTTCTTAGTATTAGTAAAAGGTAGGGAAATTAAACTTTACACACTATCGGTGTTGGTTTTCTTCTCAAGCTACTGACTTGTTTTTGAATTTAACCTTTGGACAATATCATTATTTTAAAAAATTACGAATAACATAAAATTTTTACAAATTGTTTTCTAACTGTTTGGGTATTACTAAGTTTTTGAGCACCTGAAGAAGTCATATAACTGTCGGTATATGAAGCTATACAAGATAATTAACTAGTAAAAAATTCAGCCTTGTAGGGTTATTAGTTTCTGAGAAAAATGTGCCTTAATGCTAAAAATCTACATTTAGGGGAAAAGGTAAGAACCAAGAAGGTACAAATCAAAAACAATCTGTACACAAATAAGTAAATTTCCCACCAACAATTGTTAAGAAAGCTGAAAATAATAAAAACCGTGATGCAGATATTTTGAAAATAAAATTCTCTTCGCACTAAAACGAGCAGTATAAATTTATAAAAAATATTCTCTCTTCGTAAGAGAATAATTTTTCTGCGTAAACCTGATAACTTCATTTTTTCATAAAAACAATATTTTTTTGACGAATTAATGTTTTTCTGGTCGATATTGACTTAACTATTGAAAACATATAAAACCAATAACTAAAATTTAGAGTTAAAACCATCGTGCAATCTCCCATTAATTGAAATCGATTGACAATATTTAATTTTCAAATTTTGACTTTGATTTCTTAACCTTTCGGCGGGCGCATCTACTTCAGTTACACGAGCAAGCAAGCGCGTGTTGTACTTTTTACAACATCTCTTAAATTACGTTTTACTGTGGTAATTATTAATTATTATGTTTTTATTAAGTGTAATTTTATTTATTTTACTGATAAAACTAATTTATATCAGCTTAGAACCATTTAAATTTAATTTTATATTTGATTTTATATGTTTTTAAAATTTTATGCCTAATTTTACTTTAGAAAAGGAAAAACCACACGGAAAACTAATTATTACAATTTTTCTGAGGAAGATTAAAAATATTTAATGATTACAAAATATATAAATAACTGAAAAATACAAAATGTTATCTCTAAATTATATAATATAATTTGTTTTTACATTGTTACTATTAATTTGTGTTCTTACTGTTCACCATTTTTCTCACTACACTTCAAACAAACTACTTGGTTCTTTCCATGCTGCTTGCACATGAAACGGGAACACATATCACACTTGATAGAAGCAGAAGAACTATTTTGTCTTCCACAAAGCCAGCACGTTCCTATTTTCTTAGCAGGAGGTTTAGTTGAAGTCATAGCTTCTTCTTCTTCACGTCCTTGGCGGTAGCGCTCCAAGTACAAATAAATATCCTTAGGCAGAGTCTTTATAAGAGCTCTAGCGGTTAGATGTGGTTTCATTAGATCCATGGCAAGATTTTTCTGGTAAATCCTTCTTCTTAAAGTATTTTCAGGATAATTGAAAGAAAGGATAACTCTAGCATTTATGATAGTTAGAATCATTAGTACAAAAAAAGTATTGCTAGAGGCCAACGTCTGGTAACACGAGACACAGAATAAGCTGCACACATCTTATTACACGTATCCACCCCACCCTTGGTCATGTTGTAATCAATGATGATATCTGGTCCTTCCCAAGTATAAACTCTTCATCACCAGTTATAAAAATCACTATCTTGATCGCATTATCCACCTTCAATTTCACTGTCATCCGAATGATCATCTTGTTCTATGTTTTCATCACTTAAGTCATCGTCACTTTCAATAAAATCGTTATTATCAGAAAAGTCACCATCGTCATCTTCATCTGACAACTCTTGAAGAACACGAGGAATACCAATTATCCGTGACATGTTGGCTAAAACGCTTCAAAAATTGTAAATATAAAAAAATCAACAAATATATCACTTGACAAAGAAAAACACGAGCAGGCGCGCGTTGTAAAAAGTACAACAAGGTCGAACAGCTCTGATTAAATAGCTTCTGAAAACTAAACCATGACACTGGAGACAATGACCTCCGGGTGAATAGTGGAGGAAAAGGGTATGAAGGCGTACATATGGCAGTCGGTATTCCCACTTTTTCGGGTAGTGACTGGCATTCAAAAAAACATCGCTGTTGTACTTTTTACAACAGCGCGCCCGCCGAAAGGTTAACTTCCAACTTTGGACAACTTTCGGTGGAAACCGTAACTTAAAACCCAACCCTGTAACACTAACTTTTTTTGTAGATTTTGGATCTGTAGTTACTGACGGCTAAGTATGACGGTCGGACGGTAAAGAAAAATTATACAAGACAGTTTTACAAATTGCCCCAAAAAAGTCATCATCATCATCTCCTTTACGGATTAGGCCAATCGCCTGTTCCAACATCACACCATCTCTTTCTTGGACGCCCCAAACATCTTCTTCCTCGAGGGCGATACTTCAGCGCCTGAAGACTAGCTTTATCAGGTGACATCCTAAGTACATGTTCCTGCCACCTATTTCTGTACCTCCACATTTTATCAATGATTGTTTCGTCTCTCTTCAGTTCTCCTCGAATCACGCTACTTCTAATGTGTTCTCTCCGGCTACACCCCTTCACAGATCTCAAAAATCTCATTTCAGCTGCCTCCAATCGACTTAAATCTCTCTTCTTTGGTGCCCAGGTCTCACTTCCATACAGTAAAATCGGCACCGCCATTACATCGTAGAGCCTCAACTGTGTATCTTTCCTGGTTTGATTCTTAAAAGTCCTATTGATATAACCACAGACATGCTGAAACTTGCTTATTCTAGTGCTTATCTCTCTATCAACGTCATACGTTATATCAACTCCTAAATAAGTGAAGTGTGCTACCTGCTCCAACACTCTATCATTTAATACAATTTTTGACCTTATGGGGTCCTTCCCAATAAAAGCCATTATTTTGGTCTTACTAGCAGATACCGACATATTATACTCTTTACATATCTTGTCGAGCATATGAATAGACCTTTGCAGTTCATCTTCACTTTCTTGGAGGATTAATTGGTCATCCGCGTACAACAACGTATTAAAGTAAATATTAAGTAAATATGCAGCATAAACAACGTATTAAGTAAATATGCAGCCCAAAAAAGTTTGTTTACAAAATTTAAACAATACCTAAAGTACTGTATTTAATTTAAATAATTGTTTTTCTATTGTTAGTTCAGAGGCAAACGGCAATTTTTCATACTCTCCTGATTGAATTAGTAAACTTTGATTTTTTTTTGAGATGTGGCCTTAATATGCACTTTATGTCAAGAGAAAATATAATAAAATGTACGTATAAGAGGGGTGGCTACTAAACAAAGAGACTTACGTTTAAAAAAATTTAATTTTAATTTTAACATAAACACTTATTGTCACCTACAATATACTCTCCTTCTCTATCACTACAACGCTCCATGCGAATTTTCCATTTTCGGAAACAGTGCTGCAAGTCATCTTTTGTCGGCTCTTTCAGGACACGTGCCGCTTTCTCTTTTGCAGCTTCTACAGACTAAAATCTTGTCCCTTATAATGCAGATTTTACCTAATATAGTTCTGTTTCTTATCACATGGTCAGCCAATTATATGACTGATGAATTTAAGAACAAAAGAGATACAGGTGCAAAATACACTAGTCAGACTGTTATCTCCTCTGAGAACAATGAATTTAGTTATACAAATGTAGACCCTGTGGTGAATGAAGTGAAGGTGTAATTTGCAGGATGGAACTTAGATGCTTTAAGGAAACCCGGGCATGCTGATAACCATACTTTTCCACTCGGTAAGTTGTGGTAATGGTGAAACAACTCACTCCTCATTTTACTTGGTAAAGTGTTTAGAGGTTCAAACCAGCTTTTTGGCTGATGAACTTAAAAACAGCCAATCTATACGGAATGTTAGTGGGCCTGAATTGGGAGTTGAGTTCCGCTTTTGAAAACTTTTAGTCAAGAAATGAAATTTAGAATTTGGAAACAAAAATAGTGTGATTCTATTTCTCTTAAAGAATACAAACAGATATCACTAGTGGTTTTTGCCATAGGTTAAAAGTAATCCTTTTTTAAAATTGCCACCAGTCATAAGCCGCGTCGTCTCATAAAAGCGTTTTGATGATTATTGTCGATTATTTTATTACAGATACCCAAGTTTAGAGCATTGTTTGTTCAAAACCGCTTGTTCAATATTACCGTTCTATACAACAAAATTTTGCTAGTTTCACTCTGCGTTGTTGGCCTACATGTCAAATTCATATTTTTAGCTTTTATTATATTTCGATATTCGGATGAGAATAAAAATCAAGCCGGCTTTTTTGTTGCTGCAACACATTGTATTCATTTAGAAGCTTATAACTCAAACACCGCTCAACAAATTTATTTGAGAATTTGCCTGAATATAAACTTGTATGTTGTAATTGTACGTATGAAAAATACATTTTTTAGAATATTTAAATTTTGAGTTCAGCTAAATTCCGAATACCTGTTATCTCCGTAACCGCTAATTAATTCGACAATTTAAAAATCCTTTGTATTCGGTATAAAACAATTAATACAAATTCATTAATATTATGGAACAGCGACTGACCAGTTATTTGGTACATTTTTTAAAATATTTAACAACTACAATACAGAAATTGACAGTTTTTACTTATATGGACAGAGAACGTTTAAACTACTTCTAAAAAATTTTAAAAATAATATTAATGTACGACGTTTTTGCTTACTTAAAAAATTCTCCGCCTGGAAGTTCTGGAGGTGCTGAATTAACAAACTTGTCTCCGGATTCGGTCACAGAATCGGGTTCATTTTTATCACCTTGATCACTGCAAAATATAAAGAGGTAAATTATTAATAATTCTGAATTTAATTAACCTTAGTAAGGTAAAAGGAAGTCAATGGACTTGTACCAAGATGAGCACAATCCAGATAATCCGGCCAGCGTTCACTGTGCGCTTACCCTTAGGGTAAGTGCTCTTACCCTAAGGGTAACCCTTAGGATTAACCTTAAGGGTTATCCTGTAATGACCCCTATCGCCGCCGATAACACACACGGCAAAAATGTAATGCGACAGGTTGGACAGGGTGTTAACAAATAAAAAAAAAACATCAAGAAGCACAAAACAAAACACAAGGATCGTTGCATAAGTGAATAATAAAAATCATTTATAGTAGGTTGTAAACAAATTTAATTAAAAATCGAATACGACTATCATTGAATTATAATAATTACCAAAAATAGTTCATCTAGTACAGGAAGAACAATTTTATAATAAGGTGCACAGCAACTAATCACAATGAGTAAGTATTTGCCGAAAGGCTAATACAAAATTAACAAATTAACAATGTGTTAAAATATTGCGTTTATACAGATTAAAAATCATAAATTATTGTTGGCCAACATATATAGATATATTTATATATAATTAATTAGGTTTACCAGTGGCTTAGCCACTTTTAAGTTTAATTTCCAAAAATAACCACATAAATATAAATAAAAATTTTAGGTATTAACTCAATTATGAAGTTGTTGAAAAGAGTAAAAAAAACAAGTTTACTTAGATTTACATATAAATTTTTAGAAAAACTAGATCTTAGCTAGTTATTTAAATTTCTTTAAAAGGTATTAAATTTGATGTTACATCATGTTGTGCTAAAGAAAATATTTAAATTTTATTATAATTAGTCGGTTTCTAATTAGGAATTGACATGAAAAATTAAAGAAAATAGTTAATGTCCAGACAAAGATTTTCCTGTTCCATACAAGCAAATTTTATAATAGTTACAACTGTGCTGAATCTTTCCATTAAAAAAATTGGTCGATTTCACTGAATCTCTGTAGGTTTAAATTGAAGACTTCATAAAATAAAATTGGATGTTCACATACCTTGTGTCCTTAATGCTTATGCTGTTAAAAAAAACTCACAAATCCAATTGGAAATCTAAATCTCGAGGTGGCATACAGAATAATTTTGGAAGGGCCCAGACATTGGAAAATCCAGATGAAAATGCCGTCCAGACACAATATATAGGTAAATGCAGATTTTCGTGTTCGGGAATCGAATCCCCAAGTGATAATTAAAACATGGAAGGCGGCAGACAATGAGACTCGGATATTCTTGTTGTAAGGTCGTCAGGACATATTATCCCGAACCCTGTACTCCAAACCAGCACTAAGAGTTTTAATGAGTACACACATAATTCAAACTTTAAGTTGGGCGACATAATCAAATCACATTTTCAAAGTTTAGAACACGGAAAACTATATGATTAATACCGAAAAACGGCGTAGAAAAACAGCAGAATACACATAATAACAAAGTCATGTTTAACAAAATAAAACAGTCAGTACAAACCATCTTAAATAAAATGAACATTTACAAATATAAAAAAACTTTTCACCAAAAGTATAAATTATAAATTAGGTACGGAATCGCAACGCAGGCAAGACCGACCTTTCACTTTAACTACAATAACTCGTCTCTCCTTGTAACAGGGAAAACATTAAGAAAAATTCAACTAAGGGTGACAGTATCGTATATCTCGGGGAAGCAACGTCAGAGAGTGCAGCCAGGCAAACCATGAAGGCAGCTTGTCACGAGGGGCAGAAGCAGTTCGTAGGAAAAACGAAGAGCGCGCCACCGGACGGCAAACAGTTCAACATCGCCAGCAAAACAGTTAAAGGAAACCAACACAACAAATTACGCCGACAAAACCCTAAAACACGTAACAATCTGTAATCAGAATTACAGGTGTTACAATCCTTAGGGTAAGTGCTCAGTGAACGCTGGTCACTTACAAGCGGAAGCCTGCTAGTAGGAATAGGCAGTGATTCCAGTGATTGATAATGAAATGAATTTCATTATACAGGTAGACCCTGTAGTGAATGAAGTGAAGGTGTAATTTTCAGGGTGGAAATTAAATGTTTATCGAATAGCCAGGCACGCTGAAAAGAAAAGTTTTCCATTCAATAAGTTGTGGTAATGGTAGGCAGGTTTGGTGTTAAACTATTTGCTAGTTGTTGGGCTACAAAATAAGTTCTTTTTCTATCACATGGTCAGACAATTATAATGCAGAAGCATTAACCAACAGATGACGTAGAGGTGTAAAAGACACTTTTAAGAGTTATCTTCCCTGAGAGTAATAAATTTCATTATACAGGGTGATTCATGAAGTTCTCCCCCCACTTCTACAGCACATTGTACTAGTAAAAATAATGAAAAAATGTTATATAAACATAGGTCCGAAAACGCTTCGTTAGCGAGTTACAGCTAGCGAAAGTTTCGCCTGGATTTCAGTTCACCAGGTGAAATGAGGTCTTCCTAGAATTGTGGTAAGGTAGATTAAGGGGCGAATTCAATCATTTCTTATGGTTTTTGATCTGATAAATTGAATAAAACAGGTCCCAGAACTGTAAGTTAAATAGTTTTTGAGAAAACCAGTGTCAAATGCAAAAAATGGAGTGAAAATCACATTTTTTCATCTTTGGGCAAGAATAACTTTGTTATTTCACCAAGAAACAGTTAAAAATTTTCAATAAAAAATGTAGAAAATTTTATTCTGAACAAACCGGTGTAAATAAAGTACACAGAAAGCGAATAGTTTTTGAGAAAACCAGTGTCAAATGCAAAAAAATGGAGTGAAAAAAACACATTTTTTCATTTTAGTTTTTCCGGTTAATTTTACTTTGTACTCATGAATAAAAACTCATTTAATCAAACATCTATTCGCTTTCTGTGTACTTAATTTACACCGGTTTGTTCAGAATAAAATTTTCTACATGTTTTATTGAAAAATTTTAACTGTTTCTTGGTGAAATAACACAGTTATCCTTGCCCAAAGATGAAAAAATAAGTTTTTCACTCCATTTTTTGCATTTGACACTGGTTTTCTTAAAAACTATTTAACTTACAGATCTGGGACCTGTTTTATTCAATTTATCAGATCAAAAACCATAAGAAATGATTGAATTTGCCCCTTAATCTACCTTACCACAATTCCAGGAAGACCTCATTTCACCTGGTGAACTGAAATCCAGGCGAAACTTTCGCTAGCTGTAACTCGCTAACGAAGCGTTTTCGGACCTATGTTTATATAACATTTTTTCATTATTTTTACTAGTACAATGTGCTGTAGAAGTGGGGGGAGAACTTCATGAATCACCCTGTATAGGTAGATATGGTGTATGTAGTAAACGTTTAATTTGCAGGGTAGAAGTAGATGCTTTAAGGAGAGTCGGTAATGCTCATAACTATACTTTTCCACTCAGGTGAGTTATGGTAAAGGTAAAACAACTCACTCCTCGTTGTACTTGGTAAAGTCTTTAGAGGTTCAAACTTGCTTGTTGTCTGATAACCCTAACAAAAATTAATCTGCACAGAATGTTAGTGAGCCTGAATGGAGTTCTGAGTTCCGTTTTTGAAAACCTTAATCCAAAAAATGAAATTTGGAATATAGAAACAAAAATATTGTGATTCGATTTCTCTTAAAGAATACAGAAAGATATCACTAGTGGTTTTTGTCATAAGTTAAAAGTAATCCTTTTTAAAAATTGCCGCCAGTCATAAGACGGGTCGTCTCATATAAGCTTTTTGATGATTACGGTCGATTTCTTTATTACAGATACCTGAGTTTAGAGCATTAATTCTTCAAAACTGCTTGATCAATATTACCGTTCTATACACCAAAATTTAGCTAGTTCTAATCTGCGTTGTTAGGATGTCAAGCTCATATTTTTTTGCGTTTAATAATAGTCTGATCTGCCCATAACAGACAGGTGGAGTGTTAAATTATTTACACTTAATCTGTTCGTTGCAGGGCTAAAATAAATAGTTCTGTTTCTTATCACATGGTCAGCCAGTTGAATGACTGAATAATTTAAGAACAGAAGAGGTAGAGGTGTAAACGACACTAATCAGAGTTATCTTCTCTGAAAGTAATGAATTTCATTATACCGCCAGACCCTGTGGTGAACGAAGTGAAGGTGTCATTTGCAGAGTGGAAAATATGTGCTTTTCAGAGGGCCCGGCATGCTGATAAGCGTACTTTTCCACTCAGTGAGGAAGGCACAGGTAAACCACCTCACTCCTCGATTTACTTAGTAAAACCTCTACAGGTTCAAACCAGCCTTTTGGCTGATGACCTAAACAACAACAACAATAGTCTGATATCAGTATGAAATGAAAAAATGAACCGGCTTCTTGTTGCTGCAACACATTGTATTCACTTAGAGGCTTATAATTCAAACACCGCTCAATCGATTGTTTTGAGATTTCACTGGAATATAAACCTGTATAATTTATTGTACGTATGAAACTGAAAATTTTTAGCGTAGTTAAATTTTGAGTTATTAGTGAAAACCTGAATTCTTATTAACTCCGTAACCGCTCATTAATTCGTCAATGTAAATAAAAACCTTTGTTTTCGGCGTAAAACAATTAATACAAATTCATTAATATTGTAACAAGATTGAACAAAAGACGGGATCGTTCACGAAAGTTCCAGAATTCCATTCATAAAAATAATTAAGGAATAATAAAAATAACAATACACAATAAGATTAGTTTTGTAAATGACAGTTGTAACCATAAAAGTGTGTCTATTCATAAGGGTTGTAATAACTATCATAACGTTTAGGTATTGTGTACAGCTATTATGAGGGAGGCAGGTTGTTTACGTTTTCTATTTGCAAAAGACCTTTTGTTGACCTATTTACAACGGATTTTTCTAGCATTCATTAATAAAGAATTATTTTTGTACTTTATGATTTCTCTACTTTGTTCTGGAACAATCTTTCTGAATGATTATAAAAGGAGACCCCCGAGCGCGGTCCAATCAGTAATCGTTTGATCTTTGACGAATGCCTATCGGACGTAGGTAGGCGCGTACCGAGCATTGTGTCAGATTGTAACACTGTCTTTGTGCGTGTATTGTGTAAAGTCTTTTTGTGAGTGTATTGTAAAGTTAAGATCAGTTTTGTGAATTCAGTTTCTGTGTTTTGTATGTTCGTGTAATATATAAAAGTGATTGTAAGTTATTTATTGTTTATTATCTATTTTAAGTGATTATTAAATCATTTATTGTATTACTTAATTATAATTAGTCTAATTATTTAATTTGTAATCTTTTAGTGTAATAAATATTTGTAATTGTGAACTTTAGTGTATTAATTATTTAATTACCTAGATCCCGAAACGGACCTTAGCAATAAGTGTCACGATATAATGGAACAGCGATTGACCATTTATTTGTTTTCTTATTTTTTCATTTATTTATTTGGTAGCCTACCATTTTTTACATATTGAAATAATGTTAAACGTTGCGGGCGATAGAAGAAGCTTAACCATGTTGCCAAATCTTTTAATGGGTTATGTTATTTTCGTTTCCTGCTAAAGTCGCCTTCCGACGAAACATACAAAAATATTTTAGTTGAAAATTGTAAATAAATGATGAATCGCTGTTTACCTTTGCATTGTCATACGTGTTATGCGTATACTAGAAGGACAGGTTCCACCTATGCTAATAAAAGCAGGCAGTAGGCCTACCGATTTACAACGCGGCACATTGTTAAGGTTCTTCTACCCTTCCTCAACCAGGAACTACCATTATATAAATATTTAAAGAATTCTACCGATTAACTGGTTAATTGCTCTTCCATAATATAAATGAATTTGTATTAATTTTTTATACTGAATACAATGATTTTTTAAATTGTTGAATTAAAGAGGAGTTAACAGGGATTCAGAATATTGCTAATAACTCAAAATTTAAAAAAGCTAATAATCTGAACTTTTAGAAATACAATTACTACAAACGGGTATATACTCCGTCGAAATCGCAAATTAATTGGTCAAGCATTGTTTGAGTTTTTTTTTTTTTTTTGGTTTAACGTCCGACTGTTATGCAATTACTGCTAATGCAGACGGTGAAGGATGAAATGAATTTTTGTAACGTATGAAAATATGCCGTGCCTGAATGGGATTCGAACCCAAGACCGCATGATGAAAGGCGAGCACGTTACCAACTACGCCACTGCGGCCGGCGAATGTTTGAGTTATAAGCCACTAAATGCTTCCAATGTGTTTTAGCAACAAGAAAACAGGCTCTTTTTTCTCATCTTGATATTAGATTATTAATAAACGCAAAAAACATTAAATTAACATGTAACAACGCAAATTGAAATCAGCTAAATTTTGGTGTATAGTACGTTAAAATTGAACAAGCGGTTTTGAAGAAAGAATCTTCAAACTCGGTCATCTACAATAAAGAAATCGGCAGTAATTACTATTATGGACTGAAAACGTTTAAACTATGTCTAGAAAATTTGTGACATAATATTAAATTATGGCGTTTTTCTTGACGTAATATTTTCGGTGTCATCGTTAAATATTAAGAGGTAAATAATTATTAATTCTGATTTTAATAACCCTAGAAATGTTAGGCTAAAAATTTTATTATATTCACATTTCTTGTAAAATGCATACCTCGGCCGAAATCTTAAAAAACCATTGTTTTACATATATTTATGAAAACGTTCTGGTCCGGAGATATAAAGTTAGGTGGTCGAATCAATCAGCGGTAAAAATTTGTATTGTTCAAAAAATAATAGAATATCAAAAAAATTAATTTTTTTTTAAATTTTTACAATTTGTTTTAAGTACTATCTAAAGTTATTTATTTAAAAATTTATTTATTTATTTTGTTTTTTGGAAGCAATTTAGTATTAATTAATACATAAATATTTCCTTCAGCAACATTTAATTTTCAGAAGCAACTGTTAGTCGCAAAAATTTCAGATAATAAAAGAAATTGTGAAAATAAAATAAATAAAAATATTTTTTTAATATATCCAATCTTTTTTTAACAATAAAATTTTTTTACCGCTATCGAATTCGACCGACCTGTCTTTCATGTAAAAAAATTTGATAAAATTTACAATACTTAAATGGAAAATGATTACAATTTTATGTATTTAAGTATTTAAGTTAAAAACAAGCTTATACAAATGTATCAACATTGATGTTGCTTTAAAAATTTAAAAATATTCAAAAGAAACCAGACTATAACAATTCATTTATTAGTGGAAAGAAAATATTAACAAACGAATGAAAATCTACGCTATTTTCCTACGGTTAAAACTTCGTGAGAAAACTCTTAAACCAATACTTAAAAACATGTTTTTTTGCGCCCTGGAGACTATAGGAAGAGTATAGGACATGTCAGCTATAACACCTGAAATACATATAAGAATCACACAATATATCACTACTATCAAGAAATAAATTCTTGTACGCTATATAAAGTTTCACCGATCAACGTTGTGGGTTTTAGAGGTCTAAAACTTTCTGTGAAAACTTGATTTCGTAAAATCTACTTGAAAACATATTTTACTTCTCTATATATTTATTTAGATTAAGAGACAGTAATATTTAATTATCACGTAATTAACGTACCTTTGGTTCCGTGTTGGGATTTCAGTTGTGGTCGAGGATTGTGGTTTTCCGTACGGCACTACCTTACCATTTATCCGGATTATGCCAACGTTAATACTTGGAGTAGGAATATAGATATTACCGTCTTTATCCCTGAAAATTATTAGTATACTATTAATCACGAAATTGCAGGCTTGCTAGTAAACCAAGCAGTCATGTACCTCCACCCATCTTTCCTAAGGGTAAGCCCACAGTGAACGCTGGTCGTAATTTGGTGGTCGCTGGTCGCATACAAGCGGGAGCCTGCTAGTAGGAATAGGCCTGTTACGTCCAGCCATACTTTTAATGTTTACAATTTTTATTTTACAAACATTTACGGTCCAGCTGATCTAAATTCTAAAATCAAACAGCTGATCTAAATTATAAATCCAACAATGTGTGTTACTAGGCAACGAAAAAAATACTAAAAAAATCATTATGCATACAAGACCAATTTTTATAACAGTTGTACTTTTCATATGTGCATTTCTGTACCTAATCATTGTATTAATCATAAAATATCTAATGTTAACTACATGTTACTACATTAAATCGACACATCATGATCATCGACTACATTATATCATTAATTAATTAAATCTTGACTACATCTTACAACATTAAAGTTGCTATCAATGCTATATTTATAACAGTGCTATTATGCGAATTTGAAAAAAGGACATTATCAATCAACTTTGTCTTGTCTAATTAATACATCGCCACAAAGCCATTATATTTTAACCGGACGTCTTACAATAAACGCTGGTAGAGAAAGCTTCGTGCTGGTCGTCTGCGCATATCAGCTCACTTGTTTCTTTTGAATAAACC
The DNA here is from genome assembly GCA_035578175.1 of Catonia carolina. NCBI lineage: Eukaryota > Metazoa > Arthropoda > Insecta > Hemiptera > Achilidae > Catonia > Catonia carolina. The sequence goes on along the minus strand of JAQMRL010000009.1, from coordinate 51,443,075 downwards.
TACCTGCTGCTTGCTGGCAGGTTGCTAAATGTACTTGGGCGTCGTATAATACGTATTCATAATAAATAACAACTAGTTAATTAATTTTTAACATAGGTTTATAAAACTAAATTTAAAATATTATCACTGGCCAAAAAATACTTTATAATACTGAATATCGGTAGTCTGAAAGTTCAAAATAAGTTTAAAATGTTCAAAGTAATCACAAATCTTTCTTCCGGTCATACTGGTTGCTTGTGCAAGTTGCACCATTGTTTTTAAAACGCGTTCTCTTTTAGAAAATATAAAATTAAACGTTTCCTGAGTCATTCTCATGCATTAAAAATACCTGTATCTATCGTATTTAAATTGCAAAATAAAGATGATTATGCCCAACAGTTTTCTATTCTTATTAATGTCACTAACGGTGTCGTCTTTAAATAATAATAATTTTGTGGAAAAGTTTTCCATTAGAAATAATACATTACTGCTGCTACTGGAACTTATGTTGGATACCGACAACTGAATGTAGGTTAAGCGCGTAGTTACATGCTGCCACTATGCGCGTTTGCCAACGTGAACGCGCGTAAAATTATAACGTAGTATGAAGAAGAAATTTATTAGGAATTTATATAAGGTATTTAATATAAGGAAGAAGAAATTTAATGTAAGAAGCATTTGTTTTGTAATGTTATGTAACTGCTGGTATAGATTATATTTGGTTAGGTTATAAAACCGCGTGTAGGTGGGGAATCTTTTATTTTTTTGTAATTTCTGTCGTCTACAGAAATTTATTCCTGTTACAGAAAAAGCTCTGGTGTAACGATGTTTGGCGAGCTTCTCTCTGAAACGCAATCTGTGTTGATGTACCATCTGTGTAGATGTTACTGTGGTCGAGGCGAGCGATAAAAGGAGAAGGAAGGTCTTAGAAGTAAATTGAAGTGCGCCGATTGTGAAATTCCAGAATTCACCCAACTTCCGTCGGTATAAATTGTATTGTGGGTGCTGTATAAACTTTATATTTCATTCTTGGATGAACTTTTATTGTTTTCATATAAATGTATTACTAATAGGTATGTTCTTATGTATATGTTAGTGGTACCCCAACCTCAAATAACGTGTATGTTTTATTTTGAAATAATTTAATTGTTAGTTAAATTCATTAAACTGCTTGGTTGACAACATAAAGTTTTTCTTGATTTTGTCTAGTTTCCCAAAGTGAGTCCTAGCAGTTTGTTGTGTTGTTGTTAATCCCATCTCCAGGAATATTTTCCTAGAATATACGTTATGCGCTGTAGTAATTGAAAGGTATGTGAATATAATAATATAATAATAGTAGTTTGAAAAATAGGGGTGTAGATCAGCGGTGCAATATATGATTAGTAGATTTTAATTATAGGTAGACTCAGTTTATATTTTGGCCACAAATAATATAAGAGTAATGGGCTTGAATTATTACAGGAGAGTAAACAATTCTAGTGATTCGTTGTTTATCATTTCAAATTGTTTATTTCATATTAGTAAAATTATTAATGTCTGTGATTAGTTTAATATAACTGTTTGTGCTTGTCCGTGGTTAACTCAATTTTAGTTTCATCATTTATCTTTTGGAATTGTATAGGTTCGTTTTGGTTTTGTGCGTAGACTGAAGTTAAAAATTTTTGTAAGCTGGTTTTTTTTAATATGCGTGATAGTGAATGTTTTTGAGTTTTTGAAACATTAAAGCGGTAAACATTAAAAAGTAGAAAACAATTGTTTTATTAAATGTAATGGTTAAAAAAATTAATTAAGGAGTCTTTATGAAACCACAATAATTACAAGTAATTAGAACAGTATAATTGAAAACGCTTAAGGGATAATGTTTATTTTAGCTGAATGTAGATATTTTAATGTTGGAACGTAGTGCAAGATAATATTGTCCGGCAGAAAGGTAGATACGCGCCAACTAGTTTAAACTTTCGTTTACTACCTGTGGACGCTTGCCTTCGGCGGAGAACTCGTACAGTAGATGGACTATAGTGTTGTACTGCCGGCTTCCTGCCATACCCGTTGCTCGTCTTCTTGTAAGTAAACAACATTAGATGGTCGTAAATTTTCCCTTTTGATAAGTTTCTGATATAGTAATATATGACAGCGGTGTAGTCTTTTGATATGTCACCGACGCTTCAGTAATTTATGACAGCGGAGTAGAAGGCAGAAAACACCGTGGCGCGGGATCCAAAAAGGACCACGTCGAAACAGTGTCAAAACCTCCCAATACACCCAATGGGTAATGCCGACCTTTTTGTCGATCATTTGGTAGTAGACAATTCTGCATGCTACTCCTTATTTATAACCACCGAGAGCGTAGTGGTATGAAGAGGTTATTGGCTTCTGCATTGGTGACAAAGTACTGTTGGTATGCCGCCAAAGGGTCTGTCACACCGACAAAGTTTGGAAAAAGTATTAAAAATCGTTAACATAGTAACTAATAAGAAGGGAACGTGGTAAAGGGGCCTTAACAATTAATGACACTACTGTTTCAAAATGTAGTTTTCGTAAAAAATTTTCAATTATGCATACCTTACTTAATAAGTTTATAAGCATACCTTAATAATAGTGCTTAATATATACCTTAATAATAGTGCTTAATAAGTACATACATTTTTAAGGTTTGAAGAACTTCTTGGTTTTTTCGTTTTTGGCTGCAAAATAGAGAGCAAATCAACAGTGAATTATACACTAACAAACATTCTATCAGAGGCGAGTTCGAGAGGCTAATTTTTGAACTACACGATTAGTCCATCTCACCCGAGCGGTATCCATCCCGGATTACACTTTAGGACACTTTATGGAGATCCCATCTTAAATGTAGATCGACCTAAACGCCCAGGTAATGTAAACGAGTTACATTAGTCAATTTTCGATAACTACACGAAAACAGCCAAATCTTTAATAACTTAAAGAATTAATAAATATCCATTTTCATGAAATTTGTCATTTTTTCATGAATTCGTCTTACTGCTAGTGGGCATATAATAAAAAGGCTTATTTTTGACCTAAGGTAAAACCATTAGAGATTTCAGTATCAACTCTTTAAAAAGAGCTTTGTATCCCACCAATGTTAAATTTGCTATATTTAGGTACAGTTTTCTTAGTATTGGTAAATATAAGGAAATTAAACTTTACACATTATAGGTGTTGGTTTTCTTCTCGAGCTACTAACATTTTTTTATATATATTCTTTGGACCATATCATTATTTTTAAAAATTACGAATAACATAAAATTTTTACAAATGGTTTTCTACGTGTTTGCGTATTACTAATTTTTGGAGCACCTGAAGAAGTCATAAAAATGTCTATATATGTGGCTATACAAGATAACTTACTGGTAAAAATTTCAGCCTTGTCGGCTTATTGGTTTCTAAGAAAAATGTACTACCTTAATGTTAAGAATCTAAATTTACCGGAAGAGGTAAAAAAAGATGGTACAAATCAAAAACAATCTGTACACAAACAAGTAAATTTCCCACCAACAATTGTTTAGGAAGCTGAATCAACAGCTGAGAATATTAAAAACCGTGATGCAGATATTTTTTTTTTTTTTTTTAGCTTTTATTTGTTATCGGGAACTGTACATTGTTGACAACTACCCAATTGGATCGCTGCTTTCGGCTGTATTTTTGAAATAGATTAGGCATGAGTTTGAAAAGGGACCCCCAGTGACGTTTTTCATAGATGGCTGTCAGCTGGTCACCATACAAAGTCGCTTGCCCAACCGGTGTTACTTAACAAATAATAGCGACTTTCTACCAGCTGACTGACTGGGCTGGCCCGAAGGCCGCAGCTATTTTAAAAATAAAATTCTGTTTGCACTAAAACGAGCAGTATACAATTTTAAAAAATATTCTCTCTTCGTAAGACGATAATTTTTCTGTGTAAAGCAGATAACTTCATTTTTTCATAAAAACAATATTTTTTGACGAATTTAATGTTTCTCTGGTCGATATTGACCTAAACTATTGAAAAACATAAAAAAACCAATAACTGAAATTTTGAGTTAAAACCATCGTGCAATCTCCCTTTAATTGAAATCGATTGATAATATTTTCTTTTCAAATTTCGACTTTGATTTTTTAACTTCCAATTTTGGACAACTTTCGGTGGAAACCGCAACTTAAAACCCAATCCTGGAACACTAAATTTTTTTGTAGATTATGAATCTATAGTTACTGACATAATATGAGTGTGACGGTCGGACGGACAAAAGAAAATTATAGATGACAGTTTTAAAAATTGCCCCAAAAAAGTTTTTTTACAAAACTACAACAATACTTAAATATTTATTTTAAATAATTGTTATTTTATTGTTAGTTCAGCGGCGGTAATTTTTGAAAATAATATTAGAGTACGACATTTTTGCTTACTGAAACATATCTTCGATTGGTTCAGAACCAACTGAAAAAGTAACTTTGTCTTTGGGGGTGAGCACATAATCTTCATCTTCTTCATTACCTCGATCACTGCAAAATATAAAGAGGTAAATTATTAATAAATCTGATTTTATTAACCTTAGAATGGTTAGGTTAGAAATTTTATTATATTCTATTTTCTTGTAAAATGCATCTTCTTCTTCTTATTGCGCCATCTCCCTTCGAAGGTTGGCGATCCAATTGGCTGTAATCACTCGAGATGTGACGGCTCTGAAGATCTCGGATGACGTTCTGCCGAGCCATCGACGTAAGTCCCTGAGCCAAGAATTCTGTCTCCTCCCCACTGATCTGCTCCCCTGAATCTTCCCCTCAATGATCAGCCGAAGCATCTCATACCTACCGCCTCTCATCAGGTGTCCGATGTACGCCAATTTACGCTCCTTAACAGTTAAGTAAAATGCATACTACGGTCAAAATCTTAAAAATCCATTGTTTTCCAGATTTTATGATAACGTTCTGACCCGGAGATGTAACGATAGGTGGTCAAATCAATCAGCAGTAAAAATTTTATTGTTGAAAAAATAATGGAAATATCAAAAAAATTAATTAATTTTTTTATTAGTTTGACAAACTGTTTTATCACCTAAAATTATTTTTTTTAAATTTGTTTATTTATGGAAGCAATTTAGCATTATTTTAAATACCTTCAACGTCCTTCATATCCTTCAGCAACATTTAATTTTCAGTAGCCGCTGATTGTTGCAATAATTTCAGATGATAAAACAAAACGTTAACATTAAAATAAATATGTTTTTGTTTTAAATATATCTAATATTTTTTTAACCATATAAAATTGTTACCGCTGATGAATTCGATCCACCTATTTTCTATGTTTATATCTCCGGAACAGAACGTTACTTTTACGACAAATATAACAATGCAAAATTTGATAAAATTTACAATACTTAAATGGAAAACGGTTACAAATATATGTATTTCTGTATTAAGCTAAAATACAGCTTAAAATGTATCAACATTGATGTTTTTTTAAAGGTTTAAAGTTTTTCAAAAGGTATCTGACTATAAAAATCCATTTATTTCAGGGAAGAAAAAATTAACAAACTAATGAAAATCATTGCTATTTTCTTACGGTTAAAATTTCATGAGACAACGAGTAAACCATTCGTTAAAAACATTTTTTGGGTATAGGAGGTCTGAAACTTTCGGTGAAAACTGGATTTCTTAAAATCTACTTGAAAACCATATTTTCCTTCTCTATATATTGATTTAGATCAAGAGAAAGTAATATTTAATTATCACGTAATTAACGTATCTTGTGTGTCCTGTTGGCATTTCAATTGTGGTCAAGAATTCTGGTTGTTCGTCCTCCACTCCGACTCTATCGACAAAAGGACTCCCAATGTTGTGGTCAGTAATTGTACTTGAAAAGGAGTTATCCACTTGACCGCCTTCAACCCTGAATATTATTGGTATACTATTAATTACAAAATTGCTTCCTAGTAAACCAAGCAGTCATGTACCTCCACCTATCCTGCCAAAGAGTAACCCCACAGTGAACGCTGGTCGCTAGACGCTGGTCGCAGGTACTATAAGCGCGTCAGCTCGTGATCCGTGTGAGGAATTTCTGTTACGGCATGCAGTGAAAGATTATACTATTCATAAAAAAAAACATTTATCATAATGTTCTTGTCATTATAAAGTAACCTTTTGTTTTATTATTTCATTTATTCTATAATAATTATAGTAACTCTTTTACTTTTCTTTCATTGTATTGCAGTCCTCAGGAATTAAAATATATACGTAGCATAGAAAATAAGAAAACTAAAAAATATATATTTCATAACATTAATTTATAGGCCTATTTTTAACTGTACGCAGGTACGCTCCTTTATGCGATTCCTCATCACAGTTTTTTATAACTGATGCAATAATTTGTCGCTCTTCCGAATGAATTACCGCTTTATTTTTCCGAAAAGACATATTAAAATAAAACAAAAGGTATGAAAAATACACGTTGAAATTACCTAACACAAAACACAAAACAAATAACTTTTGGCACGTTAACACACTTTAAATTTCAAAATAAAAATCACTTTAGTGATCAAAGATCATGAATAATGATTAACATATCCGAGACGCATTAGCACAAATGTACAACTGTATATTGTGACACGTGTATCCGTTGTGAAAAGCAATAATAAGTAGGTCTATAATAAATTAATACATAGACATAATAATAATATTTACACGATTACTAAATGTTTTTGTACTGCCCGATAAGACAATCACATTCTATTAACGCCACCCGCCCCACATCCCCAGGCGACAGAGATCATGAGCTGGCGCGCGTACAGTACTGATTCACGTTGGCCAACGCGCATGCGCATAGTGGGAGCAAGTAACTACGCGCTTAACCTTCATTCAGTTATCGGTATTCAACATGAGTTCCAATAGCAGCAGAGATGAAGAATTATTTCTTATGGAAAACGTTTTCACGAAATTATTATCATTTAAAGACGACACCGTTAGTGACATTAATAAGAACAGAAAATTGTTCAGCATAATCATATTTTTCCGCAATTAAAAACAGGTAGACACAGGTTTTTTTTAAATGCAAAAGAATGACTCTAAAAACGTTTAATTTTTTTATTGTCTTCTGTAGAACTCTTTTTCAAAAGCAATTGTGCAACTTGCACAAGCAACCAATATTACCGGAAGAAAGACTTGTGATTACTTTGAAATACTTTTTTTGAACATTTTGACTACCGATATTCAATATAATAAAGCATTGTTTGGCTAGTAATAATCTTTTAAGTTAGTTTTATAAACCTATGTTAAAAATTAATAAACAAGTTGTTATTATTTGTGAATATGTATTAGTCGACGCCAAGTGCACTTAGCAACCTGCCTGCTGCTTGCTGGCAGGTTGCTAAATGTACTTAACGCGTATAGTAGGCCTACGTACTCATGAACAATAACAACTTGTTAATTAATTTTTAACATAGGTTTATAAAACTAACTTTAAAAGATTATTACTGACAAAACAATGCTTTATAATATGGAATATCGGTAGTCAGAAAGTTTAAAATATGTTTAAAATGTTCAAAGTTTTCACAAATCTTTCTTCCAGTAATATTGGTTTCTTGTGCAAGTTGCACAATTGCTTTTGAAAAAGAGTTCTACATAAGACAATATAAAATTAAACGTTTCTATGCATGCAACGTCATTCTCATGCATTTAAAAACCTTTTTTCCATCTTGTTTTAATTACAGAAAAAGATGATTATGGCGAACAATTTTCTGTTCTCATTAATGTCTCTAACAGTTTCGTCTTTAACGGATAATAATTTTGTGGAAACGTTTTCCATTAGCAAGAACATCTTAGTGCTGCTACTGGAACTCATGTTGAATACTGACAACTGAATGTAGGTTAAGCGCGTAGTTACATGCTCCCACCATGCGGATTCACCATTGTGAATCAGCACCTGTGACCAGCGGTCACTGTACAATTACTCTTAGTTTGTTCCAACCCGCTTACATGCTCAATGCTGCTACAACCTGCTTAGTGTCTGGCTCGGCCTTCGCAAAAAATTCATCTCTGCCGTCTGGATTCTCTGTTCTTGGGGTTTTGTAGTTGTCCATGCCTCACTTTCGTACAGAATAACTGGAGCTGCGATAACTTTATAAGTGGTTGAGGTTATCCAATAATTGTTATATTGTTGAATTTATACTCACTTATCATTTACCCCAATTGGTATAGTTCTTGCACTGAAAACAACAAACATTATAGTTGTAGATATTAGGCCTACTTGTTTAACAAAAACGAGAAAACTGAAAATTAATACATTGAGTAGGGCCTAGTGTTTGGTTTTTCATATACAGCGCTGTGACGTAGACACTTCAAGGAGCCGTTCCAACCGTCTTATCACAGGCCGGATAGTTCCTTTGCGTCAGAACAATGTACTAATTATTACGCACAAAACTATGACTATACTCCACCGAACTAAAGACTGCAGATAAGATTTAGGCAATAATAGCCAAGGTAGGATGTGAGGTTGCCTCTTCGTTAAGGGGAAACTATATGATAGTTTGACTGAAAATTTTGATTTTCGGTTTTTAATGTTTTTTATTGCCCATAAGAGACAGATGGAGTGTAAAATTATTTACAATCAATCTGTTTGTTTCAGGGCTAAAATAAAAAGTTCTGTTTCTTATCATATGGTCAGCCAATTAAATGACTTAATCATCTAAGAACAGAAGAGGTAGAGGTGTAAAAGACGCTAATCAGAGTGTTCTCCTCTGAAAGTAATGAATTTCATTATACAGCCAGACCCTGTGGTAAATGAAGTGAAGGTGTCATTTGCAGAGTGGAAAATATGTGCTTTTCAGAGGGCCCGGCATGCTGATAAGCGTACTTTTCCACTCAGTGAGGAAGGCACAGTAAACCACCTTACTCCTCGTTTTACTTAGTAAAACCTCTGCAGGTTCAAAACAGCCTTTCGGCTGATGACCTAAACAACAACAATGTTTTTTAATAGTTTGGACCTAGATCTAGCACAAAAACATTAAATTACGATAAAATATTTTTGTTCACGAATTGACCTGCTATGGATCACGTTACCAAGTTGTTCCTCTGGCCTACTGTATTTGCCAGCTTCCCTTGCGTTCGGCCCATAACGCCTTCATTCTCGCGCTTTGTTGGTGTCTCCTTTCCTCTGACCATTCGCCGCCATTTCCCCGGCGCATCCTCCTGCTCTCGATTCCCTTATCACTGCTCTATAGTGCTCTCTGTCCTGTGTGTCCCGCGGTGTTAATCCTATCTGTTCCAGATCCAGTTTAGTTTCCTTGGCCTATGTGTAGTTCTTCTTTCCCCGGTTCACAAAGTCGAATACCTGTTTGACCAATCTATCGCCACTCATCCTGCTGAGATGCCCAAAGAATAGCAGTCTGCGCTTCCTCAACCGTGAGACTATGCTCTCTGAGAATTTATACACGTCTTGATTGTGCTGCAGTCTCCATCCCTCCGTGGTCATCCTGCCCCCCATTATCTTCCGTATTATCTTCCTGTCCAATCCCTCAATCTTCCTGAGGCCCCTATTGAGAAGCAGCGTTTCACTGGCGTACAGTGCTTCGGGTTGGACTACCGTGTGATAGTGTCGCTTCTTAGCATTTTTGGAGATGCACTTCTTGCTTTATACGCTTCGTGTTGTCCTAAATGCGTTCCACATCTTCCGTATTCTTTCCTCTATCCCGGGCTTATCCAGACCGTTTGTGTGGATGTGTTCTCCCAGATACTTAAACGATTCGACCTGTTGCAATGTTCCTATGTTAGTCTCGATGTTCTCTGATAGAAATCTCTGCTGTTGTTTTTAACAAAATCCTGTTCTATTTGCTCTAGGGATTGCTTTTCAAAGAGTCTTTTCCGCTTGCGGAGTATAAAGGAGGCGTTCCTACGGCATTGTTTAAAGGTTTCCAGGTCTTGCAACTTCTTGGAGGATCTCCATTTAATCCAACTCAGATTAGATGCATTAAGAGGTTTATAACGCAAACACCGTTCAACGGATTTATTTGAAATATCGCTTGAATATAATTTTTATCGTTGTCATTTTATGGCTGAAATTTCAGACATGTAGCATATTTAAATTTTGACGTATTACTAAATTTCGGACCCATGTTAACTCCGTAACTGCTTATAAATTCGGCAATTTTAAAAAATCATGATATTCACGATAAAAATTAATATAAATGCATTAATATTATGGGATAGCGATCGACCAGTTATTTGGCAGAATTTTTTAAATATTTAAATAAAGGTCGATGATGCAGGAGCTGGAAGAAGCTTTACCATCGCTAGTCGTGGTCGCTTGCAACCGTCAGTCCTTCCTATTGAGACACTGGGCTGCGGTCGCGAACCCTTTCTTCCCATTTGTCATTAAAGCACTTAAATTCTAAAATACACTTTATTTTTTTAAATTGTGTCAGTCAAGTGATGACCCTCATTCTGCATGCATTCATGTAATCGTACTTGGAAATTATCCATTTCCTTCACAATCGTGTCGTTCGGTATCGCCGCTATTTCATTTCGAATTGCTAGCTTCAAATCTTCAAATTATCGAGGCTTTACGACATACACTTCCAATTTCAAATACTCCGAAAGATAAAAGTCACATACTGAAAGATCTGGGGAACGAGCAGGCCATGAAAGGTCAACATTTCTTGAAATCACGTGTTCTGGAACACATTTGTCGTTAACACATTCGTTGAAACTCTGGCAGCGTGAGCAGTAGGGGCTACTGCTCACGCTGCCAGAGTTTCAAGATGGGGCATCTTGTCGCAACCAAACATGTGCAGTGTAAACTTCACGACGTTGTAACTCTGGCACAAGAAAATTATTTAGCATTGCGAAATAACGACTTGATGTGATCGAAACTGCTCGACTGTTCTCTTAGTAAAAATATGGACCTATCACTCCGAATTCAGCTACTCCGCTCCAAACTGTCACACGTTCACAATGAAGTGATTTCTCGTGTAGGCTACGAGGATGTTCTGCCGCCCAATACCGAAAATTTTGTTTATTTACACAACCAGACAGGTGAAAATTGGCCCATCTGACTTTATGTTTATTGAATCGTTAGGTAAAATGTTCAGAATTGATTGTGCACATTCTCTTCGGTTTTGGAAATCATGTTGACTTAGTTCTTGAACAGTGACGATTTTATACGAATAAAAATGAAGTCCCAAACGCAAAATTCTTCGAACACTCCGATTGGATATCCTAGCTCAGCTGTGTGATGTGCAGCGTGGTGACGTGGACTTCTGGCTACTGACAATCGCAAAGCATCTGTGTTTTCGGGAGTACGAACGCTACGTAGATGGCCTGTAGGTTTCCGTTTTAAAGATAAAGCCGTCTTTCTAAAAATTTTAACCCAAGGCATTATTGCATTGATACTGGGAACATTACCGTATCTACCTACTCCAAACTTTGTACGCAACAAAAGCCGGGTTTTGAGTACCGAGTAACCGTTACTAAAGTAAGTCTCTATGACGAAAGCACGATGTTGTGCGTTCTACGACTCCATTACAACTGTAATGGCATTGAGCTGAGGAATGAAAGTCATTTACCCGGTTCTCCTCACTTGCATTGTTGCGATGTACAGACAGATCAAAAACCATCCACTTTTTCTTCCGGTCCCTGTATTTGTCAAAGGGGCAATATTAGAAAGGGTGCGAGTTTAGCATGCTTTCCTTCTAATGTATAATTTCTCAAACGTAGTATATTAATTGGGCGACTTATGATTACGTGCTTTTGTATATAATTATTCAATATAATTATTGTCCTAATGTAAATTTTTGTTCTAAATACATTATTTTTTATTTTATTACTTACCCGTTCCTGAAAAACGAAAAAAACAAATATATTAGTAAGTTTGCTCGTAGTTTAGTCATATAACGTCATGAAAATACATAAATTATTGAAATATTCTGGTATTGAACACTCGCACAACTTTCTCTTGTCAATGTCAATAAATAGCAATTTAACCTACGGTTACCAAATCAAGAGTTAAAAAGACGTACTAGAAAAAACTAACGTCGAAAAACATAACATTATTTTAATAATGAGTGAATAATGCAAAATGAAAATCAACCACCAGTTTGGCTTAGTAATACGGAAAATTACTTTTTGACGCTAAACTAGACTCTGCAGAGAAAAATGCCTCAACTAAATTTTGTAGATCTATTACTGTTCTATAAATTTTATTATGTACGTTTTGTTATAAAGGTTTATATAGGAAGATAATCTAATTTTAATGATTAGTGAAAGACACAATATGAAAATAAACTTCAGTTTGGCTTAAAAAATACGGAAAATTACTCATTAACGCTAAACTAGGCTCGGTAGAGAGAAATGCTTATAAATAAAAGTTGTAGATCTTTTAATTTCCTACAAATCTATATTAACACTTTTGTCGTTAAATGCATACTAAGACCGAAATCTTAAAAAATCGATTTTTCACACGTTTTCGTGAGAAAAAAACATAAAATTGCTTATTACTGCTTAAATATGCGTTATGCAAAAAAGTGTCAGAAATAAAAGTAGTAGGATTTTAAATTATCTACAACTTTTTTTTACATACTACACTTTTGCGCTAAAATGCATATTAAAGCCGCAATCTTAAAAAAAAGTTACATAAAAACAGCCGCTCCAAGAATTTCAGCAGACATGACGTCTACCCTATCTTGTAAAGCATTAAACATTTAGTAATCCAGGCGATTTTTAAAAAACATCGTAGGACCCGTTTTTGAGAAATAGCAAAAAATTACACGAATAAACTACTATTTCCGGTTGACCGTATTTGATGAAAATGTTCGTGTCGGGTCCGATAGTGGTGCCTAACTTATCCACGTTTAAGTTCGTGCGACGTTCCGTTCTTGAGGTATTTTGTTCACACACACACTCAGACCAATCGCTAAAAACAAATTTTTTGGGTTCAAGGGGTCTGAAAACGTGTAGATCCGGTAAATACTCGAATTCGAAAAATCGACATGAAAACAATAAGTATTTTCCTTCCTTTATATTCATATAGGCAAGAGGAAGAAAAAATGTCTGAATTTTCATATGAAAAAGAATGAAGACACGTTTACTGGTTGGTTAGAAAACGGTTCAAACTTTAACATGTTGAAGGAAAGGGCGTTCTCCCTCTTTTAATTTAAATTTGATGCAACCTAACTTTTTTGATTTGTAATAAAAATTTTTCACGTAATTTTTGATCACACTTATGAATCATACCTGAGACATGTGAGATTCATCTAGAGGTTTCACCTACCTATCACAGATACTGAAAAAATGAAAAATAAGACAAAAATAATATATAAAGAAGACTTACTTGAATACGGAGATGAACAAAATGCCAACTAAAATCAAACTGGAGGAACCCATTTTGCAAAATTTGAGATTCAATTGGACAAAATCCTTGGTTAAACAAAGTACCACAGAAGTTTGTGTTTAATTGTTAAGTGATTTGAAATCCATGTTGCTTTTATACTTTAATTCGAAATTATGTAAAAATATTTTACACTGTCCTACGCAATTAATTGTTTTTAATGTGATTTATAAAACGTCAACAAGCTACTTAAAATTCAAAAGTTTAAGTAACAAATTTATTTGCTTGGGTACAGAATGATCCGAAATGTCAGTTCAATCTTACAGAAGTAATTCACATTAACCTATTTTTTTTACTTTTCGTTGCCTATACGAATGTATAGGAAGAAAAGTAGGTATTGTTTTCATGACGATATTTCGATTTTGCGTTTTCACCGGATATTCACGTTTTCAGACCCTTCTGAACCCAAAAAACACAATTTTAGCGATGGGTCTGTGTGTGTGTGTGTGTGTGTGTGTGTGTGTGTGTGTGTGTGTGTGTGTGTGTATGTGTATGCGCATGTGCATGTGTGTGTGTGTGCGTGCGTGCGTGTGTGTGTGTGTGTATGTATGTGTGTGTGTTGTGTGCGTGTGCGCGTGTGTGTGCGTGTGCGTGTGTGTGTGTGTGTGAGTGTGTGTGTGTGTGTGTGTGTGTGTGTGAGTGTGTGTGTGTGTGAGTGAGAGAGAGAGAAAAAGAGCGCGAGAGAGAGAGAGAGAGCGTGTGTATGTATGTTTATGTGTGTATATGTGTGTGTGTGTGTGTGTGTGAACAAAATATGTCAAGAACGAAACATCGTACGAACATGAAACTTAGGTTAGATACTACTACCGGACCCGACACGAACATTTTTATTAAATTCGGTCAACCGGAAGTAGTAGTTTATTCGTGTCATTTTTCACTATTTTGCGATTTTCTCAGAGAAAATTATTATTAAAGAATATTCAAAATTTTTCTTCTACTGCCTTTCAAGGATTAGGCATCTCTGCCTGTTCCAAACCTCTCAAGTCTGTCCGGCTCTTTTTCGGGCGTCCTCGTTCACTCCTGCCCTCCGGCTTATAGCCCAGTGTTTGCTTAGGTACCCCATTCTCCCTCTTTCTGTTTACATGCTCTAACCACTGCATTCTGTTCTGAGATACCTTGTCGTTTATAGAGAAGATGTTGAGTTCTTTCCTTATCTCGATCACTCCCGCAATCATTTTCGCTCCATTTTTGATAGACTTATGCCTAGATGTCTTAAGACATGCTCCACTAGCCTCTCTCTTATTCTGGTTACATGTTTCCATATACTTCTTCTTTCGTCCACTCGTTTAAAAATCTCTAAATTACTTATTTTATCAATCCACCTAATCTTTAACATTTTCCTATAACATCACGTTCCAAAAGCTTCTGTCCTCTTGTTTCTATTTGAATGGAAATAAATTATTACTATTATTGTCATCAGATCTTTTGTTTTTGTTTTTACTTTCTCGTGTCTATATGAATATATAGGAAGGAAAGTATTGTTTTCATGTCGATTTTTCGAAATAGAGTTTTCACCGGATCTATACGTTTTCAGACCCCCTGAACCCAAAAAACATGTTTTTAGCGATTGGTCTGTGTGTGTGTGCGCGCGCGCGAGCGCGCGCGCGTGTGTGTGTGTGTGTGTGAACAGAATATCTCAAGAACGGAACATCGTACGAACTTGAAACTTGAAACTTAAGTTACATACCACTACCAGACCCGACACGAATATTTTCATCAAAATCGGTCAACCGGAAGTAGTAGTTTATTCGTGTAATTTTTCACTTTTTTGTGATTTTCTCAAAAACTGGTCCTACGATTTTTTTAAAATCGCCTCATTTACTCAGTTTTTTATTTTCTACAAGATAGGGTAGGCGCCATGCTTGCTGAAATTCTTGGTGAAGGTGTTTTTACGTAAAAACATAGCTTTTTTAAGATTACGGCTTTAATATGTAGTAAAGCGCAAAAATTTATATAATAAAAGTTGTAGAGGATTTAAAATCCTACAACTTTTATTTCAAACATTTTTTTGTATAACGCTTAGTTTAGCGGTAATTAGCGATTTTCTTTTTTTTTCTCACGGAAACGTGTGAAAAATCGATTTTTTAAAGATTTCGGTATTAGTACGCATTTAACGACAAAAGTGTATATAATAAAATTTATAGGAAATTAAAAGATCTACAACTTTTATTTAGAAAATTTTTCTCTACAGAGCCTAGTTTAGCGTGAAACTGTAATTTTCCGTTTTTTTAAGCCAAACTGAGTACGATTTTCATTTTGCGTCATTCACTCATGATTAAAATAAGGTTATGTTTTTGAGGTTAGTGTTTTGTTTATTTCTAATATTTTATTAATAATGTTAGGTTTATGGTTAATTATTTGCATTGGCAAGAGAAAGTTGTGTGAGTGTTTCACACCAGATTTTTTTATCTACGTTTAAACAAAATTAAGGGTCAACTAGATGCGGAATTAGGTGAATATCAGGGAGGTTTTAGACTTTGGAGAAACTATGCAGCCAGGTTCTAATGTTAAAATTATTAATGGACTATTACAGAGAAAGAAACAAACAACTGATGACCGCTTTCATAGACTTAAAAAAGGCGTATGACTGTATACACCGAACATCGACAATCAAAATCTTGAGAAATATGGGACTGGATCCGAAGTTAGTCCAATTGATTGACCTGACACTATCGGGCACAAGATCTAGTCAGATTAAAACGGGACTCAGACAAGGGAACGGTCTGTCACCACTATTGTTCAATGCGCCTTAGAATACATCATCAGAAAATGGAAACTGGAAAATCCGGAATACAATAAATGCGGAAGAAAAGAGAACAACCACATCAAAGTGAAGTGCCTGGGTTTTGCGGACGATCTGGCACTGCTGGGGGAAGCTTGGCAGAGCTACGGAAGCAAATTGCATCGCTAGAGGGTTTGGCTGCAAAACTTGGTTTAAAGATCTCATATGATGAAACCAAAATCATGGTTATCAACCCTCTGGTAGTCAGCAAAGTACAAGTGAATGACATGGATAGAAATCGTAGAAAACTTTAATTATCTCGGAGAAACCATAAACCATAACGGAAACGAAAGTTCTTCATGGAGGGAACGTATCAACAAGTTCCTTAAAGCTCAGAAATGCACCCGTGATACCTACAACAAAAGTTCTTTGTTTGTCGGCACTAAAATACGGCATTATAGAACTGTTGTACAGCCAGAAGTCACCTATTACAGCAAAACCCTGACAGGGCTGACTAATGGAAACAGGATTCGAAAAGTTCAGATGCTGGAAAGAAAGATGCTAAGAACCTGCATTGGAAAACGATTGTTCAGAGATGGTATCTGGCTGGTTTTACCAGCCAGAGAAGTTTACAGAGACATTGAACCTGTAACAGACACAATGCGCAAAATACGGATGTTTTCCCTTGGACACATCATAAGAACTCCACAAACAAGAATCCTCAGACAACTAATAGAATATATGTGGGACCTTACGTCAAGGCCAGCTTATATTCGTAAAGTGAAGAAGGACTTAGTGGAGCTGAACCTAACATTGGAGGACCTTGAAAAAAAATCAGAAAACCTGAAAGCGATCAAACACACAAATATCAGGTTCAAAGAAACGATTAGGAAAATACAGAACCCTAGAATTTATTCAGATGCTGAACGGGCTGTTAGATCCCAGAGAATGAAGAACTACTGGGCGAAATTAGTAGGAAATCAAGGAAGTGATATTATTTGACTTAAGTGGTCCAATGGGCTTAAAACAAAACAAGTTACATTCACAAAAAATTTTTATTATTCATTAAATTGCACTTTACCATTGTAAAACAAATAACGTATAGTTTTATTTTCAGCTTTTTCTTTCTTTTGCCTATAGGAGAGTTCTATATCAGGAAGGAAAGTATCACTTTCATGTCGATTTTTAAAAATCGAGTTTTCACCGAATATACTCGTTTTCAGACCCCCTAAATCAAAAAACATGTTCTTAACGATTGTTGTGTGTGTGTGTATGTGTGTGAACAAAATATCCAAAGGAAATTTCTCCAAAAGGGTACGTAATACGAAGTTAAAACTTAAAACGTAAGTTAGGTACTACTAGAGCAGGGGTTCCCAAACTTTTTTGTACCACGCCCCCTTTTGTTGAAATGAAAGCTTCTCGCGCTCCCCCCCCCCATTTAACAATAAATTGTATGGGCCTAGGAACAAAACAAAAACAAATAAGTATTACATTGAAAACAAAACATTTATTTTTAGGAGGGGAGGGGGAGGCAGTGCTTGGAAACGCTCGGTTGCCAAATGCGCGCTGTTGCCACATTGAACGGCTCACATTCGATTCTTTCAAGCCTTCGATTTCAAGTGTATATAGTAAAGTCAGATGTTACAGTGGTTTGTTTTAATTTTCTCAACATCATGGTTCATTTAGAATTTTACTAAGACTACCTAAATTTAATTTAATATTCAACTTGTCTCGCGCCCCCCTTGACATGTCCTCACGCCCCCCAGTTTGGGAACTAAAGTACTAGAGGATCCGATACGAATACTTTCATTAAGATCGGTCAGGAAATTATAACAATTTAAAACCCAACGTCCTATCACCCATCGTAGTCGCTAATGACCAAGCTGTTGATGCGACGTTAAGGGGAGACTGAACTTTGTATCCCGCCAATGTTAAATATGCTATTTTCAGGTATATTTTTCATAGGATTAGTAAAAGACAGAGAAATGAAACTTTACACACCATACCTGTCGGGTTTCTTTTCAAGCTTCTGACATTTTTTCAATATTTAATCTTTGGATCCACCAATTTTTTTTAAATCATTACGAATAACGTAAAATTTTTACAAATTGTTTTCTACGTTTTTTGCGTATTAATAATTTTTGGAGCATCTGAGGAAGTTATAACAATGTCAGTATACGTGGACATACAAGATAATTAACTGGTAAAAATTTCAGCCTTGTAGGTTTATTGGTTTCTGAGAAAAACGTACCTAGCGTTAAAAATCTAAATTTACGGGAAACGCAAGAAACAAGAAGGCACAAATCAAAAACTAAATGTACAAAAACAAGTAAATTTCCTATCAACAGTTTTTTAGAAAGCTGAACCAATAGCTTAGAATACAAAAAACAGTGATGCAGATATTTTAAAAACTAAAATTCTCTTTGCACTAAAACGAGCAGTATAAAATTGTGAAAAATATTCGTTCATGGTAACATGATAATTTTTCTGTGTAAACTTGATAAAAACTTCATTATTTTATTAAAAAATGATTTTTTTGACGTAATTTAATGGTTTTTCTGGTAGATCTAGGTCTAAACTTTTGAAAAACATAAGAAACCACAAAATCGAAATTTTCTTTTAAAACCATCGTGCCATCTTTCCTTAAATAAACTAAAAAAAAAATGACAATTAGGTTATGTTTTTCATTATACAATATTTACTAACGATAAGTTATTTACGGTTTATTATTGACATTGACAAAAGAAAGTCGTGTGAATGTTTCACACCAAAATGTTTTGTAATGATATAACATAATTGTAATATTAAAACACGTTTTAAACGTAAAAAGTAGGTTAAAAAATTATAAATTAGTTGGAATAATTGGATATTTCGATTAGCATGGTCGATGTGTAATTAGTTAATGTGGTAATTCGATTTGTATAATCACCGTAACATATGATATGATTTCAAGGTATTGCGAAATATTGTGTAACTTGTTTTCTGTGATTAATTATTCACTTTCAATGTTAGATTCTTTATTGAAATGATGTCAATGCTCGTTCATATTCGTTGATATGCGCACAGTTACTAGTAGTTTACAACATGTTACGACAATATACCACTAGCCTGCATTATTTTGTTAACCCTAATGAGTGTACGTTAGAATATGTTCAATTCAGAACAATAAGCAACCCCATAACAGACAGGTGGAGTGTCAAATAATTTACACTCTATCTGTTAGTTGCAGGGCTAAAATAAATAGTTCTGTTTCTTATCACATGGTCAGCCAATTAAATGACTGAATCATTTAAGAACAGAAGAGGCAGAGGTGTAAAAGACACTAATCAGAGTTATCTCCTCTGAAAGTAATGAATTTCATTATACAGCCAGACCCTGTGGTGAATGAAGTGAAGGTGTCATTTGCAGAGTGGAAAATATGTGCTTTTCTGAGGGCTCGGCATGCTGATAAGCGTACTTTTCCACTCAGTGAGGAAGGCACAGGTAAACCACCTCACTCCTCGTTTTACTTAGTAAAACCTCTAGAGGTTCAAACCAGCCTTTTGGCTGATGACCTAAACAACAACAAGCAACCCCATAACCCAATGAGATGAGGATGATAAGTATGACGTGTAAATGAGGTGGTCTTGTACAGACTCAGGCCGACAATTCCTAAGAAAGTATGGTTAATTTAACCCCATAATTTAACCATCGAAGTACACCGGTAACCACTGTCTAGCATTGAAATCCGTATAAAAGTAACGACCTTCGCTAGGATTTGAACCAGGAACTTTCGACTTCAAAAATCAGCTTTTAAACAGCTAATTTCGGTGACGACGTTACTTCTAGACCATCCCGGTGGGTAGCCTGCATTTAAAAATATTTTTTGAACATAAATATTTGAAATTAAACAGGCAGGTGGAGTGTTTATTTATTTGCCCTCGATCTGCTAGTTGCAGGGCTACAAAAAATTTTGTTCTCTATCCAGTCACAAAGTCACCGAATTTTACGAGGAATGGCTATTAAATAACGAGACTGACGCTGCTGCGGATCAAAGAGGCATGAGTCAACCACCATTAATTAACAGCTGTTTAGTGTAAACCTTTCTCTATAGTATGCAGCTAATCTCGCTTCTGTAAACAACACCGTTTAGTCAGAGCCTACGTTCGCGTTATTATTGTTTTTTTTTTGTTTTACCGGATAATATTGTTAATGTAATAGTAGAGTAACGAACTATTGTGAAATTTAACTTAAAAAATTGAAAAAATCAAAAAACTTATCATTTACTGAAAGAAGTGTATGGCAGTGAATGTTTATCTCGGGTACGGTTTTTTGAATCTTTTAATCGTTTCAAAGATAGCAGTGAAGCCATTGAAGATGAATCGCGGCCAGGTCGCCCTTCAACGTCAAAAAAGGATGAAAATGTCGAAAAGTTGGTAATTTGAATTGGTCTGACCGTCGATTAAGTATTCGCGCAATTAGTGAAACGGTAGGTTTTTTTTTGGTTTAACGTCCGACTGTTTTGCAAATTGCTGCTAATGCAGACGGTGAAGGATGAAATGAATTTTTTGTAACGTATGAAAAAATGCCATGCCCGAGTGGGATTCTAACCCAAGACCGCGTGATGAGAGGCGAGCACGTTACCAACATTGCCAACGCGGCCGGCGAAACGGTAGGTATTGATAAAGAATGTGTACGGCAAATTTTACATGACAATTTCAACATGAGAAAAGTGTGTGCTAAAATGGTGCTTAAAATTCTAACGTTTGAACAACAAGAAGCTCGCAAAAATGTTTGTACTGACACCTTTATACGCGATTAAAACAGACCGAAGTTTTTAGGAAACAATAATAACATGTGATGAAACGTGGTTTTTTACTTTTCATCCGGAAACAAAGCGTCAATCCATGCACCGGAAGAGCCGAACTTCACCGAGAGCCAAAAACGCTCGAATGAGCAAGTCAACTTGGTCGGATTCATAATATTTAACTTACCAATTTATATAAAAATATGTAAATAAATAATGTAATAAATACAAACATATACAGGGTGATTCATGAAGTTCTCCCCCCACTTCTACAGCACATTGTACTAGTAAAAATAATGAAAAAATGTTATATAAACATAGGTCCGAAAACGCTTCGTTAGCGAGTTACAGCTAGCGAAAGTTTCGCCTGGATTTCAGTTCACCAGGTGAAATGAGGTCTTCCTGGAATTGTGGTAAGGTAGATTAAGGGGCGAATTCAATCATTTCTTATGGTTTTTGATCTGATAAATTGAATAAAACAGGTCCCAGAACTGTAAGTTAAATAGTTTTTGAGAAAACCAGTGTCAAATGCAAAAAATGGAGTGAAAAATTTATTTTTTCATATTTGGGCAAGGATAACTGTGTTATTTCACCAAGAAACAGTTAAAATTTTTCAATAAAAAATGTAGAAAATTTTATTCTGAACAAACCGGTGTAAATAAAGTACACAGAAAGCGAATAGTTTTTGAGAAAACCAGTGTCAAATGCAAAAAAATGGAGTGAAAAAAACACATTTTTTAATTTTAGTTTTTCCGGTTAATTTTACTTTGTACTCTTATGAATAAAAACTCATTTAATCAAACATCTATTCGCTTTCTGTGTACTTAATTTACACCGGTTTGTTCAGAATAAAATTTTCTACATGTTTTATTGAAAAATTTTAACTGTTTCTTGGTGAAATAACACAGTTATCCTTGCCCAAATATGAAAAAATAAATTTTTCACTCCATTTTTTGCATTTGACACTGGTTTTCTTAAAAACTATTTAACTTACAGATCTGGGACCTGTTTTATTCAATTTATCAGATCAAAAACCATAAGAAATGATTGAATTTGCCCCTTAATCTACCTTACCACAATTCCAGGAAGACCTCATTTCACCTGGTGAACTGAAATCCAGGCGAAACTTTCGCTAGCTGTAACTCGCTAACGAAGCGTTTTCGGACCTATGTTTATATAACATTTTTTCATTATTTTTACTAGTACAATGTGCTGTAGAAGTGGGGGGAGAACTTCATGAATCACCCTGTATGTTAAATAAAGAAAGTTTGAAAACGAACGTTTAGTATCAGAGTAACACAACAATCGTTCTCCCAGCATGCGTCACTCATTCATTATACCTCAACTGTACCCTTCAACCCGCAACTACTCGGAGCTGGGACTCAAGCAGTACGTTATTGTTGTTTATTATTTAAATCACACCAATGGAATTAACCAACAACATCATTTATGTACATATTTTGTTATGTGTCAAACTGATATATATTATTTATCCACTTTACAGTAACTGCATGCTTTCAAAATACTAATTGATTGACAATTTTATCAAGTTGCTTTTTTTGATCACATTTTAAGATTTTTTAAACACACTACAGAGTGAGTTTGTAATTTCATTCTGTTGTTGTTGTTTAGGTCATCAGCCAAAAGGCTGGTTTGAACCTGTAGAGGTTTTACTAAGTAAATCTAGGAGTGAGGTTGTTTACCATTGCCTTCTTCACTGAGTGAAAAAAATACGCTTATCAGCACGCCGAGCCCTCTGAAAAGCATATATTTTCCACTCTGCAAATGACACTTTCACTTCATTCACCACAGGGTCTGGCTGTATAATGAAATTCATTACTTTCAGATAAGATAACTCTGATTAGTGTCTTTTACACCTCTACCTCTTCTGTTCTTAAATGATTCAGTCATTTAATTGGCTGATCATGTGATAAGAAACAGAACTATTTATTTTAGCCCTGCAATGAACGGATTGAGTGTAAATAATTTGACACTCCACCTGTCTGTTATGGGATCTGTTATAATATTTTCATTCTAAGAACGTTATTACATATTACTTTCTCTTGCCTATATGAATATATAGGAAGGAAAGTATTGTTTTCATGTCGATTTTTCGAAATCGAGTTTTCACCGGATCTATACGTTTTCAGACCCCCTGAACCCACACAAACATGTTTTTAGCGATTGGTCTGTGTGTGTGTCTGTGTGTGTGTGTGTGTGTGTCTGTGTGTGAACAGAATATCTCAAGAACGGAACATCGTACGAACTTGAAACTTGAAACTTAAGTTACATACCACTACCGGACGCGACACGAACATTTTCATCAAAATCGGTCAACCGGAAGTAGTAGTTTATTCGTATAATTTTTCAGTTTTTTGCGATTTTCTCAAAAACTGGTCCTACGATTTTTTTTAAAATCGCCTAATTTACTCAATTTTTTATTCTCTACAAGATAGGCTAGGCGCCATGTTTTCTGAAATTCTCGGTGAGGCTGTTTTTACGTAAAAACGTTGTTTTTTTAAGATTACGGCTTTAATATAAATTTTAGCGCAAACACTTATATAATAAAAGTTGTAGAGAATTTAAAAACCTACAACTTTTATTTCAAACATTTTTTTGTATAACGCTTAGTTTAGCGGTAATTTGCGATTTTCTGTTTTTTTCTCACGAAAACGTGAGAAAAATCGATTTTTTTAACATTTCGGTCTTAGTATGCATTTTACGACAAAAGTGTATATAATAAAAGTTATAGAAAATTAAAAGATCTACAACTTTTGTTTAGAGCATTTTTCTCTACAGAGCCTAGTTTAGCGTGAAAGCGTGATTTTCCGTATTTTTAAGCCAAACTGAGTTCGATTGTCATTTTGCGTCATTCACTCATGATTAAAATAAGGTTATGTTTTTGAGGTTAGTTTTTGTTTATTTCTAATGTTTTAATACTAATGTTAGGTGTATTGTTAATTATTTGCATTGGCAAGAGAAAGTTGTGTGAGTGTTTCACACCAGATTTTTTTTCTTGTATTTACCTCAAGCTTATAATAATTACATTTATACAAAAAATCTATTGTAAAACGTAACACGACTTTCTCTTGTCACTGTAAATTTGAATAATATAACTTATATTAAACAGTAGTAAAGAACACAAAATGAAAATCATAACCTAATTTCAATCATGAGAGAATGGTGTTCAATGAAAATCAACCTATTTGGCAAAAAGTATCTACTCTTCACCCTGCAAATGACACCTTCATTTCATTCACCACCGAGTGTACTGTTATCATAAAATAGGACGTTTAATATAAGTAACAAACAACAACAGTCTATTGGTTTGTATTACTCACGCACTTAAACTTTCACAAAATTAAATGACTGTTTTCAAATATCAGACTATAATGTCAGTCCCTAACTCCCTTTGTCCGTAACCTTGAGTAACATCTGCCCGCTACGTCATTGTCCGAGTGTAAAGGGTCGCAAACCTAAAAAATAAAGAACAAGAAATCATTCTGTACCACTTTGAACATTAACAATAGTGCCATTCTGTTAAACAATAGGATACCATCTGTATACTAATCAAAATTTTTTCATCATACTAAATCGTGGAGTATGCCTACTGGGGAAACCACGCTAAAAAAAATACGCCAAGTACATTACCTCATAGGCGGTGCGGAAATGTGTGCATATTATGAAGGATATAAGTTTTTTAACTTTTAAAATCGCGATATCTCGCGAATGGTGATTCGTACGAAAAAAATTATTGAGACAACTGTTGTAGAGAATTGTATGATCTACAACTTTTGTCAAACCTATTTTTACGATAATACTTCCGGTTTCAGAGAAAATGGGAAAAACCGGAATTTGCGACCTTTGACCTTGAATAAAAATTTTTGCACACATAGGATCGATGGGGACTTTTGACATTTCATTGGTAATGACTTATTCAACGTGAAATATAACAAATATATCTCATTTAACTAATTGCCATTTTATTTTAAAAAACAACAGTATTCTTTATATTTATAATCATATTGATTCATTTTCTGTCCCAATTATTAAAATATTTTCTATTTAATTACGCGTACAAGATTACGTACTGTCCCTTTAAGATCTCCAACCTCCTCTAATTACTCTTACAATTCCGTTCAATAATTTCCTAGCCGCCTAGCAACCCGATTTTGTTTACCTCCTTTTTTAAAATTAAATTATTTTTTATTATTTTATTTCCACCAGCTGGGTCTATTTACATTTACTTCAGACCAAAACATAAACAAAGCCAGCTGTTAATGATTTTGAGTCGTCACAAACGTCTATACCAATTTTCAGCTCAATGCGAATTTTTCCTAACTCAAATGTTAATTAGACTGGACTATGTGAAATGAAATAGAGATTGAACTGTGACTACTATCGGTTTCGCAACCATGGACACCCGAATTTGAACCTTTGCATCTCCAAAGCTATGAGTCGGATTTTAACAAAATTTAACTCATTTTATTCTGCGTTCACCTACAATAGCCCTATATTTTTAAGGTTCTTTAAAAATTGCCATATCGAGGTTAGAAAACAAAAATACCCGGTTTTCTTGACACCGCAACAAATTTCATGCGTTTAGAGGCGTCAAATTCGATAATTTATTGACCGAGAAGAGTTTGAATTTTTATCCCAATATAGACGATTATTTTTTTACACCGTGTACGAAATTTAAAATCGTAATCACTCGATCGTTTGGCATGTGCAAACTATCGTTTTATTTACCTTAGAAAACTTAGTACAAATATGTTAATAACATGGAATATTGATTTGCCAATGTTGTGGCAGAATTTTTAAAATTTTGAAAAATAGACTTGGTAATGCGGGGGATGGGCGCTACTATCCATGTTGCTAGTTTGTATATTTGACATCCTGTCGGACTGTTTACCTGAATTGACAGACTCCATTGTCAATTCAGGTAGGCAGTCAGATTCAGGCAACATGGATAGTAGCGCCCACCCCCCGCATTACCAAATCTATTTTTCAAAATTCGAAAACTTCTACGACAACATTGACCGACCAATATTTTATGTTATACCTCTACTAAGTATTTTACGGTAAAGAAAAAGATAGTATCCCCTGCCAAACAATCAAGCGGTTACCAAGATAGCAAGGGTTCAAAATATTGTTAATAAATCAAAATTTCATTAACGTTTGAAATTTCATACAGGCTGTAAAATTACAATTTGTCTATGTTGTTATGAAATTTCAAACTTTTTGGTCACATATTTTCAACTCACACGCCTCTAAACACATAAAATTTGTTGCGGTATCAAAAAACCGGGTATTTTTGGCTTCCAACTAAGATATAGCAATTTTTAAACAACATTGAAAATATAGGTTTATTATGGGTCAACGCAGAATAAAATGAACTAATATTTGATGTAAAGTATGTTGAAACCCTACTTATCGTTTTGAAGATGGATAGGTTGAAACTTGTGTGTCCATGATTATGAAACCGATAGTAGTTTCTGAGACTAGCTTTGAAAAATAGTACAGTATCTCTCTCCTTTACTTGTTTTGTTGTTTAATGGTTCAGTCATATAAATGGGTGCCCATGTGATAAGAAAGAATTATTTTTTGAAGTCCTGGAACTAGCAGATCGAGTGCAAATAATTCAACACTCCACCTTCCTGTTATGGGCTTTATTTATAAAAGAACAAAATGAAACTCAAAATTGAACTCTGTGGTACGATGAGTTTGACTTTAAGCTCATCAGATAAAATGTGTGTACGTTTGTACTCTCTCTTGACTGTGTGAGTACATGCATAAAAAGAAATTATTATTTTTATGTCAAATTTTTTAAATCGAGTTTTCACCGAGTATTCAAGTTTTCGGACTCCCTGAACCCAATACAACACGTTTTTAGCAATTGGTGTGTGTGTGTGTGTGTGTGTGTGTGTGTGTGAACAGGATATCTCAAGAACGGAACATCGTACTAATTTGAAACTTAAAAACTAAGTTTATTACTACTAGACGACCCGACACGAACTTTTTCATCAAAATCCGTCAACCCGAAGTAATAGTTTATTCGTGTCATTTTTCACTTTTTTGCTATTTTCTCAAAAACTGTTCCTACGAATTTTTAAAAAATCGCCTAATTTATCACATTTTTATGCTCTACAAGATAGGGTAGGCGCAATGTCTGCTAAAGTTCTAAGAGAGGCTGTTTTCACGTAAAAACATTGCTTTTTCAGGTTGTGACTTTAATAAAAATATGCACTTTGGAGCAAAAATAAATAATAAAAGTTGAAGAGTATTTAAAAAACTACAATCTTTATCTCAATGTTTTTGTATAACGCTTAGTTTATCGATAGTTAACGATTTTCCGTGTTTTTCTCACGAAATCTTGTGAAAAATCGATTTTTTTTAAAAATTTCAGCCTTATTATGCATTTAACAACAAAAAAGTATAATCAAATGTATACTAAATTAAAAGATCTACATTTTTTACTTAAAGCATTTTTCTCTCGACAGAGCCTAGTTCAGAGTGAAAGAGTGATTTTCTGTATTTTGAAGCTAACCTGCGGTTGATTTTCATTATGCGTCTTTCACTCATGAATAAAATAAGGTTATGTGTTTTAAGGTTCAATTTTTTTGTTTATTTTTAATGTTTTATTAGTAAAATTAGGTTATATTGTTTAATATTTGCATTGACAAGAGAAAGTCGTGTGAGTGTTTCACACCAGATTTTTTTCGTGAGATCTGTAAAAAAATGGATATTTTAAGATTTTGGCCGTAGTATGCATTTTAACAACAATGTGTTTATAAAGAAATTTATAGCAAATAAAAATTGTTTGCACTAAAATCCATATTCAGGGGGTAATCTTAATAAACCTCATTTTTTCTAAAAGAGACAGCCTCCCCAAGAATTTCAGCAGATATTGCGCCTACCCTATTTTGTAGAGCATAAAATATGTAGTAAATCAGGCGATTTTTAAAGAACTCGTAGAAGCCATTTTTGAGAAAGTCGTTAAAAGGTGAAAAATTACTCTAATAAACTAATACTTCCGCTTAACCGATTTTGATGAAAATGTTTGTGTCGGGTCCTCTAAGGGTACGTAACTTAAGTTTTTAAGTTTTAGCTTCGTACGATGTTCCGTTTTTTAAATCGTTTTCACACACACAAACGCGCACACATTCCCTAAACACGTTTTATTGTATGTTCAGAGGGTCTGATAACGTGTATATCCGGTGAAAACACGATTTCGGAAAAACGTCATGAAAACAATACGTTTTCTCCTTCTTATAATTATATTCATATAGGCAACGGAAAGTAACAAAATAGGTTTATAGGTAATAGTAAATATTTTTTTTTGGTAGATCTGTGTAATTGGCCTGAGATTTCGGATCATTCTGTAACCCAGCATAAAACATTTGTTAAGTAAATTTTAGAATTTTTAAGTAGCTTATTGACGTTTTATTAATCATTTAAAAAACAACTAATTGCGTAGTTACAACTCCGAGTTTCAACCTTCGCATCTCCAAAACTAAGAGTCGGATTTTAACAAACTTTACATCAAAATTTAACTCATTTTATTCGGCGTTGACCTATAAGAGTCCTATATTTTTATTGTAGTTTAAAAATTGTCATATCGAGGTTGGAAGAAAAAAAGACCCGGTTTTTTGATACCGCAACAAATTTCATGCAATTAGAGGCGTCTAACTCAATAATTTTTTGACCGAAAAATTTGAATTTTTAACCCAACATAGACAATTATATTCTTACAGAGTGTACGAAATTTAAAATTTTTTACGTTTTTTAAATTATGATTTATTAACAATATTCTGAACTCTTGCTATCTCGGTAACCACTCAATCGTTTGGCATCGTTTTATTCAGCGTAAAAAACTTAGTAAAAATATGTTAATAACATGAAATACTGATTTGCCAATGTTGTGGTAGAATTTTTAAAATATTGAAAAATAGACTTGGTAATGCGGGGGATGGGCCCTACCATCCATATTGCTAGTTTGTATACTTGATATCCTGCTGGACTTTCTACCTGAGTTGAAAACTCCATTGTAAATTCAGGTAGACAGTCAGATTCAGGCAAAATGGATCGTAGCGCCCACCCCCCCGCATTACCCAGTCTATTTTTAAAAATTCTAAAAATTTTTCCACAACATTGCCCAATCAATATTTCATGTTATTTACATACCTCTACTAACTATTTTACGCTAAATAAAACGATAGTTTGCCCGTGGTGAACGATCAAGCGGTTACCAAAATTGCAAGGGTTCAAAATATTGTTAATAAATCAAAATTTAAATAACGTTTGAATTTTAAATTTCGTACACGCTGTGAAAATAGAATTGTCTATGTTGTGATAAAAACTTCAAACTTTTCGGTCTCATATTTTTTGAGTTACACGCCTCTAACGCATGAAATTTGTTGCGGTATCAAAAAACCGGGTATTTTTGTCTTCCAACTAAGATATGGCAAATTTTAAACAACGTTGAAAATACAGGTTTATTATGGCTCAACGCAGAATAAAATGGACTAAATTTTGATGTAAAGTATGTTGGAACCCGACTTATCGTTTTGAAGATGCATAGGTTGAAACTTGGGTGTCCATGATTATGAAACCGATAGTAGTTTCTGTGACTAGCTTTGAAAAATATTACAGTATCTCTAACTCCTTTACCTGTTAAGTTGTTTAATGGTTCAGTCATATAAATGGGTGCCCATATGATAAGAAAGAATTATTTTTTGAAGTCCTGGAACTAGCAGATCGAGTGCAAATAATTCAACATTCCACCTTCCTAATATGGGCTTTATTTTTAAAAGAACAAAATTAAACTTAAAATTGAACGCTGTGGTACGATGAGTTTGACTTTAAGCTCTTCAGATAAAATGTGTGTAAGTTTGTACTCTCTCTTGTCTGTATGAATATATGTATAAAAAGAAATTATTTTTATGTCAAATTTTCTAAATCGAGTTTTCACCGAGTATTCAAGTTTTCGCACTCCCTGAACCCAATACAACACGTTTTTAGCGATTGATGTGTGCGTGTGTGCGCGCCCGCGCGCGTGTGTGTGTGTAAAGAATATCTCAAGAACGGAACATCGTACGAATTTGAAACTTGAAATTTAAGTAGGTACTAATAGAGGACCCGACACAAACATTTTCATCAAAATCCGTCAACCCGAAGTAATAGTTTATTCGTGTCATTTTTCAGTTTTTTGCGATTTTCTCAAAAACAGTTCTTACGAATTTTTTAAAAAAATCGCCTAATTTACCATATTTTTTATGCTCTACATGATAGGGTAGGCGCCATAACTGCTAAAGTTCTAGGAGAGGCTGTTTTCACGTAAAAACATTGCTTTTTCAGATTGTGACTTTAATAAAAATGTGCACTTTGGCGCGAAAATAAATAATAAAAGTTGTAGAGTATTTAAAAAACTACAATTTTTATCTCAAATGTTTTTTGTATAACGCTTAGTTTATCGATAGTTAACGATATTCCGTGTTTTTATCAAGAAATCGTGTGAAAAATCGATTTTTTTAAAGATTTCAGCCTTATTATGCATTTAAGAACAAAACAGTATAATCAAATTTATAGTAAATTAAAAGATATACATTTTTTACTTAAAGCATTTTTCTCTCGACAGAGCCTAGTTCAGAGTGAAAGAGTGATTTTCTGTATTTTAAAGCTAACCTGCGGTTGATTTTCATTATGCGTCTTTCACTCATGAATAAAATAAGGTTATATGTTTTAAGGATCGATGTTTTTGTTTAGTTTTAATATTTTATTAGTAAAATTAGGTTATATTGTTCAATATTTGCATTGACAAGAGAAAGTCGTGTGAGTGTTTCACACCAGATTTATTTCATGAGATCTGTAAAAAACTGGATATTTTAAGATTTCGGCCTTAGTATGCATTTTAACAACAATGTGTTTATAAAGAAATTTTTAGCAAATAAAAATTGTTTGCACTAAAATCCATATTCAGGGGGTAATCTTAATAAACCTCATTTTTTCTAAAAGAGACAGCCTCCCCAAGAATTTCAGCAGATATAGCGCTTACTCTATCTTGTAGAGCGTAAAAGATGTAGTAAATCAGGCGATTTTTAAAAAACTCGTAGAAGCCGTTTTTGAGAAAGCCGTTAAAAGGTGAAAAATTACCCGAATAAACTATTACTTCCGCTTAACCGATTTTGATGAAAATGTTTGTGTCGGGTCCTCTAAGGGTACTTAACTTTAGTTTTTAAGTTTCAGCTTCGTACAATGTTCCATTTTTGCGATCGTTTTTACACACACACGCGCGCGCGCACACACACACACACATTCCCCAACCACGTGCTACTCTATGTTCAGGGGGTCTGCAAACGTGTATATCCGGTGAAAAAACGATTTCAAAAAAACGTCATGAAAACAATACCTTTTTTCCTTCTTATATATTCATATAGGCAACGGAAAGTACAAAAATAAGTAAAAAATAGGTTTATAGATAATAGTAAATATTTTTTTTTGGTAGATCTGTGTAATTGGCATGAGATTTCGGATCATTCTGTAACCTAGCATAAAAAAATTGTTACCTAAATTTTTGAATTTTTAAGTAGCTTATTGACGTTTTATTAATCATTTAAAAAACAACTAATTGCGTAGTTACAACTCTGAGTTTGAACCTTCGCATCTCCAAAACTAAGGGTCGGATTTTAACTAAGTTTACATCAAAATTTTACTCATTTTATTCTGCGTTGACCTATAAGAGTCCTATATTGTTATTATTGTCTAAAAATTGCCTTATCGAGTGTTTAATTTAGCACCTTCTAAAATGTCTTTGCAGATTTTAGGACAAGAATTTGACTCAAAATTAAGTCTTAGGAGGACCAATGCACATTTATAGCGGTCAGTGCATAAGACCAAAAAAACTTGTGATAGAACACTTAAAAATAAGGAGAGGAAGACACAGGAGTATTGACTAATTGTACAGCAAACTACTATCATGAGCAGAACGTACTTACTTGGTTGAAAACTGATGCAGAAACACATTGATTGGAACACGTCGCACTGCCGACTTGATGATAGTTAGAATACACTTTTAAGTACATAAACAATAATAATAAACACAACAAAGCACAATTTAATACAAGCATTAAAACGAATAAGCCTTTTAAAGTTCGAAAGCAATGTTAGCGTCATGCGAGACGCCAACCGAGAGAGTAACGCCGAAAGCACGTCCGAATACGATAAACCTTACTGTACAAGAGGCCAACAAAAAGAAGAAGAAAGAAGGAAGAGGAAGAAAAAGCAAAGAGGATTACAAGATAGTGCAAACCCCGGTACAAAATGCCTTAACATCGAGGTTGGAAGAAAAAACGACCCGGTTTTCTTGATACCGCAACAAATTTCATGCAATTAGAGGCGTCTAACTCGATAAATTTTTGACCGAAAAATTTGAATTTTTAACCCAACATAGACAATTATATTCTTACAGAGTGTACGAAATTTAAAATTTTTACGTTTTTTAAATTTTGATTTATTAACAATCTTCTAAACTCTTGCTATCTCGGTAACCACTCAATCATTTGGCACGGGCAAACCATCAATTTATTCAGCGTAAAGAACTTAGTACAAATATGTTAATAGCATGAAATATTGATGTGCCAATTTGTAAAATTTTTAAAATTTTTAACTATAGACTTGGTAATGCGGGGGATGGGCGCTACCATCCATATTGTTAGTTTGTATACTTGATATCCTGTTGGACCGTCTACCTGAAAATTGACGACTCCATTGTTAATTCAGGTATACAGTCAGATTCAGGCAGAATGGACAGTAGCGCCGAACCCCCGCATTACCAAGTCTATTTTTCAAAATTCTAAAAATTCTTCCACAACATTAACCAATGAATATTTCATGTTATTTACATACCTGTACTAACTATTTTACGCTAAATAAAACGATAGTTTGCCCATGCCGAACGATCAAGCGGTTACCAAGAGAGCAAGGGTTCAAATAATTGTTAATAAATTAAAATTTAATTAACGTTTGAATTTTAAATTTCGTATACGCTGTAAAATTACAATTGTCTATGTTGTAATAAAATTTCAAACTTTTCAGTCACATATTTTCAATTTACACGCCTCTAAACGCATGAAATTTGTTGCGGTATCAAAAAACCGGGTCTTTTTGTCTTCTAACCTAGATATTGCAAATTCTAAACAGCACTAAAAAAATGGGGTTATTATGGGTCAACGCCGAATTAATGACCTAAATTTTGATGCAAAGTTTCTTAAAACCGGACTTATCGTTTTGAAAATGCATAGGTTGAAACTTGGGTGTCCATGATTATGAAACCTATAGTAGTTTCTGTGACTAGCTTTAAAAAATAGTACAGTATCTTTAACTACTTTATCTGTTTAGTTTATATACAGTGTGTGTGTGTTTGTGTGTGTGTGTGAACAGAATATCTCAAGAACGGAACATTGTACGAACTTGAAACTTAAAACTTAAGTTAATTACCACTAGACGACCCGACACAAACTTTTTCATCAAAATTGGTCAACCAGAAGTAGTTTATTCATGTAATTTTTCACTTTTTTGCGATTTTCTCAAAAACTGCTCCAACGATTTTTTTAAAAAATTGCCTCATTTACTACATTTTTTATGCTCTACAAGATGGGGTAGGCTCCATGTCTGCTGAAATTCTAGGAGAGGCTATTTTCAAGAAAAACCATTGTTTTTTTCAGATTGCGACTTTAATATGCACTTTAGCGCAAAAATGTATAATACAAGTGGTAGAGAATTTAAAAAACTACAATTTTTATCTCAAACATTTTTTGTATAACGCTTAGTTTAACGGTAGTTAGCGATTTTCCGTGTTTTTCTCTCGAAATCGTGTGAAAAATCGATTTTTCTAAATATTTTAGCCTTATTATGCATTTACCAACCAAAAATGTATAATTCAATTTAGCCTATAGGAGGTATAAAGATAAAAGGTAAATAAAGGCTGTAAAAGATTTACAACTTTTACTTAAAAACATTTTTCTCTACAGAGCGTGAAAGAGTTTAGCGTGAAAGAGTGATTTTCTGTATTTTGAAGCTAAACTGCGGTTGATTTTTATTTTGCGTCTTTCACTTATGAATAAAATAAGGTTATGTGTTTTGAGGTTCTATTTTTGTTTATTTCTAATATTTAATTACTAATATTAGGTTACATTGTTCATTATTTGCATTGGCAAGAGAAAGTCGTCTGAGTGTTTCACACCAGATTTTTTTTCATGAGATCTGTAACAAATTGGATATTTTAAGATTTCGGCCTTAGTATGCATTTTAACGGCAAAGTGTTTATAAAGAAATAAATAGGAGATAAAAATTGTTTGCCCTAAAATCTATATTATGGCGGTAATCTTAAAATCCCCATTTTTCTATGAGAGCATGGCCTCCTCAAGAATTTCAGCAGATATGGCGCCTACCCTATCTTGTAGAGCATAAAAAATTTAGTAAATGAATCCATTTTTAAAAAACTCGTAGAAGCCGTTTTTGAGAAAGTCGTAAAAATGTGAAAACCATTAACGTACCCTAATTAACCATTACTTCTGCTTAACCGATTTTGATGAAAATGTTCGTGTCGGTTTCTCTAGTGGTACCTAACTTAAGTTTCAAGTTTAAACATCTTACGATGTTCCGTTTTTGAGATCTTTGTTCACACACACACACCCACACAAACGCACGCACGCACACACACGATTCGCTAAAAACGTGTTTTTCTGAGTTCAGGGGGTTTTAAAACGTGTACATAAAGTGAAAACACGATTTCAAAAATCGTCATGAAAATAATACCGTTTTTTCCTTCCTATATATTCATGTAGGCATAGGTTAAAGAGAATTACTTCTGTAAGATTGTTCTGAGTTTTCGAATCATTCTGTACTTAAGCAAACAAATTTGTTATCTAAACCTTAGAATTTTAAGTAGCTTATTGACGTTTTATTATTCACTTTAAAAACAACTAACTACGAACAATTTTTTTTTTTTTGAATCCAGGGGACTCCAAAGGGAGTAAAGGACATGTCAAGATAAAACTGATAAACAAAAAGTTTATCACAATGATAAATTCACCACTTACCACCGAAAATTTGTTTTTGCTACTGCTTACTTCAGTAGGCTTGTTATGAAGCCATTGTATTAAATATCACACAAAATTAAAAGTTAAAAAGTCAAACAGAATAATAAATACATCACTTCCCAATAATTTTTTCTGCTACTGCTTAACTCAGTAGGCTTGTGATGAACCCCTTTGTAGCAACTAGTACACATTATTTGTTTAATTAGAAGTTAAATACTTTTCGACCAAAAAATATTTGGAAAGGAATTCGTGCACACTGTAAAATATTTTATCACTTAAAATATTTTTACAGCTTTTTTTAAAACGACTTCAATTGTCACAACTTTTCAAACCTTATGGCAATTTATTGATGTATTTTCTACCTGCATAACTTGGTTTTTGTTCAAACAATTCAGTGTTGTGATTAGCAACATAATAATCGGGTCTGTTTCTTGTGTAGTGGTTGTGAACATCTAAATTCTGTAAAAAGGTATTTTTCTTCACAGGTACTTTATCACTTCAAAAATGTACGAAGAAGGTACTGTGAGCAATTGCGGCTCTTTAAATAGTGATCTGCATGAGGTAAGGTGGTAGACTCCCATCATACACCTTACAGCTTTTTTCTGTATTTTAAAAAGTCTTTCCATGTTACACTGTGATGAATTACCCCATACTATTATGGCATACCTGGTATGAGACAAAATTAAACCATAATAAGCTGCTATTAGCAATTTTGAATCATTTAATCTGGCAATTTGTTTTAATACAAATACCCCAGATGATATTTTACCACAAATTTGATCGGTATAATAATCCCACGATAGAGTCCTAGTGACACTCCTAGAAACTTTACTGTTTGCACTTGATCTAAGATATTATTTCGTATAAAGACATTCACGTCTCTGTTTTCCCTTGAATTGTGTTTGGTTTTGAACTGTACATACCAACTCTTTTTCCCATTAACTGTTAACATTAATTCATTCAGAAATTGGACTACAGACTCTATGCTAATATATGTATTCACTTCGAGACTATCTACCAGTAAACTTTTGTTTATGATTGAAGTATCATCAGCAAACAATTAGCTCTACTGTTAGGTAATATTTCTGGTAATCTATTTATATACAACAAAAACAAAATGGGACCTAAAATTGAACCCTGTGGAACACCAGCTTTGACATCAACCTTTTCAAACAAAATAAGTTTCCCTGTAACTACTCTAGTTATTTCTACGAACTGTACTCTACCTATCATATAAGACTGAAACCATTTAAGTTCTATGTCCCTAATATCTAATGACTAACATTTTCAACAAGACTTCATGATCAACACAGTCAAAAGCTTTACTGAGATCCAAAAACACAGTTAAGGCCTTCTCTCCTGCATCCAATATATCAACTACATGCTCAAAAAGTGAAACAATAGCAGTTTGGGTTGACTTACCTTTTTGGAAACCATACTTATCTTTTGAGATGATAAGGTTTTCAGTCAAAAACCTGATTAACCTAATAAACTCTACCTTTTCAAAAATTTTGCTAATAGTATTTAGTATACTTATGGGCCTATAATTTTCAACTAATTGGGTATTGCCGTTCTTAAACTCAGGCAATACTTTACCTTCCTTCAGTTGCTTTGAAAATACACCTATTCCCAAGGAGAAATTAGTTAGATGAAGGAGATGTGTTAATAAAATTTTTTACATTCTTTAACAATAATACTTGAGATCCCATCTAACCCTACCGTTTTCTTTCTTTTTAAGCTATCGATAACTGATTCTAGCTCCTCATGTGAAACTGGGCTAAATACACATTTATCTACAAATCTATGCCCCCTTGCTTCAAAATATCCTTAGTTTTCGTAATCTGCTCTTTAAGCTTTGAAGCTACTTCCTGTTAATACTTATTAAAATATTACTAATTTCTGAACCATTCTCTATAACTTCATTATTACTATTTACAATATTTGGTATATCTGTGTATCCCTTGTTACTAACTACATCCCGATTCCTATTTATTGTTTATTTTATTTTTGAGTTTAAATTAGTTGATTTACGAAGGACTTCAGCAGTTTTTTTGCATTTAGCACTCTGAACTTCTGTAGTATAATTTTTTTTGATTTGTGTGTTCCTTTGCTCATTAAATGCATTTTTATCTGATTTAAACTCAGAGTAGACATCTCTGACTTCAGATTTTAGTTTCAAAATATCCCCTGTAATCCATTGGTCTGTTTCACTAATACTATTTATTAAAACTACCCTTTTTACTGGACAACTAGTATTATAGTGAAATTTTAAAGTTTCAATAAAATTATGATATTTAGGTAATTTCGGAAGCATTAATAACAGTCTTCCAATCATTTTTGGATAAACTGTGCAATAAACAATTTTTATTACCCTTGTCCTTTTGCCTAATTTCTTTATTAACTTTTTGATTCAGTGCCTGACCACATAAATGCTGAATTTTTATTACTTCGTACCCGTGATCACAGAATTCTGAACCCCCTTACCTAACCTGACAACTACCAATATTTGTTAGAATATTATTTATTATTGTTTGAGAATGGCTAGTAATCCTTGTGTAATCATTAACTTTTACATCCAGATTGTTCATGTTCATGATATCCCTAAACTCTTCGGACATATTACTCTAAATAGCAAGATTTACATTAAAATCACCCGTCACAACAATTCTTATATACCGAACAGTCAAACTCTTCAGCGATTCCCTGAACAATTTACAGAACTGGTCCCAATCACCATTTGGAGACCTATAAACATCTACGACAGCCATCCTTTCCCGTATCCCTAACCTAATTTTAAATCCTACTAGTTCCATATTCATTTCCTGAGAAAACCTGTCTACAAAAGGTAAGTTACGTGTATGTATGTTCCTACTAATATTAGTCAGTATACAGACTCCTCCACTTTTGTGAAATTTCCTGAAGTAAGAACCATTAATAGAAAACCCTGGAAAGCTAATCATGGAAATCTCAGTACTTTTTAATCCATGTTCGGTGAATAATACCATATCTGGGTTCTCAGGCCTTAAAAATATATCAACTCTATCCACTTTATTACTTAAATATTGTATAATTTGGTGCAAACTAGAGAAGTCAGATGTATTCCTAGCCTGAACTTCATTGATGAAGTCATTTTGTGCATGTACCTGTTTATTTCCTATAATTTCTGCATCTGTCAGTAGCGTACGCACTAAACTGTCATTTATAACAACCCTGTGATCCGTATTTAACCTAACTTGTCATAACTTTTTTGTAGCACCTGTGATTGCTTAATTTGAGGTTGGGTTGTTCTAACATAACCTAACCTTCTTTTTTCTAACTCTTTTCTCCCTTTTTGGCCATTTCATTAAAAATTTGTAACAAGGGAAGCTAACCTATCACACAGTATATTTTTGTCAGTTAAATTTAAATGTAACCCATGTTTAGTAAAGTTATCACGATTTAGCCTTTCATTGATAAAGTTTATTTTAACCTTTTCAATTGTTTTATTTTTTAGGCTATTAATTCTTTTATGCATTTTGCGGTTTGTTTTACTTATAACTTTGTTTACCATACCGTTGGCTTATCATACCAAAAGGGAATAGCGTTTATTATTAAATGTGTTTTATTACTTATTGAAAACAATTTCTTCGAATGATTTTAAGATTTGAGGAGTGTTTTTAAACTATTTTGATTCTATGTCATTGGTTCCTCCAAGAATAATTAAATGGTCATTTATACCAAATGTTTTTACATCGTCTTTAGATGACTTGACAACTTCGTTTATGGGAGCATTTGGCTTACAAACTACTTTAACTTCAAACTCAGAGTTTACTTTTTATCTAACAATTCCCAACACTCACGGCCATGACTATCAGCCAAAACTAGGACTTTGTTTTTTCTATTATATTGTTACTTTTGGTATACGGTTTTTTAGTTCCTACAGCTTCACTTCACAAAAGTTTCTTAGGACTGTTTTTATTTGTAGGTTTAGTTTAATTTTTAGTGTCGTTTATTATTTTACTATTTTTATTGTCATTAATTTCTGCAGACTTTAACTCATTTTGAAGTTTTAAATTAACTACTGTTATTTCGTTTTCTAAGGCCCGGTTTGCTTCCAATAGTTTCCCGATTTCTGTTTTGTGGTCCATGTCATTAATTCTTATTATTTCTTTTACCGAAGCTATTTCCTGTCTAATTTATTTTTATGTTCATCATTTACTTTATTACTGCTTATTGTTGTTTAGGTCATCAGCTGAAAAGCTGGTTTGAACCTGTAGAGGTTTTACTAAGTAAACGATGAGTAAGGTGGTTTACCGTGCCTTCCTCGCTGAATAGAAAAGTACACTTATCAGCATGCCCGGCCCTCTGAAAAGCACATATTTTCCACTCTGCAAATGACACCTTCACTTCATTCACCACAGGGTCTGGCTGTATAATGAAATTCATTACTTTCAGAGGAGATAACTCTGATTAGCGTCACAGTACACCTCTACCTCTTCTGTCCATAAATGATTCAGTCATTTAATTGGCTGGCCATGTGATAAGAAACAGAACTATTTATTTTAGCCCTGCAACTAGCAGATTAAGAGTAAATAATTTGACCCTCCGCCTGTCTGTTATGGGCAGTACTGCTTATTCCCTAATACTTTTTTTTATCCCTAATACTTTTTTAAGCATCCCTAATATTTTTTTTTCTTCACTTTATTTAGCTACCTTTTTTTCTAAACTGATCGGGGATTTACAACATGGAATCGCGTAACCGGATAGGAAGATTTAATTTGTTTTTCTAAGCTTGAATTTTTAGTGGCCATTCCTAACAATTATTTAACTTTAACTAATTTTCTTAAATCGTTTAAAATTTGTTTTTTACTTTAAACGTCACAGACTATTAGGCCAACCAGTGAATATCCTAACCTCAAACTATCAACAAACTAATTTGATAAAATACTTTAATTTATTGGAAAGAAAAAGAAAAGCTTATACGTACAAGCTGAAACTAACTGTTTAAATAACTTATTATACAAAAAATTACTTATCGGAAATGAATACTTTTCTAAATCTTCAAAATAATCAGCATCTACCTACATGGCTACTTGTCACTAAAATCTAACGGGTGATTCAAAAAGAGCGCCGGTTTTTAAACGGCTGGTAAATTTTTGCTTATCGGTTGGCAACATTGTTCGACCTCATTTCTATTTCGGAGAACATTCCGATTGACGATTCAGTTGTAGTTTCTCTTGTTCGCAGTGTAGTACTCTCGCAGTCTGTGTCTAACCATGGAGAAGTTTACTATTGCACAACGAGTGTTAATCGTCAAAACATTTTACCAGAGTGGAGAAAGTTATGCGGCTACTGTCAGGCGACTTCGCGGTACTCTAGGACGTAATGAAGCACCGAATGAATCAACAGTTCGCAGGCTCATGAAAAAGTTTTTTGAGATGGGTTCAACAGTCGACCTTAAAAGTTCTGGACGTCGTCGTTCTGGCCGAACTGAGCAGAACGTTGCGTTGGTTCGTGACAGTGTGGCTGTTAGCCCAGCAAAATCAATACGTCGCCGTTCTCAACAATTGGGTTTACGATGTTCTTCTGTACGGAGAATTCTTCGGTACGATCTCCAATATCACCCGTATAAAATTCAGTTGACGCAACATTTGAAAGTGGCAGACCACCAGAAGAGACGGCAGTTTGTTGACTGGGTATTGAGAAAACGGCAGGATGATGACACCTTCGCAAACAAAATCATTTTCAGTGATGAGGCGCACTTCCACTTAAACGGTTTTGTTAATAAACAGAACTGCCGTATGTGGGGTTTAGAAAACCCTCGCGTGGTTAATGAAAGGGAAATGTATGCACAGCGAGTGACAGTTTGGTGCGGCTTTTGGTCGGGCGGTGTCATCGGCCCTTACTTTTTTGAAAATCAAGAAGGACAAGCCGTGACAGTAAATGGAGACCGATACTGTACGATGATTAGGGAGTTTTTGTGGCGTCATTTGGATGGAATGGACATTGACGAGTTGTGGTTTCAGCAGGATGGTGCCACCTGTCACGCTGCACGAGAAACAATGTTGTTGCTCCGTGAACGGTTTCAGGATCGCATCATTTCTCGTAATTCCGACCATCAATGGCCACCAAGGTCGTGTGACTTGACGCCTTGTGACTTTCATCTTAGGGGTCATCTGAAGTCATTGGTGTATGCCAATAAACCCCGAAACATCAATGACTTGAAGGAGGAAATTCGACGGGTTATCGGGCAAATGGAAGTCGAAACTTGTCGTTCAGTAATATCCAATTTCATGGACAGAGTTGATGCGTGCCAGCGCAGTAGACGAGGACACATGCATGACATCATTTTTCATACATGAAATCGGAAGGTAAGATGAACTTGTTGATGTATTTATTTTCAGTTTTTCAATAAAATAAATCTCTTAATTTGATATTTCAAAACCGGCGCTCTTTTTGAATCACCCTATAATATGGCGGACTTCCAAGTACGTAATAATTACTTAAGTACCTAACTTAAGTTTCAAGTTTCAACTTCGTACGATGTTCTAATCTTCAGATCGTTGTTCACACACAAGCGCGCGCGCGCACACACACACACACGAATCGCGAAAAACGTGTTTTTCTGGATTCAGGGGGTCTGGAAACATGTATATCAGGTGAAAACGCGATTTCAAAAAACCGTCATGAAAACAATTCCTACTTTTCTTTCTAAATATTCACCTAGGCAACGGAAAGTAAAAACGTAGGTTAAAGTGAATTACTTCTGTAACATTAAACTGACATTTCGGATCATTCTGTATCCAAGCAAATAAATTTGTTACCAAAACTTTTGAATTTTAAGTAGCTTGTTGACGTTTTATAAATCACATTAAAAACAACTAATTGCGTAGGACAGTGTAAAATATTTTTACATAATTTCGAATTAAAGTATAAAAGCAACATGGATTTCAAATCACTTAACAATTAAACACAAACTTCTGTGGTACTTTGTTTAACCAAGGATTTTGTCCAATTGAATCTTAATTTTTTGCAAAATGGGTTCCTCCAGTTTGATTTTAGTTGGCATTTTGTTCATCTGCGTATTCATGTAAGCCTTCTTTATATTATTTTTTTATTAGTTTTCATTTTTTCAGTATCTGTGATAGGTAGGTGAAACCTCTAGATGAATCTCACATGTTTCAGGTATAATGCATACTAAGTGTGATCGAAAATTACGTGAATAATTTTTATTACAAATCAAAAAATTTAGCTTGCATAAAATTTAAATAAAAAGGGGGAGTACGCCCTTTCCTTCAACATGTTAAAGTTTGAACCGTTTACTAACCAACCAGTAAACGTGTCTTCATTCATTTTCATATGAAAATTTAGACGTATTTTCTTTCTCTTGCCTACATATATATAGAAAGGAAAGTATTTTTTCATGTAGAGATTTTTCGAATTCGAGTATTTACCGGATCTACACGTTTTCAGACCCCCTGAACCCCAAAAACA
Organism: Catonia carolina; assembly: GCA_035578175.1. Taxonomy (NCBI): domain Eukaryota; kingdom Metazoa; phylum Arthropoda; class Insecta; order Hemiptera; family Achilidae; genus Catonia; species Catonia carolina. Next base: position 51,400,641 of record JAQMRL010000009.1, on the reverse strand, counting down.
TGTTTTTAGTGATTGGTCTTTGTGTGTGTGTGTGTGTGTGTGTGTGTGTGTGTGTATGTGTGTCTGTGTGTGTGTGTGTGTGTGCGCGTGTGCGTGTTTGTGTGTGTGTGTGTGTTTGTGTGTGTGTTTGTGTGTGTACGTGTGTGTATGTATATGTGTGTGTGTGAGTTTGTGTGTGTGTGTGTGTGTGCGCGCGCGCGCGTGCGTGCGTGTGTATTGTATTATATCTCAAGAACAGAACATTGTACGAACTTTAAAATTAAAACTTAAGTTAGGCACTACTACCGAACCCGACACGAACATTTTCATCAAAATCGGTCAACCGGAAGTAGTAGTTTATTCGTGTAATTTTTCACTTTTTTGCGATTTTCTCAAAAACTGGCCTTACGATTTTTTTAAAAATCGCCTGGATTACTAAATGTTTAATGCTTTACAAGATAGGGTAGGCATCATGTCTGCTGAAATTCTTGGCAAGGCTATTTTCATGTAAAAAATGTTTTTTTTTTTAAGATTGCGGCTTTAATATGCCTTTTAGCGCAAAATGTATAATGAAAGTAATTTAAAATTCTACAAGTTTTATTTATGACAATTTTTTATATAACGCTTAGTTTAGCGGTAATTAGCAACTTTCTGTTTTTTTTTCTCACGGAAACATGTGAAAAATAGATTTTTTTAAGATTTCAACCTTAGGTATGTATTTAACGACAAAAGTGTATATAATATATAGATTTATAGGAAATTAGAAGATGTACAACTTTTATTTAGAACATTTTTCTCTACAGAGCATAGTTTAGCGTTAATGAGTAATTTTCAGTATTTTTAAGCCAAACTGAAGTTTATTTTCATTTTGTGTCCTTCACTCATGATTAAAATTAGGTTATCTTTATTGGGGTTAGTTCTTTTGTTTTATTCTAATGTTTTATTACTAATGTTACGTTGTATTGTTAAGTATTTGTATTGGCATGAGAAAGTTTTGTGAGTGTTTCACACCAGATTTTTACACTTGTTATCAGATGTTTTTTACTAATTAACTTTCAAAATTTTTCAATATAATACTGCACAAACAGCTGCTTTTTCTCTAAACCTATTTACGGTAATATTCCTACTATAATAATTCTCTGACAGATTACAGAAATTGGTGGTAGAAATATACCCTAAAAAATTCAAAGTGATATTTTTAGTAGAACCTGAGAAAAAGTTACTTAAGGGGAGACTGTACTTTGTATCCCACCAATGTTAAATTTGCTATTTTAGGTACATTTTTCATAGGATAGGTAAAATATAGGGAAATTAAACTTTACAAACAAGAGGTGTTAAGTTTCTTCTCAAGCAACTGTTATTTTTTTCAATGTAATCGAACCATAAGGTTTTTGTTAAATTACGAAACACACAATTTTTACAAACTGTTTTTTACGTTTTTTTGAGTATTAATAATTTTTGGAGCACCTGAGGAAGTCATAAAAATGTCGGTGTATGTGGATGTACAAGATAATTAACTTTTAAAAATTTCAGCCTTGTAGGTTAATTGTTTTCTGAGAAAAATGTACCTAGTGTTAAAAATCTAAATTTAAGGGAAAACGCAAGAAACCACAGAAGGCACAAATCAAAAACAAAATACACCAACAAGTAAATTTTCCATCAATAATTTTTTAGAAAGCTGAACCAACAGCTGAGAATATTAAAAACAATGATGCAGATATTTTAAAAACTAAAATTATTTTTGCACTAAAACAGCCAGTACAAAATTTTGAAAAATATTCGTTCTTGGTAACATAATAATATTTTTATGTAAACTTAACAATAACTTATTTTTACTTTCTCTTGCCTATATGAATATATAGGAAGGAAAGTATTGTTTTCATGTCGATTTTTCGAAATCGAGTTTTCACCGGATCTATACGTTTTCAGACCCCCTGAACCCAAAAAACATGTTTTTAGCGATTGGTCTGTGTGTGTGTCTGTGTGTGTGTGTGTGTGTCTGTGTGTGTGTGTGTGTCTGTGTGTGTGTGTGTCTGTGTGTGAACAGAATATCTCAAGAACGGAACATCGTACGAACTTGAAACTTGAAACTTAAGTTACATACCACTACCGGACGCGACACGAACATTTTCATCAAAATCGGTCAACCGGAAGTAGTAATAACTTAGTTTATTCGTATAATTTTTCAGTTTTTTGCGATTTTCTCAAAAACTGGTCCTACGGTTTTTTTTAAAATCGCCTATTTTACTCAATTTTTAATTCTCTACAAGATAGGGTAGGCGCCATGTTTGCTGAAATTCTCGGTGAGGCTCTTTTCACGTAAAAACGTTGTTTTTTTAAGATTACGGCTTTAATATAAATTTTAGCGCAAAAACTTATATAATAAAAGTTGTAGAGAATTTAAAAACCTACAACTTATGTTTCAAACATTTTTTTGTATGACGCTTAGTTTAGCGGTAATTTGCGATTTTCTGTTTTTTTTCTCACGAAAACGTGAGAAAAATCGATTTTTTTAACATTTCGGTCTTAGTATGCATTTTACGACAAAAGTGTATATAATAAAAGTTATAGAAAATTGAAAGATCTACAACTTTTGTTTAGAGCATTTTTCTCTACAGAGCCTAGTTTAGCGTGAAAGCGTGATTTTCCGTATTTTTAAGCCAAACTGAGTTCGATTGTCATTTTGCGTCATTCACTCGTGATTAAAATAAAGTTATATTTTTGAGGTTAGTTTTTGTTTATTTCTAATATTTTATTAATAATGTTAGGTTTATTATTAATCATTTGCATTGGCAAGAGAAAGTTGTGTGAGTGTTTCACACCAGATTTTTTTATATATTTTTTTTGACGTAATTTATTGTTTTTTTCTGGTAGATCTATTCCTAAACTATTGAAAAACACAAAATTCAAAAATCGAAATTTTTAGTTAAAACTATCGTGCCATGTTCCCTTAACCAATAAAAAATTGTATTTACGGAAAACAGAAAAAGAAATTCACCCGTTTTCACATATAAAGGATAATCTGGATTCTCCTCATCTTGGTACAAGTCCATTAACTTCCTTTTACAAATTGTATTTTCCTTTCTAGTTTCTTTCTCTATACAGGGTGATTCACGAAAATATGCAGAAACTTTGGGAGCCCATTGTACATGTAAAAATAATGAAAACTTTTTATATAAACATGGGTCCGGAAATGCTTCGTTACCGAGTTACGGCTAGCGAAAGATTTCCCCCGGATTTCAGCTCACCAGGTGAAATGAGGTCTTCCTGAAATTCTGGTAAAGTAGATTAAGGGGCGAATTCAATCGTTTCTTATGGTTTTTGATCAGATACATTGACTACAACAGGTCCCAGAACTGTAAGTTAAATAGTTTTTGAGAAAAACAGTGTCAAATAAAAAAAAATGGAGTGAAAAAACACATTTTTTCATCTTAGTTTTTCCGGTTAATTTTACTTTGTACTGTTATGAATAAAAATTCATTTTATCAAACATCTATTCGCTTTCTGTGTACTTTATTTACACCGGTTTGTTCAGAATAAAATTTTCAACATGTTTTATTCAAAAATTTTAACTGTTTCTTGGTGAAATAACAAAGTTATTCTTGCCCAAAGATGAAAAAATGTGTTTTCACTCAATTTCTTGCATTTGTCACTGGTTTTCTTAAAAACTATTTAACTCACAGTTCTGGGACCTATTTTATTCAATTTATCAGATCAAAAACCATGAGAAATGATTAAATTCGCTCCTTAATTATCTTACCAGAATTTCAGGAAGACCTCATTTCACCTGGTGAGCTGAAATCCGGGCGAAACTTCGCTAGCCATATCTCGGGAACGAAGCATTTCCGGACCCATGTTTATATAAACTTTTTTCATTATTTTTACATGTACAATAGGCTCCCAAAGTTTCTGTATATCTTCGTGAATCACCCTGTATAATAATTCTTTCAAATGTTTTTCAGTTTTTAATATGCTCTGTGAAACTAACTTCACCATAACATTACAGAAAAATGTTTGCGTGGATTTAGTTCTAATTCCTTCAATACTAAGCATATCCCAATGCGCAGTCTTCAGTACGATCATCAGCGACGTGATTCTAATCACAGCTTTAGTCCGTTTTTTGTTAGTTGAGTCCTGTTGTAAACATACTGCGTTTGTGTCAGTCCTTGTAAATACACAACACACAAACACGCATGGCCTTGGGTGAACACTCTGCAAGCTAACCGGTGATCTAAAAAAAAAAAAAAAACACCCACTCTTTACATTTTGTCAATTCAATCGTCAGTGGTATAATATAAAGGGGGCCTAATAATAAAATTATAATGGTTTTGTCATTTTTTTACTCAATTTTTTTCATTTCACATGACATTATCAGTTATTTATAGATTAGTGTAATGTAATATCAAAATAAATCTCGTAGTATATGAGGCAGTCACATTTTGGAATACGTGGTGTGATGTCTTTATGATTTACTGTGCGGTTTGATGTAAAATTCTATTTATTCGCAACAATTTTTGTATTATTTCTTAGTTTTTGGGTGCTAGTGCGTGGTTGTGCGACAACACATGTATTGACTATGGTGGACGAACCTTCTTTCGGAAACTTCTTCTTCCGGAAGTAGCATTGAACATAAAACTCGAAAACCTTTACGAAGCGGAGAAAAGACAACTGCAATTAATGTTTTCAATAAATTTGCTAATAAATATCCTTACCTAGAAATTAAAGAGATAGAACCACTTACTGCTGAATTTACCGGTGTATCTTGTTCAAGTGTTCACAGAGTACGAAAAGAATTTAAACAGAGTGATGTTTTAGAAACCTTAGTTTGAAAAAGGAAACGTAAAACGATTGCTTTAGATAAATTTGATGATATATTATCAAACCTGCTTTAAAACTTATTCATCAATTTTCCTTTAGAAATGAGTTACCTACTTTAAATACGATTTTGTCGTATTTCTTTATTGTTTATATTTTGTTATTTCCTTTTCCTGAAGAAACTCTGCAGCATCCTCCTCCGTCCGAATATTATTAAGTAACTCTAAATTCATAGCAGACAGTGTAGTAACTAATTGTGAAATTGGACTGGAGTTGATTATACGCAGTAATGTTGCTGGTTAGATTGGCGTGCCAGACGCAGGCGTGGGAGAATTGTGTAACCCTTCAAAGAATTCGGATTTGATAGTGGCATACAAAAAACGGAAAAGATTTTTCCGGCCGCATTGGTGTAGTACATTGGTGTAGTTGGTAACGTGCTCGCCTCTCATCATATGGTCTTGGGTTCGAATCCCATTCAGGCACGGCATATTTTCATGCGTTACAAAAATTATTTTATCCTTCAGCGTCTGCATTAACAGTAATTGCAGAACAGTCGGACGTGAAACAAAAAAAATAATTTCTCGTATTATTCATACTGTGTGGCAAAGATTTGATTGCCCTTTGCAAAGAGGAGCAGAATCGGCCCGCTACTAGCCTTCTCAATAACATTTCATTTCTTAAAAAATATTTATATACCACTGTAAAATGCTCTAATTTTATGTCAAATCATGATACGCATCTTTTTTATCATATTAACTTTTACGACAAATTTTTTTTTGTACTTAAATAGATTAAAATTGGTCTGAAAGACGAACCATTAATTTTTCGTTCATATTATATTAAAAACTAAATACTTAAGTTAGATAAATTATTCAAAAATGTTTTAAATATTCACATTGAAATACGAGGTGTGGCTAATAAATAACGAGACTATCTTTGTAAGAAAATTTTATTTTTATTTTATACATAATCACTTATTGTTACCTTCCATTTACTATTGTATTTTTATTTCATCGGTTCGTACGATTTTGTTTAAATTAACACCATTTACTATATTTTTATGCTCAACATGATATTGGTTGGCGCAAAGTCTGCTGAAATGCTTGGGGTGGCTGTGTTCTAGTAGAAAGAAATGGTTTTTTTAAGATTGCGGCCTTAATATGCATTTAGAAGACGAAGGTTCCTGGTTGAAATCCTAGTAAAGGTAGATACTTCTATACGGACTTGAATGCTAGAGAGTGGTTTTTTTTTTGTTTATCGTCCGATTGTTCTGCAATTACTGCTAATGCAGACGGTTAGAGAGTGGTTACCGGTGTACTTTGATGGTTGGGGTTCAGTTAAGCATACTCTCTAAGGAATGGTCGACCTGCGTCTGTAAAAGATACCTCATTAGCACATCATACACATCATTCTCATCTCATGGGGTTATGGGGTTGCTTATTGCACTCCAACGTTCCTTGTCACGTCGTACCACGCTGCATTAAACTCATCATCGTATGTAAACCTTATGCATCAACGTACATTAAAGGTTTTGTATTACGTCTGCTTTGGGTTTATTGTTCTACGCTGTGATCTGTGCAAAAACAGTGAATTGTGTTTCACAACTAATTTAACGGTAACTGGACTATCACTTTTTTCATATGTTACAATATATTATAATTTAAGATGTAATAAAAAAAAGAACTAATTTAGTAGTCCAAGAACTAACAAATCAAGTGCAAATAGTTTAACACCAAACCTGCCCACTATTACCACAACTCACTGAAAGGAAAACTTTTCTTTTCAGCGTACACGGCTATCCGAAAAATATTTTGTTTCCTCCCTGTAAATAACACCTTCACTTCATTCACCACAAGGTTTACCTGTATAATGAAATTTATTTCATTATTATTCACTGGAATCACTGCCTAAACCTACTATAGGCTCGCACTTGTAAGCGACCAGCGACCAGCAACTAGCGACCAGCAACTAGCGACCAGCGTTCACTGTGTGCTTGCCCTAAGAGTCAGCGCACAGTGAACGCTAGTAGCAAGTTAAAAATATTAAAACTTTAAAAAAACATCAATTTTGATACATTTTAAGCTGTATTTTAGCTTATATACAGAAACACATAAAATTGTAACCGTTTTCCATAAAAAACTTGTAAATTTTATCAAATTTTTGCATTGTTATATTTGTAAATACCATAACGTTCTGGTCCGGAGGTGTAATGATAGAAGATTGGTGGGTCGAATTCAACAGCAATAATTTTTTTTCTTCAAAAAATATTGGATACATTTAAAAAACAAATAATTATTTATTTTAATTTTAATTTTGACAGTGTTTTTATCTAAAATTATTGCAACAATCAGCTGCTTCTGAAAATTAAATGTTGCTGAACGAAATGAAAAAATAAAGGGTGCGGAAGAAATTTAAAATAATATTGAATTGCTTCCATAAATAAACAAATTTTTAAAGGAATAATTTTAGGTAATAAAACAAATTGTCAAAATTTAAAAAATTAATTAATTAATTTTTTTAAATATATCCATTATTTTTTAATAACAAAAATTTTTACCGCTGATTGATTCGATCACCTATCTTTACATCTCCGGACCAGAACGTTTTCATAAAAATTTCTAAATCAATGGATTTTTCAGATTTTTGCCGTAGTATGTATGCATTTTAAAAGAAAAGTGAATATAATAAAATTTCTAGCCTAACCTCTCTAACGTTATTGAATTCAGAATTATTAATATTATTTACCTCTTTATATTTTTCAGTAATCGAGGTAATTCCGATTCTGTGAACAAAACCCAAAAAACGGTTGATAATCCAGCACTTTCAGCCGGAAAAAGAACTACGTAAGCAAAAACGTCGTACTTTAATATTATTTTCACAAATTTTCTAGAAATAGTTTAATAGTTTTCTGTCCATAATACTAACTACTGTTGATTTCTTTATTGTAGAACCCGGGTTTGGAGTCTTGTTTCTTCAAAACCGCTTGTTCAATTTTAACGAAATATACAACAAAATTTAGCTGATTTCAATTTGCGTTGGTACATGTTAAATTAATATTTTTGCGTTTATTAATATTCCGATATCAAGATGACAAGAAAAAAGCCTTTTTTCATGTTGCTGTAACAAATTGGATGTATTTAGAGGCTTATAACTTAAACAATGCTCAACCGATTTATTTCAGATTTCACTGGAGTACAAACCTGTTTGTTGTTATTGTACCTCCAAAATTTCAGATATTTAGCATGTTGTTGTTGTTTAGGTTATCAGCCGAAAGGCTGGTTTGAACCTCAAGAGGTTTTACTAAGTAAAACGAGGAGTGAGGTGGTTTACCATTGCCTTCCTCACTGAGTGGAAAAGTATCCTTATCAGCATGCCGGGCCCTCTGAAAAGCACATATTTTCCACTCTGCAAATGACACCTTCATTTCATTCACCACAGGGTCTGGCTGTATAATGAAATTCATTACTTTCAGAGGAGATAACTCTGATTAGTGTCTTTTACACCTCTACCTCTTCTGTTCTTAAATGATTCAGTCACTTAATTGGCTGACCACGTGATAAGAAACAGAACTATTTATTTTAGCCCTGCAACGGACAGATTGAGTGTAAATAATTTGCCACTCCACCTGTCTATTATGGGCAGATATTTAGCATATTTAAATTTTGAGATAATAGTAAAATTCTGAATCCCTGCTAACTCTGTAACAGATCATTAATTCGACAATTTCAAAAAACATTGCATTAAGTAAAAAAAAATTAATACAAATTCATTAATATTATGGAGAGCGAATGACCAGTTATTTGGTAGAATTTTTTAAGTATTTATGATATTAGTTCCCGGTAGTTGCGCGGTTGGGTGGAAGAACTCTAACCATGTTACCACGTTGTAAATACGTAGGCCTACGACCTATTTTCATTAACATACCTGGAACGTGTCCTTCCAGTATAGACATAACAAACATGACAATGCAAAGTTAATACCCATTCATTATTTACTCACAATTGCTAACGAAACTATTTGTTGTACGTTATGTTGGAAGGCGACTTTAGGAGGAAAAGAATATAACACAACCGACTTTTTTTGCGCCCTGGAGACTCCAGGAGGAGTATAGGACATGTCGTCAGATATAACACCTGAAATACATATAACAATCAGACAATGTATCACTACTATCAAGAAAGAAATTCTTGTACGCTATAAAAAGTTTCACCGATGAAGTAATTTTTTAGTTTTTTTTTAAAGGAATTCAAATCCTCACAACACTTTAAAGATTGGGGTAATTTATTTATGAATTTTCTCCCTGCATATGTAGGTTTTCGTTCAAACAATTTTATTGAATGATTAGCCATATAATAATCATTCCTGTTTCTCGTGTTATGATTGTGAACATTGAAATTCTGCATAAAATTATTTTGCCTAACATACATAATCACCTCAAAAATATAGAGACAGGAACTGTAAGCAATTTAAGCTCCTTAAATAGTGGCCTGCATGAGGTTAGCTGGTTAGCTCCCACCATACACCTAATAGCTTTCTTTTGAATTTTAAAAACCCTAAAAGACTAAAAGACGTGGCAACATAGTTCAGCTTCTCCCATCCCACGCAGCATTAACCACTATTTAAATATTTAAAAATTGTACCAAATAACTGGTCAATCGCTGTTCTATAATATTAATGAATTTGTATCAACTTTTTTATACGGAAAACATAGGTTTTTATAATATGTCGAATTAATTAGCGGTTACTAAGTTAACAGAGACTCAGAATTATATTATTAACTCAAAATTTAAATACCCGAAAATTTTTTAATTTCATACGCACATTAACATAAAACAGGTTTATATTCAGAAGAATTGTCCAATAAATCGGTTGAGCGGTGTTCGAGTTATAAGCCTTTAAATTAATACAATATGTTGCAGCAACAAAAAACCGGGTTTTTCATCTCATCCTGATATCTTCTTCTTCAGGTGCTTTCTCCATTACGAAGATTGGCTATCATCATGGTCAGTCGCATCTTGTCCACTGCTGCTCTGAAAAGGTCATTTTGGGGTGGAGGGTAAGGAGTGGGATGCGTCTCAAATCGCCTCTCCCACTCAAATGTTAACCTCACCTTCACGAGGGGTAGTTCGTTATCTGGTGCTCCCTGTTAAATAACTGACGAGGCTCTGGCGACCGAGTGATTGCCGGTATAAGTAATTCCCCATTTACTGGCCAACAGTTTCAGGTGGATGAGCTAATAAATGGCAGGGCACTCTTTTGTCCTAGGGTCGGGAAACTGGCCCTGAAGGCGGATGAACTGGAAATTAGTCAACGGCATAAGGATGTGAAAGGCAAGCAGAAATTACCACATTAATGATCCTACGGATATCTCTATTACATTTATCATGGCAGTGGCAATTGTAGGAATGGCAACGTTTACTGATCAGGGGCTTCGGAACCCCAAATCCGGCAGGGAAGGTGAACATCGGAGAGATCCTGATATCGGAGAATATTAATTTACGCTAAAAATATGAGTTTGACATGTAGCCTAACAACGCAGACTGAAACTAGATAAATTTTGTTGTATAGAACATTTATATTGATCAAGCGGTTGAAGAAACAATGCTCCGAACTCGGGTATCTGTAATAAAGAAATAGACAGTAATCATCAAAACGCTTTTATGAGACGATGCGTCTTATGACTGGTGGCAACTTTTAAAAAGGATTTATTTTAACTTATGACGAAAACCACTAGTGATATCTGTCTGTATTCCTTAAGAGAAATTGAATCACACTGTTTTTGTTTCCATATTCCAAAATTCATTTTTTGACTTAAGGTTTTCAAAAACGGAACTCAAAACACAATTTAGGCCAACTAACATTCTGTTATCAGCCAAAAAGCTGGTTTAAACCTCTAAACACTTTACCAAGTAAAACAAGGAGTGAGTTGTTTCACCATTACCACAACCCACTTAGTGGAAAAGTATGGTTATCAGCATGCCCGGTCTTCTTTAAAGCATCTAATTTCCATCCGGCAATTTACACCTTCACTGCATTCACCACAGGGTCTACCTGTCTAATGAAACTCTTTTTCTCAGAAGAGACAATTCTTACTAGTTTCTTTTGCATCTTTACCTCTTCTGTTCTTAAACGCTTCAGTTTTATCATTAGCTGAACATGTGATAAGAAACATTTTAAGCTGTATTTTAGCTTAAATGTGACCTGGAATCCGAATTTAAGTGAATTTAAATTTTCGACCTATTGTCGAAAATTTTGTATTTTGAGCTATTAAGCCTTTTAAATTTAGCATTAAATTTTGACCTATTACATACAAAATTCAGAATGTTTTCTCAAAAGTTGTGTAAGTTACGGCAGCTTAAATTTTTGATTAAAAAAATTGGTGTTAAATGCATTTTCTAAATATTATAACATAATTTTCTAAATACATTTTAAGAACAAATATTACACATAGAAATTAGTCTAAATGTTTTAAAAAAATGTTGATGGTTGACAATGCTGAACGTTCTTTTAAATGAGGGCCTTCACTTTTATTTAGTAGTTCTGCAACTGAGTCCGGTACCTTTGACTCGGGCTCAAACACAATGGAACCCAATGAAAGGTCTCGGGATTCTTCTTTACCAAATACAACGATATTTTTGAATACATATTTTTTTGCGTAGTCATTCCTACAGGAGTAATTACATGGAAAGTACAACCGGACAAAGTAAACTAAAAAATCTACAAAATGAATCCAAATATCGATCCTAACCACTTATTTTACTTCCGACAAGAAGTCCCTTTTCCCATTCCACGTCACAAATACAGAATTTTGTAACTGTTTCCCATATAAGTGTTGTAAATTTATCAAATTTTGCATTGCTCTGTTTAAAGTAATGGTAACGTTCTGGTCTGGAGATGTAATGATAGAAGACAGGTGGGTCGAATTCATCAGCGGTAAAACTTTTTTTATTGTTCAAAATTTATTGGATACATTTAAAGAAAAATTATATATTTTAATTTTAATTTTAACATTCTTTTTAAATTATCGAAACAATCCGTGGCTTCTGAAAATTAAATGTTGCTTAAGGAAATGAAGAAATAAAGGGCGCTGAAGGTATTTAAAATAATGCTGAATTGCTTCCAAACATAAACAAATTTTTAAATAAAAAATCTTTGATGATAAAATTTGGTCTCCGGGCCAGCCCAGTCAGTTAGCTGGTAGAATGTTGCTATTATTTGTTAAGTAACACCGGTTGGGTGAGCGACTTTTGTATGGTGACCAGCTGACAGCCATCCATGAACAAACTCTACTGGAGGTCCCTGTTCAAACTCATGTCTAATCCACGTCAAAAAATACAGCGAAAAGCAGCGATCAAATTGGGTAGTTGTCAACAATGTACAGTTCCCGATAACAAATAAAAGCTAAAAAAAGATGATAAAACCAATTGTCAAAATTAAAAAAATTACTTAATTATAACTTCTTAATATTTCCATTATTTATTGAACAATAAAAAATTTGTACCGCTGATTGATTCGAATACCTATCGGTACATCTCCGGGCCAGAACGTTTTCATGAAAATCTGTAAAACAATGGATTTTTAAATTTTTGGCCGTAGTATGCATTTTACAACAAAAGTAAATATAAAAAAATTTCTAGCCTAACCTTTCTAAGCTTAATAAAATCAGAATTATTAATTATTTACCTCCTTATATTTTGCAGTGATCAAGTTAATGCAAATGATCCCAATTTTGTGACCGCATCCGGAGACACGGTTGATAGTCAAGAACATCTAGTCAAAGAATTAATTAAGTAAGCAAAAACGTCGTACTTTAATATTATTTTCACAAATTTTCTAGAAGTAGTTTAAACGTTCTCTGTCCATAATAGTAATAACTGTCGATTTTGTCACCGTAGATGCCCGAGTTTGGAGCCTTGTTTCTTTAAAACCGATTGTTCAATTTTAAACGTACTATACAACAAAATCTAGCTGATTTCATACTGCGTTGGTACATGTTAAATTAGTATTTTTTGCGTTTATTAATATTCCGATATCAAGCTGAGAAGAAACAAAAGAGCCTGTTTTCTTGTTGCTGCAACACTTTGGATCCATTAGAGGCTTATAACTCTAAAACGGTTGACCGATTTATTTGACATTTCGCCGGAGTACGAAATTGTTTGTTGGTATTGTACATCAAAAATTTTAAAATTTTAGCTTATTTAAATATTGAGTTATTAATAAAATTCTGAATCCCTGTTAATTCCGTAACAGCTCATTAATTCGGCAATTAGAAAAAAATATTGTATAAAGTGTCACTGCCAACCCTTCTACTTAATCATTTACTGTGTTGCCGGCCTTCAATACTTCTTCTGGCCTTTGTCGGTGCACCGACAGAACTATCAGCTCCGTACCGACAGAAGCCTTTTTCATCAAGGACAAGCCAGTAGCCGTTTTCTACCACAGCGCTGTCAGCGGCTATAAAAATAGCGCTTCACTGAACCGAGTGATTCAATACCGATCCAGACATGCGTACTCTCCTATCCGTTTCCGGAACACCCCTCGGCCAGCCACGCCCATTCCGAGTGGAATTTAAGCAGCATAGTGGCTCTGAAGCGCTATCCAGCTCCACCACAACCCCTGAGAGTCCTACTCTTACTGAGTGGGCACGGAACCGTCCGCAGGGCGTCCCACTCCCCTCAGTACCCGTGTAAACGTTTGACGGGTCGCAGTCAAGCTCGTTACGCCGCTAAAATGCTTTGCACGTGGCTCTACCACACATGGATGTACTACACACCACCGTGCACTACTAATAGCACACGATGGCGTTTACAGCCGGCCCCCGTTGCCTAGAAGGTATGCAGGCTAGGATTGGGTAGCCTAAGCTGCAGTTTTATGGGCACGCTCTGTGTGGTCTGGGGCGTGCCCCAACCGATCTAGACACAGAGAGATTCACTTCCAATCCAGACAGAAGAAGACGAGCCCAGTCAAGCCCGGATGGACCACCACTGCCCTACCCTACATTCCCGCACCGGTCAGCCGTCGCCGGCCTGGAGAGAACGCCTCGGCTGCGCTATCGGCAGATGGCCTACGCCAAACCGACACAGTGGGCTCTGGCGGCCACCACTGTCACGCTGCAAAGGAGACCCAACTATTGCTGAGGAAAGGCTAGGCCTGAACTCGGAAGTCGAACCGTCACTCTTTGGGCTCCGCTTCCACCACGCCTGCTCACCGGTTCCGACCGCCAGCAACGGCCATTTTCAAAGCCACTAATCTTACAAACAAGGTTTTGCCACGTGTATTCGGCCCCGGTTGGTGACAATTTATAAAATATTTGGCGGTTCTCGAGTAGTTATCGGATATTGACTAATGTTGACCCGTGTACATTACCTGGGCGTTTAGGTCGATCTACACTTAAGATGGGATCTCCATAGAGTGTCCTAAAGTGTAATCCAGGAGGGATGCCGCTCGGGTGAGATGGACCAATCGTGTAGTTCAAAAATTAGCCGCTCGAGTTCGCCACTGATAGAATGTTACTGTTAGTCTATAGTTGACTGATGATTTGCTTTCTTGTTTCCAGCCGTTTGATAAAAGCAATTCAAGAGCTTAAAAGCTTAAAAGCAAAAACCTTATTACCTGCAAGGTATGTATAATTGAAAAGTTTTTACAAAGATTACATTTTGAAATAGTAAAGTCATGAATTTTAACATACGTTTATCACCATCTCCTCTAATTAGTTACTGTGTTAACGACCTTTATTACTTCAATAAAATCAGAATTATTAATAACTTAACTCTTTATATTTTGGAGTGATCAAGGTAATGCAAAAAAAACCGATCTTGTGAACAATTCCGGAGACACGGTTAATAATTTAGTACTTTCAGTCGGAGAAATAATTACGTAAGCAAAAACGTCGTACTATAATATTATTTTCACAAATTTTCTAGAAGTAGTTTAAACGTTCTCCGTCCATAATAGTAACTACTCTCGATTTCGTCATCGTAGATGATCGAGTTTGGAGCCTTGTTTCTTCAAAACCTCGTGTTCAATTTGTGAACGTACAATACACAAAAATTTAGCCGATTTCAATCTGCGTCGTTACATGTTAGTTTAATATTTTTTACCTGTTTAATATTCCGATAACATCGGAATTATCAAAATGAAAGGAAAAAAGAGCCAGTTTTCTTGTTGCTGCAACATATTGGATGTATTTAGAGGCTTATAACTCAAACAATGCTCGACGGATTTATTTGACATTTCGCTGGAGTGTAAACCTGTTTGTAGTTATTGTAAGTCAAAAATTTCAGATTTTTAGCTTATTTATATTTTGAGTTTAGTAAAGTTTTGTCTCTGTTAACTCCGTAACAGCTCATTAATTCGGCAATTTCAAAAAATCATTATATTCACTATTAAAAATTAATACAATTTCATTAATACAGAGTGATTCACGAAGTTATGCAGAGACTTTGGGAGCTCATTGTACATGTAAAAATAATGAAAAAAGTTTATATAAACATGGGTCCGGAAATGCATCGTTTCCGAGTTACGGCTAGCGAAAATTTCGCCTGGATTTCAGCTCACCAGCTGAAATGAGGTCTTCCTGGAATTCTGGTAAGGTAGATTAAGAGGCGAATTCAATCATTTCTTATGGTTTTTGATCTGATAAATTGAATAAAACAGGTCCCAGAACTGTAAGTTAAATAGTTTTTAATAAAACCAGTGTCAAATGCAAAAATGGAGTGAAAAACACATTTTTTCATCTTTGGGCAAGAATAACTTTGTTATTTCACCAAGAAACAGTTAAAATTTTTGAATAAAACATGTAGAAAATGTTATTCTGAACAAACCGGTGTAAATTAAGTACACAGAAAGCGAATATATGTTTGATTAAATGAGTTGTTATTCATAAGAGTACAAAGTAAAATTAACCGGAAAAACTAAGATGAAAAAATGTGTTTTTTTCACTCCATTTTTTGCATTTGACACTGGGTTTCTCAAAAACTATTCGTTTTCTAAAAGATATATACAACTGAGATATTTTTAAATTCATTTTCTTTTCAAAATTTTTTTTCCAAATTATTCAAATAAAATATATTTATTAAATTCAAAAGCCAGTACGTGAGTGTCATTAGCGTAAGTAGATTTTCATTTGATTGTTGTAAATTGTCAATTGTTTATTTTATTATAAATAGCCATTTAATTTAATTCAAACAATAAACAAAATTATTTATTTTAAACCCTGAGAATAAATTTAGAGTCTGATATTTTTGTAAAATATAATTAATATTTCTTTATTTTTATTATTTAATTAAACGTCTTAAACTAACAACAAATTGCGTTTATTCGTTTAATTTGCATCATTTAGTGAACGTTACAAATGTTTGACCTAGAGGAACAAACGTAAGCTCAACAACTCTTAACATCAAAAAATTGGGTACTAAAATGTTTGTATCTTTTCATATAGTGTAACAATTTAATGACTGAAGCATTAACAACAGATGAGTTACAGGTGTAAAAGACACAACTTTCGATTTCTTTATCATAGATACCCGAGTTTGAAGCCTTATTTCTTAAAAACAGATTGTTCAATTATAACGCATTATACACTAAAATTTAGCTGATTTAAATCTGCGTTGTTACATGTTTGTTTTTTACTTTCTCTTGCCTATATAAATATATAGGAAGGAATATATTGTTTTCATGTCGATTTTTCAAAATCGAGTTTTCACCGGATCTATACGTTTTCAGACCCCCTGAACCTAAAAAACATGTTTTTAGCGATTGGTCTGTGTGTGTGTGTGTGTGTGTGTGTGCGCGCGCGCGCGCGCGCGCGCGTGTGTGTGTGTGTGTGTGTGTGTGAACAGAATATCTCAAGAACGAAACATCGTACGAACTTGAAACTTGAAACTTGAAACTTAAGTTACATACCACTACCGGACGCGACATGAACATTTTCATCAAAATCGGTCAACCGGAAGTGGTAGTTTATTCGTGTAATTTTTCACTTTTTTGCGATTTTCTCAAAAACTGGTCCTACGATTTTTTTTAAAATCGCCTAGTTTACTCAATTTTTTATTCTCTACAAGATAGGGTAGGCGTCATGTTTGCTGAAATTCTGGGTGAGGCTGTTTTCACGTAAAAACGTTGTTTTTTTAAGATTACAGCTTTAATATGCATTTTAGCGCAAAACTTTATATAATAAAAGTTGTAGAGAATTAAAAATTCTACAACTTTTATTTCAAATAATTTTTTGTATAACGCTTAGTTTAGCGGTAATTTGCGATTTTCTGTTTTTTTTCTCACGAAAATGTGTGAAAAATTGATTTTTTTAAGATTTCGGCCTTAGTATGCATTTTACGACAAAAGTGTATATAATTTAATTTATAGAAAATTAAAAGATCTACAACTTTTATTAAAAGCATTTTTCTCTACAGAGCCTAGTTTAGAGAGAAAGAGTGATTTTCCGTATTTCTAAGCCAAACTGAGGTTGATTTTCATTTTGCATCATTCACTCATGATTAAAATAAGGTTATGTTTTTGAGGTTAGTTTTTTGTTTATTTCTAATATTTTATTAATAATGTTAGGTTTATTGTTAATTATTTGCATTGGCAAGAGAAAGTTGTGTGTTTCACACCAGATTTTTTATTCTTTATTTTGAATTTCTAACTGTACTAAATAGAACAACCAAATGATGAGAACTTTCATATTAAATTACAAACAAGAACAGACATGTAAAAATGCAACATTCAGTAATGTTAAGTTTGGAATAACAATGAACATAAAATAATATACAAAAGTATGAAAAGAACAACAAAAAAGTTCATATTGTCACAGAAAAGTTATTACCAATAGTAATAAAACATATTCAAAAGGTAACGAAAATTACATCTAATAATTCATATTATTTTATCATTTACGACATAAACATGCAGAAAAAATTAAAGAAGATCTCTGGTCCATTTCTTTTTTAATCTTCTAATGCAGCCTGGTGATTTTACCATATCACTGATAAGTGGATTATTATGCTTTGGTAGTTTTGAGTAGAATTTAATATAACTATTTTTGACAATTTCGCAAATGAATGGTATCTTTAAATCGGTGTGTTGTGTGCAATTTGAGACATAGTAGGGTGTCATATATTATAGCAAGTAACTATGGGGTTTAAAATAAAATATTAATAGAACAGAACACTTCGTAGGTAAATGGTTAACGAAAATTGTCCCTGTAATATTAACCAAATTAAGAAAAATTATTAGTTCAAATGTACCGTGCTCCAAATACGTGAATTAGTGTATCCCTTGAACAGGATTTAATAAAAAAAATTACTTTAAATTAAAGTGTGAATTATAAATTATAAAGTGTTTATAATATACATCAAGTAGACGTCTCCATTCTGCTACACCACACAGCGGTAATAACCTGAAAATTTCACACAACCACTTACCTGTTTTTACTAGATAAAAATAATCTATATTAAAGGTTGCCTCCACCAGGACGTCGTAGAATGGCCCAACGTCCAAGACCCTGAAATTTCCTACGAAGGAAATAAAAAAAAATGTTTTGGGGCAAGTTTTGATCGGAGAGTCAAAACCATGTTTCCAGTTTGTTAGTGTGAAACATCAGCTCAGATTTCACTTAAGAGCCACTGTTCTCGCTTTGTGGTTTGCGAGAAAATACGACTGGTTTCGGATTACGGAACCCTTTTAAACAGTGAAAAAAACTTTGTAGCCAAACACATTGTAAATTTATCAAAATCACCATACAAAGCCATTGGTGAATTAATCTTGGAGAAACATGTAATTTTAGTAAATTCGCCAAGACATATACTCTTTTTTTTGTTTAAAAAAAAGTAAGCAAACACGGTGCAGTGTTTAATATGGAGATTCAAAAATATTTTTGTAGGTACAGAATCTTTATAACTGTACCCAGAACCTTTATAACTGTACTGTGTAACGTTCATTCAAGTATCTCCCATTGTGAATATAATTAATTGCAGTCCATCTATCTGAAAACTTATTTCTAGATCTAGTCTAAACGAAATAGGTAGCCTAGATATTTTTTAAAATAAAATACAAAAGGCGAATTCCAGTTTAACAACGTGTTTAATTTAAATAATATTTCTTTTTTTTATATTTGAACAGCTTTAAATTATTTTTGTTAATTATTTTTATATATTTATATTTTTAACGTATTTAAAGTATTTAATTTAAAGTTTTTAACATTTTATAATTAAATTTTGTATAACTCTGGTTTCAGTAACCTTAAACGATTGCACAGCCAGAGATTTCAAAAATTAGTTCCTACAAAGAGACATTGTGAGGAGTACTTCTAAAGCCCCTATTGCTTAAAATAAATTCTACATAGCCTATTATGTAATGTACACATAATTTTAAGGAAATTATTTTGTACAACATTAAAGGTTTTCGTACTATATATCCACTGTTTTAATCACAGTAAGAATAAGAAGAATATTCTTAAAAAAACATTTTTAAAGATCAAAGTTTTACAATTAAAAATGAAGTGTAATTTTCTTACAATTGCCCTCCATGAACCAAAAGTGGCATTGATCGTAATTTGTATAAAATCTACGATAGAAAACTACTTAATTTCTTTGAAACAAAATACACATAAGGTGATCATTAATTTTAATATGGTATTAAGCTGTCTGCTACTTGTCACATTTACACTTAAAATTAATTATGGAATACCCTCTTTTAAATATATGGTCACCAAGAAAGGTTGCATTCATTTAAAAAAAATACAGTTCAAAAACTACTGGAGACAAAGTCATAATTTTTTTTTAACATTTTTTTATATATATTAAAATTATATTTTAGAAATATGTAACATTTCATAAATAAAATTTTGTTCTTATTATTATTATTTTTAATATTATTATTATTATTATTATTTATTCAAAAGAAACTAAATGATTTCCCTAATTCTACATAAAAATTTATTTATTTACTTTTATTTATTTATTATTTTATATATTTACCATTTAAATGGTTCTAAAAAATTATTTTTTCCTTTTCTTCATTTTTTTTTTTAAAGAGGAAGACAAAAAAATAAAAAATTACCTTTTAATAAGTGTCCAGTCTTTACGTGCACACAATAGAGAAAACACTTAGGCGATTTTCTGCACACACACGGCTGACCGGGACGCTAATTACAGGCGTACGGAAGGGGGAAACCAATCAAACTAGCCGTTATGAAAGACGTTGACAAACCGGCGTAAAACAAACGCGTTAATTGGCCGCAAAAAGTGCTGAAGTAACTGTAGGCCCCTCTACAAAAAGTACGTAGAGATAGAACTGAAAAACTGTTCCCAGGCTCCGGAATTGTAAAGTAAGGGGTTTAAACAGTGAGAACTGAAAATAGGCCTTTAGGCTTCCTTATTTCCCACGAGAAAACGCGATGTAAAAACATCTGAAATATAACCAACTAGAATAAACAAAGAAAACGTGATTTCTTTATGAAATAATAAAAATGATTGAAAAGAAATATGTTTTGTAAAATTACAAACTTTTATTTACAATAAAATAATTTTTTTTTCTTCCTTAACGAATAAAGAAAAAAAAACACCATTTTAATTATTTTAAAAAGACAAAATTTGATCAACTCCAAGGGTCAAGGGAGATTAGGAAACTACGATTTTCAACAAAGGTCGAAAATTTGGAATTGTAAAGTCAAAAACTTTACATAGGGTGAAACAGTAATTATATTTAAAGCATTTTTTAATGTTGCTATATCAGGATGAAAAGAAAAAAATACCGGTTTTTTTTGTTACGGCAACAGATCGGATGCATTTAGAGGCTTATTACTCAAATACCCGACTGATTTATTTGAGATTTCACCAGAAAATGAAGTTACATGTTTTTATTGTACGTCCAAAATTTCAGTCTTTTAGCGTACTTAAATGTTGAATTGTTTGTAAAATTATGAATGCCTATTTCCTTCGAAACCGCTCATTACTTCGGCAATTTAAAAAAAAAACACATGTATGCAGTAAAGAAAGATTAAAACAAATTTTTTAATATTATAGAACAGGGATTGATCAGTTTTTTGCTAAAAGTTTTTTAAATATTTAAAAAATAGGTTCATGATGCGAGGGTTGGAAGCGGTGTTTAAGTAATAACCCTTTAATAATTTTTTTTTACTTAAATAGATTAAAACTGGTCTAAAAGAACAACCATTAAACTTTTTGTTCAAATTAACTAAAAAACTATATAATTAAATTATATAATCCATACAACAATATTTTATATCTTAAAACTAATATATGCAAAAAACTATTCAATACTTTTTGACTTCACACTGCTCTGCTTTAACACATCACACTGCATTGTTACACTAGTTCGAAGGGTTTCCTCCTACTGACCCTTCTAGGAACATTTTCATTATCAAGAAATTGAATTGCTTCAGGGTTGATGTGGCTATGTAAGCGAGCTTCATGTTTGACAGTAAATCGTCTTATCTCACTCGACACAAAAGGTAAGTCAAGATCTCTATGCAGAACACTATTCCTAATGTACCAATGAAAATTACCCATAGCTCTCAGTACTTTGTCCTGAAAGAAGCCTTTAAATGCATTCAAAGTGTTGCATTTGCAAAAACACCGGCTCTATTTTCTTTTTATCTTGATATCGCTTTAGTATTTCATGTATCATCTAAACATTATCAGACATTGTGTTCTTTCACAGATTTAGAAAATCTTTTGGATTATCCACACCACAATTCAAAGACTCAAACAAGTCAGAAACACTCTCCACCCAACCGTAAGTATTTCATCGAACAAAAGTTCTCTATAACTGTGTCTTACCGCAACTACAATATTTGAAAAATTTTCTTTTCGTATCCAAAGTCGATTCAAATATATTCAACAATAATCGAGAAAATAATACATAAGTGTGCTGATACACGTCACTACTACGTTGTGACGTCACAAACGGAACAATTTTATTTTAACAATACATAAACAAAGTTTTGCCTATAACAGACAGTTGGAGTGTAAATTATTTGCACTCGATCTGCTATTTCTAGAGCTACAAGTAGTTGTCTTTTTATCACACGATCGCCTAATTATGTGACTAAAACATTTACCGACAGAAGAGATACAAGATGTAAAAGACACAAAAGCACGAAAAATAAAGCCGGAGTTTGGAACCACGCATATAATCAAGTAAGAAACATAAAAATGTTTAGTACCGTAAATAGAAAAGTAGGTTTTTTGAAAAAGTTTAATTATGTTTTTTGTTACATAACCATAATCTATACTATTATATAATTTACTCGGGAAATTTATTTTAATATTAATAGTTATTTTTTTTTTGCCTGCAGTATTTTTCTAAGTAACTTGTTTCTTTCACTTAATTCGACGTTTCCCCGTTTTCAGAGTTATGTTTCCTCTGACTGCGCAACATTTAAATTTGCGGTTCTTCATTAAAACTTAGCCTGCCTTTCTCTATGGCTGTCCCTTCATTTTGTGAACTGTCTGTGTTGTAATTGGATGATGAGTTTAAAATATCATAAACTTCCTTACAAGCGTATCGTCTCTCTGTTCAATTTTTACGTTCACTAAAAATCGGGTTTACCGGACGTAAAACGGCAATACAAATCGGCAAATTTAAATGTGGGGCTGAATTCGTCTTTAAGACACGTTTTAATGGAAGATGTAGCAAGTATCATTAAAAGTATCATTAAGACGTATTTTGTAACGCGTACAAAATACGATTCGTCAAAATTAACTAAACACACGCGACCACTATCAGCAGAAAATAAATCGGCCCGCTTTGAAGCATTTATCCACTTTCAATGGCCTTTGGGAAACGGTAAAACTTAAATTCCCCAACTCCTCTTGGTATCTATCGTGATTAGAAAACCCGGCAATTGCACAACACACCATTTTTTACGACTAGTGAAGTCTTACAGACCGTATTAAGACTAATAAAAATGATAGACCGACACGGTGCGTATCGTACGTCGTCTGTCGCTGGTGACCAGTGACGTCAGAGGGCGAGGCTTGTCACTGCGCACATTGTTCATGATCCATATGACCATCTAGTAATGTAACCGTGGATAGTATTTTGCGGTTCCAAGGTCCGTGTAATTGTGGGTTGAAGGGTGCGGCTGAGGTATAATGGATGAGTGACGCATGCTGGGAGAATGATTATTGTATTTCTCTGATTCAAAACATTTGTTTTCAAACTTTCCGCATTTAATATATTTGGTTGTATTTAATACATTTAGTTTTTTACATATTTTAATGAATTGGTAAGTTAAATATTATGAATCCGACACAGTTAATAACCCGGTAGGTATTTGTTAAAATAATGCGCTGGGTGACAAGAATATGTTTTCAGTTCAGGTAGTACACGCTACCACTACAAATGAATCAGCTGTGAAAAACTACTAACTCATTCATTTTTCCACTGCTATAACAACGCACTGCATTCCTTCCAACTACAAGGAGCTGGGACTCGAGAAATACAGTTGTCTGACCCACCGGGTTAGTCAAAATATAAAGTTGACGCCAGGAGTCAGCTGTTTGACGACTGATTTTCGGTGACGAAGATTCCTGGTTCAAATCTTATTAAATGTATTTACTTTTCTACGGATTTGAATACTAGAATGTGGTTAGGAATGTACTTTGATGGTTGGGGTTCATTTAATCATACTCTCTGACTGTGTACAAGACTACATTGCATTTACACGTCAAAACACATCATCCTCATCTCACTGGGTTACGGGGTTGCCTGTTGTGCTCTAATTGAACATATTGCAACGTAAACTCAATATGATTAAAAAAGTTTGATCTCATCCTTTCTTTCCACTGCTCAAAACAATTTTTAAACTCACTCACTAGGGTGTTCTTTAATCCTCCAGATAATATTCTTTCACTTTTTCCACAGTCCGTAAACGTTCCCTTTTAATGTTCGTTATCAGTCTCATGAACAGAAAGAAGTGACAGGGAGCCAGGTTGGGTGTAAAATCGGGGTCATTCCTTTGTTGCTTACAAACTAGTTCACAGACAATGCAGTGTGAGCAAGTGCGTTGTCGTGGTGGAAGAATCAGTCTCCCGTGTTTCCTGATGATCTTTCGAAATCTGTTCAATAACTTCATGTAGAAATATTGGTTAAATGTTTGGCCTAGGTGAATAAACTTAAGCTCAAAAACTCCTAACACCAAAAAACTGGTTACAAAATTTTTTTGTATCTTTTCATATGGTGTGACAATTATATGACTGAAGCATTAACAGATGAGGTACAGATGTAAAAGACACGATTGTCGATTCCTTTATTAAAGATACCCGAGTTTTGAGCCTTGTTTCTTAAAAACCACTTGTTCAATTATAACGTACTGTGCACTACAATTTAGCTGATTTCAATCTGCGTTGTTATATGTTTTTTTTTATCCTTTATTCTGAATCTTTAACTGTACTATATAGAACTAATAAAAGACAAGAAAACATTGATATTAAATTACAGGCAAGAACAGACATGATATAAAATTCAATATACAAATATGTTAAATTTTGAATAACAATGAAAATAAAATTACACAAAAGTATGAAAATAAAAACAAAAAAGTTCATATTGTCACAAAAAGTTATTACCAACAGTAATAAAACATATTAAAACAAAACAAATAATACATCTAGTAATTCATATTATTTTATTTTATTCGACATAAATATGCAGAAAGAATTAAAGTAATATCTCCTTCATCTTCTTTTTATTCTTTCAATGAAGTCTGGTGGATTTGCCATATCACTGATAAGTGGATTATTATGGATTGGTAGTTTTGAGTAGAATTTAATATAACTATTTTTGACGATGTCGAAAATGAATGGTGTTTTTAAATCGGTGTGTAATTGGAAACATAGTATGGTGAACCAGAAATTATATTTAAAACGATTTTTAATATTTCGATATCAAAATGAAAAGAAAATAAATACTGGTTTTTCGCTGCTGCAACAGATCGGATGCATTTCGACGATTATAACATATATACCCGACTGATTTATTTGAGATTTTGCCAGAAAATGCAATTGTATGTTTTTATTGTACGTCAATTTCAGATTTTTAGCGTACTTTAATTTTGAATTGTTAGTAAAACTCTGAACGCCTATACTCCAAAACCGGTTATTAATTCGGCAGTTTAAAAAAAACACATGTCTGTAGTAAACAAATATTAATACTTATTTTTTTATGTAGCAGAACAGGGATTGATCAGTTGTTCAGCAAATTTTTTTTTACATATTTATATAATAGGTTCATGATGCAAAATTTGGAAGCGGTGTTTGAGTTATAAGCCTTTAAATGCATCCAAAGTGTTGCAGCTACAAAAAATATCTGTTTTTTTTCTTTTCAACTTTATATCGCTTTAGTAAGTCATATTTCATCTGAATATTAACAGACATTGTGTTCGTTCACAGAATTGGAGAAACTTTAAGGACAATACGCAATCCATATGTCACAAACAATAACGCCTACGCAGCAGCGTATGAAGAACTCCAACGCAAGGGGTAAGTAGGCCTATTTCATACCACTAAAGTTCTCTATAACTTTGTCTTACTGCATCAACAATATATTAAAATTTTTGTTTTTGTATCCAAAGTCGATTCAAATGTATTCAACAATTATCGTGAAAATACAATGTAGGTGTGCTGATACGTCACTACTACGTTGTGATGTCACAAACGGAACATCTTACTATTTTTACAATACATAAAGAAACCTTTGCTCATAACATACAGATGGAATGTTAAATTATTCGCACTCGATCTGCTATTTCTAGAGCTACAAGTAGTTGTCTTTCTTATCACATGGTCACCTAATTGTGTTACTGAAACATTCAACATCAGAAGAGATACAAGATATTGTAAATGACATTATAGCACGTAAAATGAAAGATGAAGATGAAGTTTGGAACGGCATTTATCAACAAGTAAGAAACATAAAAATGGTTGGTACCGTAAATAGAAATGTCTCTGGTTCTCGAAAAAGTTTAATTATGATTCTTATTGCATTACCAAAATTTTATGTAAGTTAAATTTAATTGTATGTCATACGAGGTGTGGCTATTAAATAACGAGACTGACGTTATAAAAAATTTTGTTTTCTACGAGATGTGATTGGAAAGTTTTAAGAAAGGGCTTGTAATGGTACAATGGTGGTACTTACATGTGGAACATTTTTAAATTAATGTTACTTTATTTAATTATTAATTTTTTCCTTTTTCTGTTATGTTGAATTTAAATTTCGTTATCTTTTAATGTCGCCGTAATCCGTTATCTCGTTATCAATTTGTATTCATTCTGTCTTTGTACTGCCGACTGCTGTTATCTGTACTTTCTTGTCGATTCCGTTTCTTCTTGCTTTTCATGTTCTCTTGGTACATGTTTAGCGGGAGGAAGGGGTCGGTGACGTCAGAACCGAGGCTTCATTATGAATGATTTGATATACTCGCTCTTTTTTTGCAATTGGTCTGGATGATGTTCGGTTCTTGAATTATGTGTGCCGTAAATTTTTATTGTTTCTTTTCGGCGCGCTTTTACGTTGCTGTTTGACTAATTGCAATTCCCGTTTTTTTTACGGTAAGTCCTTGTTCTTTTTTCTTTTATTATGCTTTTAGTTAAAACCCATTGTAGCCGTAAACGATTTTTTTAAGATTTTGTAAATTTTGGTAAACCCTTTTGGGTAATTTTAATTTTCTGAATTTTAACTTAATGCTTTTCTTAAAGTTTGCTATTAAGTTTTTTCTTTTCTTTAATCTTTTGCTGTGCTGGTGGGGTTTACCTACTTTTAATTAAATCTTTTGTTTGTCTGTTGCGGAGGCCCTCATTATTCTAAGTCCTGGTTTTCTGCTCTTTGCAGGGACCAGCTTTGGGGAGCAGTTCCTTCAAAATTTTATACTAGTTTTACTAATCCTTTTGGGCGACATGGAAGCCAAAAGGTCTATTTCAACTATTCTAACTTCACCTGAAAGTATCACCTTTTATAACTTTAAATCGACTCATCTGTAAACTAATTCTTTGCACAAGATAAATTTTTGGACCCAAATATTTAGTAAACATAAATCTGGAATCACTGATTTTAAATGGACAAGTCGCCTTTGGTTTAAACAAGTCTCCGGCTAGCTAACTAGCATGTTCTTTCGGGGATCATCCTTATTCTTCTAATTCTACTCATCCGTCTTCTATTTATAATAACTGATAAATTTCTTATTTTACAAATATTTTAATTTTTATAATTAATTTTGTTAATCATAAAAATGATCCTTATTATTCTTATGTTTGCTGCATTATTGTTACTCAAGGTAAAATTTACCTTGTGTTTCGTTTAGTGAAACTAATTATATACTTATTTTTTGGTTTTTTATTTAAGATCAAATCTTTTAAAGAAACAGTTTAATCATGTTTTTTTATTAAATTTTATTTTTTTATGAATCTCTTTCATGTAAAGGCAATCGGATTAATTCTTATATTTAATTTGGTACTTTCATTTGATTTCTATTTATCGCTTATTAATTTCTAATAATTATAATTGTAAAACCGAAATGGTCTTTTCTATTTTAAAATTACTTAAAGATTTTCTTAAATTACATTTTTGGATCCAGTTTAAAGCATGCTAAATTATTATTGAGCTCGTACTATATAATATAAAATTTTGGTTATTAATTATGATAATTTCAATTTAATGCCTGCGTAACGTTTTTGTAATTCTTCTTAAATACTGGACATAAAACGTAATTTATCTTTTATTTATTATGGTTACCTATCTATTAATATTTTTTTATTAAATTTTTAAGTAATCAAAATTAATCTTGTTAATTTTATTTTCTTTGCACCACATCACCGCAGTCTGTTTTTGGGGTATTTTTTTTCTTTCTTGTCCCCTGTGCCACTTTTGCTTTTGGTAGCGAACCTTTGGGGTTCGCGTGAGCAAAAAGGGGGCTACACATGCTACTGTGATGCATCTCCTTCAAATAGTCCCCTTCCGACTGAAAACACCCACTCCAACGGTGTTTCCACTTTTGGAAACATTTCTGGAAATTTCTTTCCTGGAGTGTGTTAAAAACGCTCTCCGTAATTGCCTGGATGTCTTCAATCGAGTCAAATCGCTTCCCTTTCTGTGAAAATTTCAGTTTAGGAAACAGTTACAAGTCCGCAGGGGCCAAATCAGGGGAACATGGCGGTTGTGGTACACAGGAATGTTGAATTTGGTTAAAAATTCAACGATGGGGAAGGCACGATGAGCCGGAGCATTGTCATGGTGTAGAACCCAACTCCTGTCTTTCCACAATGCAGGCCTTTTCTTCCGCACCTTTTCGCGCAAACGCTGCAGGACACATTTGCAGTATTTCTGGTTAATTGTCTGTCCTCCAAGCGTAAATTGATGATGCACAATACCGGTAGAATCGAAAAAATCACCAACATTGTCTTCACCTTCGATCGACTTTGCCGTGCATTTTTCGGTCGTGGTGAACTAGGAGTCTTCCACTGCAAAGACTGCACTTTGGTTTCAGGATCATATCCATATACCCACGTTTCGTCACCTGTGATTACCCTGTTTAACAAATCTGGGTCATTTTCAGTACAATTAATCAGTTCTTGGCCCACTTCAAGTCTGTATTTTCACGCAGACAGAATCCGGCAACAAGCACTAACACACCTGCACTCAACCAGCTGCCACAGCGAACTGAATAAAGGAAATGCAGTTTCCTGTCAGAGTGCGTTCAAGGATAAGGCTATGACTCACTCCCACACTCTCCGTGTACCCACCCACCAAACAAATAAGCAGTAGCAAATCCATACTTAAAACTTTCCAATCACACCTCGTATTTTATACATGATCACTTAATGTCACCTTCAATAAACACTTCTTCCCTACCCCTGCAACGCTCCATGGGAATTTATCATTGTTGGAAAAAGAGTTGGAAGTTATTTTCTGTCTGCTCCTTCAGGACACGTGCCGCTTTCTATTCACAGCTTCCACACACTCAAATATTGTCCCTTTTATTGCAGATTTCACCGTAGAGAACAGGTAGAAGATAACAACATGTGTTGAAACGTTGAACTTCACCTAGAGCCAAAAAAGTTCGAATGAGCAAGTCAAAATTTAAAGCAATGATGATATTTTTATGTACAAGGGATTGTGTACCTTCACTGGATTTCTGAAGGAAAAATAATTAATCAATATTACTACCTAGAAGTACTTTCTAAACTACGTCAAAGAATAAGGAAATAACGCCCCGAAATGTGGAAGGACAAATCATGGGTTCTCCACCAAGACAATGCGCTAGCTCATTCCACGATATCTGTAAAGAGATTCCTAGCCAATTACAGCATCTCAGTGTTAGAACATCCACCTTATTTATCAGATCTTGTACTGTGTGGCTTCTACCTGCTCCGTTAGGTGAAATCTACATTCAAAGGGACAAGATTTGAGTCTGTGGATGCTGTAAAATTAAAAGCAACACGTATCTTGAAAGAGCTAACAGAAGATGACTTCCAGCACTGTTTCCAACATTGGAAAATTCGCATGGAGCGTCGTAGGGGTAGAGAAGGAGTGTATATTGAAAGTCACAATAAGTAATTATGTATAAAATTAAAATTAAATGTTTTACAATGTCAGTCTCGTTGTTAAATAGCCACACCTCGTCTAAGTTGTCGTATTCTGGTCCCTCACAACTCGGCCCGTGCGTAGTGAAAGTAAGATTCCTGCATTTATTTTTACAAATATAGGTGTTTAGATATGTTTACTCGGGAAATTGATTTTAATTTTAATAATTATTTTTTGCGGCCTGGAGTTTTTCTCTAAGTAACATGTTTTTTTCTCGTAATTCGGCGTTTTCCCGTTTTCCGACATATGTTTTCTCTAACTGCGCAACATTAAAATTTGGCGGTTCTTCATTAAAACGAAGCCTACAATTCTCTACGGCTATCCCTTCATTTTTTTAACTGTCTGTGTTGTAATTAGATGATGAGTTTAAATATCATAACCTTCTTTCCAAGCGTATCGTTTCTCTGCTCGATTTTTACGTTCACTACACATCGTGTTTACCGGGCGTAAAACGGCAATACAAATCCGCAAATTTATATGTGGTACTTAATTCGTCTTTGAAACACGATTTAATAGAAGATGTAGCAACTCTAACTTTAAATCGCGTACAAAATTCGATTCGTCGAAATAAACTAAACACACGCGACCACTTTCAGCAGAAGGTAAATCAACCCGCTTTAAAGCATTTGTCACTTCAATATAATTTCAATGGCGTTTGGAAAACGGTAAAACTTAAATTTCCCAACTCATTTTGGAGTCTATCGTGATTAGAAAACCCGGCAATTGCGCAACTTACCATTATTTATGACTAGTAACGTATTACAGACTGTATTAAGACTAGTAAAAATCACTAACTGCCCAGGTACGTATCGTACGCCGTCTGTCGTTGGTGACCAGTGACGTCAGAGGGCGAGGCTTGTCACTGCGCACGTAGTTGATGATTCTTATGACCTACACTATCTCTAGTAAAGTAACCGTGTATAGTATCGTGCAGTTCCAAGCTCCATGTAGTTGCGTGGTGAAGATTGCGGGTGAGATATAATGAATGAGTGACGCATGCTGGGAGAACGATTGTTGTATTACTCATACAATACATTCCTTTTC
This sequence comes from Catonia carolina, assembly GCA_035578175.1. Classification (NCBI taxonomy): domain Eukaryota; kingdom Metazoa; phylum Arthropoda; class Insecta; order Hemiptera; family Achilidae; genus Catonia; species Catonia carolina. The sequence continues at coordinate 51,370,200 of JAQMRL010000009.1, read as the reverse complement.
AAACTTTCCGTATTTAACATATTTATTATTAATTATTCCATTTATTTATTTACATATTTTAATAAATTGGTAAATTATTATGAATCCGACCAAGTTAATAACCCGGTAGGTATTTGTTAAAATAATGCGCCGGATGATAAGAATATGTTTTTATATTAGTACGTACATGGTACCACTAGAAATGAATCAGCTGTGAAATACTAATAACTCATTCATTCTCCTATTACTATAACAACGCACTGCATTCCTTCCAACTACAAGGAGCTGGGAATCAAGCAATACAGTTGTTTGACCCACCGGGTTATTCAAGATATAAAGTTGACGTCAGGAGTCAGCTGTTTGACGACTGATATTCGGTGACGAAGATTCCTGGTTCGAATCTTATTAAATTTATTTACTTTTCTACGGATTTGAATACTAGAATGTGGTTAGGAGTGTACTTTGATGGTTGGGGTTCATTTAATCATACTCTCTGACTGTGTACAAGACTACACCTCATTTACACGTCTAGACACATCATCCTTATCTCACTGGGTTACGGGGTTGCCTGTTGTTCTCATATTGAAGATATTGCAACGTAAACTCAATATGATTAAAAAAGTTTGATCTCATCCTTTCTTTCCACTGCTCAAAACAATTTTTAAACTCACTCATTAGGGTGTTCTTTAATCCTCCAGATAATATTCTTTCACTTTTTCCACAGTCCGTAAACGTTCCCTTTTAATGTTCGTTATCAGTCTCTGGAACAGAAAGAAGTGACAGGGAGCCAGGTTGGGTATAAAATCGGGGTCATTCCTTTGTGGCTTACAAACTGGTTCACAGACAATGCAATATGAGCAAGTGCGTTGTCGAGGTGGAAGAATCAGTCTCCCGTGTTTCCTGATGATCTCTCGAAACCTGTTCAATAACTTCATGTAGAAATATTGGTTAAATGTTTGGCCTAGGTGAATAAACTTAAGCTCAAAAATTCCTAACACCAAAAAACTGGTTACAAAATTTTTTTGTATCTTTTCATATGGTGTGACAATTATATGACTGAAGCATTAACAACATAAGAGGTACAGGTGTAAAAGACACGACCGTCGATTTCTTTATCATAGATACACGAGTTTGGAGCCTTGTTTCTTAAAAACCGCTTGTTCAATATTAACGTACTATACACTAAAATTTAGCTGATTTCAATTTATGTTGATATATGTTTTTTTATCCCTTATTCTGAATCTTTAACTGTACTAAATAGAACTACCAAAAGACGAGAAAACATTGATATTAAATTACAGACAAGAACGGACATGATATAAAATTCAATATACAACAATGTTAAATTTGGTTTGGAATAACAATGAAAATAAAATTACACAACAGTATGAAAATAGAAACAAAAATGTTCATATTGTCACAAAAAGTTATTACCAACAGTAATAAAACATATTTAAAAGAAAAAAAAAATGTAAAAAAAAAACTTTTTAAATTTAAAAAATGCTTTTATTTAACAATTACTTAAAGAAATTAATTAAAAATAAAAAATAAAAAAAATTTACAAAAAAAAATTTACAAAAAAAAAAATTTAAAAAAATAAAAAATTAAGGAACGCTATTATTTAACAATTAATCAAAAGAAAAATGAACTAAAAAGGAAAAAAGAAAAAAAATTACAAAAAAAACAATCACAGACATTACAGTTAAAATAAAAGCGTGGCGCATTATATATTATAATATTTATTGTAAAATATTCGTTGTAATATTATATATATTAATGCGCCACGCTTTTATTTTAACTGTAATGTCTGTGATTGTTTTTTTTTGTAAATTTTTTTCTTTTTTTCGTTTTAGTTCATTTTTCTTTTGATTAATTGTTAAATAATAGCGTTTCTTAAAAAAAAATTTTTTTTAATTTTTTTTTTGTAAATTTTGTTTTTAAATTTATTTTTTTTGTAAATTTTTTTTATTTTTTTCTTTTTAGTTAATTTTTTAAAGTAATTGTTAAATAAGAGCGTTTTTTTAATTTTTTTTATTTTTTAAAAAAATTTTAAATTTTTTTTTACAAACACCTCCACAGCGTATTTTCATCGAAGATAAACAAGTGTGCAAAGTTTGATTCATATTGATACGGTAGAAGTATTAAAATTTTAAGTTGCAAGATTTGATGCTTCCAAGAGTAAGTTAAATAAAAGCGTTTAAAAATACATCTAAAACATTATATTATTTATCTTTTTCGACATAAACATGCAGAAAGAATTAAAGTAATATCTCCCTCATCTTCTTTTTATTCATTTAATGGACTCTGGTGGATTTGTCATATAACTGATAACTGGTTTATTATGGGTTCGTAGTATTGAGTAGAATATAATATAATTATTTTTGACGATGTCGCAAATGAATGGTGTTTTAAATCGGTGTGTAATGTGCAATTTGAAACATGTGTATGGTTAACCGGTAATTATATTTAAAGCTATTTTTATTATTACAATATCAGGAAGAAAATAAAAGAAAATAAATACTGTTTTTTTTTTGTTGCAACAACAGATCGGATGCATTAAGAGGCTTATAACTCAATTACCCGACTGATTTATTTGAGATTTTGCCAGAAAATGCAATTGTATGTTTTTATTGTACGTCAATTTCAGATTTTTAGCGTACTTTAATTTTGAATTGTTAGTAAAACTCTGAACGCCTATACTCCAAAACCGGTTATTAATTCGGCAGTTTAAAAAAAACACATGTCTGTAGTAAACAAATATTAATACTTATTTTTTTATGTAGCAGAACATGGATTGATCAGTTGTTCAGCAAATTTTTTTTTACATATTTAAATAATAGGTTCATGATGCAAAATTTGGAAGCGGTGTTTGAGTTATAAGCCTTTAAATGCATCCAAAGTGTTGCAGCTACAAAAAATATCTGTTTTTTTTCTTTTCAACTTTATATCGCTTTAGTAAGTCATATTTCATCTGAATATTAACAGACATTGTGTTCGTTCACAGAATTCGAGAAAATTTAAGGCCAATACGCAATCCATATGTCACAAACAATAACGCCTACGCAGCAGCGTATGAAGAACTCCAACGCAAGGGGTAAGTAGGCCTATTTCATACCACTAAAGTTCTCTATAACTTTGTTTTACTGCATCAACAATATATTAAAATTTTTGTTTTTGTATCCAAAGTCGATTCAAATGTATTCAACAATTATCGTGAAAATACAATGTAGGTGTGCTGATACGTCACTACTACGTTGTGATGTCTAAAACCAAACATCTTACTATTTTTACAATACATAAAGAAACCTTTGCTCATAACATACAGATGGAATGTTAAATTATTTGCACTTGATCTGCTATTTCTAGAGCTACAAGTAGTTGTCTTTCTTATCACGTGGTCACCTAATTGTGTTACTGAAACATTCAACATCAGAAGAGATACAAGATATTGTAAATGACATTATAGCACGTAAAATGAAAGATGAAGCCGAAGTTTGGAACGGCATTTATCAACAAGTAAGAAACATAAAAATGGTTGATACCGTAAATAGAAATGTCTGGTTCTCGAAAAAGTTTAATTATGTTTCTTACTGCATCACCAAAATCTTATGTAAGTTAAATTTAATTGTTTGTCATACGAGGTGTGGCTATTAAATAACGAGACTGACGTTGTAAAAAATTTTGTTTTCTACGAGATGTGATTGGAAAGTTTTAAGAAAAGGCTTGTAATGGTACAATGGTGGTACTTACATGCTACTGTGATGCAACTCCTTCAAAATAGTTCCCTTCCGACTGAGCAAACCGACTCCAACGTTTATTCCACTTTTGGAAACATTTCTGGAAATTTTTTTCCTGGAGTGTGTTAAAAACGCTCTCCGTAATTGCCTGGATGTCTTCAATCGTGTCAAATCGCTTCCCTTTCTGTGAAAATTTCAGTTTAGGAAACAGGTACAAGTCCGCAGGGGCCAAATCAGGGGAACATGGCGGTTGTGGTACACAGGAATGTTGAATTTGGTTAAAAATTCAACGATGGGGAAGGCACGATGAGCCGGAGCATTGTCATGGTGTAGAACCCAACTCCTGTCTTTCCACAATGCAGGCCTTTTCTTCCGCACCTTTTCATGCAAACGCTGGAGGACACATTTGCAGTATTCCTGGTTAATTGTCTGTCCTCCAGGCGTATATTGATGATGCACAATACCGGTAGAATCGAAAAAATCACCAACATTGTCTTCACCTTCGATCGACTTTGCCGTGCTTTTTTCGGTCGTGGTGAACTTGGAGTCTTCCACTGCGAAGACTGCACTTTGGTTTCAGGATCATATCCATATACCCACGTTTCGTCACCTGTGATTACCCTGTTTAACAAATCTGGGTCATTTTCAGTACAATTAATCAGTTCTTGGCACACTTCAAGTCTGTATTTTCACGCAGACAGAATCCGGCAACAAGCACTAACACACCTGCACTCAACAAGCTGCCACAGCGAACTGAATAAAGGAAATGCAGTTTCCTGTCAGAGGGCGTTCAAGGATAAGGCTATGACTCACTCCCACACTCTCCGTGTACCCACCCACCAAACAAATAAGCAGTAGCAAATCCATACTTAAAACTTTCCAATCACACCTCGTATTTTATACATGATCACATAATGTCACCTTCAATAAACCCTTCTTCCCTACCCCTGCAACGCTCCATGCGAATTTATCATTGTTGGAAAAAGAGTTGGAAGTTATTTTCTGTCTGCTCCTTCAGGACACGTGCCGCTTTCTATTCACAGCTTCCACACACTCAAATATTGTCCCTTTTATTGCAGATTTCACCGTAGAGAACAGGTAGAAGATAACAACATGTGTTGAAACGTTGTTTTTTACTTTTGATTCAGAAACTAAGCTCCAATTCAAGCACAGGTAGAGCCGAACTTCACCGAGAGCCAAAAATGTTCGAATGAGCAAGTCAAAATTTAAAGCAATGATGATTTTTTTTATGTACAAGGGATTGTGTACCTTCACTGGATTTCTGAAGGAAAAATAATTAATCAATATTACTACCTAGAAGTACTTTCTAAACTACGTCAAAGAATAAGGAAATAACGTCCCGAAATGTGGAAGGACAAATCATGGGTTCTCCACCAAGACAATGCGCCAGCTCATTCCGCAATAACTGTAAAGAGATTCCTAGCCAATTACAGCATCTCAGTGTTAGAACATCCACCTTATTCAACAGATCTTCTACCGTGTGACTTCTACCTGCTCCGTTAGGTGAAATCTACATTAAAAGGGACAAGATTTGAGTCTGTGGATGCTGTAAAATTAAAAGCGGCACGTGTCTTGAAAGCGCTAACAGAAGATGACTTCCAGCACTGTTTCGAACAATGGAAAATTCACATGGAGTGTCGTAGGGGTAGAGAAGGAGTGTATATTGAAGGTGACAATAAGTAATTATGTATAAAATTAAAATTAAATGTTTTACAATGTCAGTCTCGTTGTTAAATAGCCACACCTCGTCTAAGTTGTCGTATTCTGGTCCCTCACAACTCGGCCCGTGCGTAGTGAAAGTAAGATTCCTGCATTTATTTTTACAAATATAGGTGTTTAGATATGTTTACTCGAGAAATTGATTGTAATTTTAATAATTATTTTTTGTGGCCTGGAGGTTTTCTCTAAGTAACATGTTTTTTTCTCGTAATTCGGCGTTTTCCCGTTTTCAGAGATATTTGTTTGCTCTGACTGCGCAACGTTAAAATTTGGCGGTCCTTCATTAAAACGAGGCCTACCTTTCTCTACGGACATCCCTTCTTTTTTTTAACTGTTTGTGTTGTAATTAGATGATGAGTTTAAATATCATAAGCTCCCTTTCAGGCGTATCGTTTCCCTGCTCGATTTTTATGTTCACTACAAATCGTATTTACCGGGCTAGAACGGCAATACAAATCCGCAAATTTATATGCGGTACTTAATTCGTCTTTGAAACACGTTTTAATAGAAGATGTAGCAACTCTAACTTTAAATCGCGTACAAAAATCGATTCGTCGAAATAAACTAAACACACGCGACCACTTTCAGCAGAAGGTAAATCGGCCCGCTTTAAAGCATTTGTCACTTCAATATAATTTCAATGGCGTTTGGAAAACGGTAAAACTTAAATTTCCCAACTCATTTTGGAGTCTATCGTGATTAAAAAAACCCAGCAATTGCACAACTTACCATTATTTATGACTAGTAACGTATTACAGACTGTATTAAGACTAGTAAAAATCACTAACTGCCCAGGTACGTATCGTACGCCGACTGTCGTTGGTGACCAGTGACGTCAGAGGGCGAGGCTTGTCACTGCGCACGTAGTTGATGATTCTTATGACCTACACTATCGCTAGTAAAGTAACCGTGTATAGTATCGTGCAGTTCCAAGCTCCATGTAGTTGCGTGGTGAAGATTGCGGGTGAGATATAATGAATGAGTGACGCATGCTGGGAGAACGATTGTTGTATTACTCATACAATACATTCCTTTTCAAACTTTCCGTATTTAACATATTTATTATTAATTATTCCATTTATTTATTTACATATTTTAATAAATTGGTAAATTATTATGAATCCGACCAAGTTAATAACCCGATAGGTATTTGTTAAAATAATGCGCCGGATGATAAGAATATGTTTTTATATTAGTACGTACGTGGTACCACTAGAAATGAATCAGCTGTGAAATACTAATAACTCATTCATTCTCCTATTACTATAACAACGCACTGCATTGCTTCCAACTACAAGGAGCTGGGAATCAAGCAATACAGTTGTTTGACCCACCGGGTTATTCAAGGTATAAAGCTGACGTCAGGAGTCAGCTGTTTGACGACTGATATTCGGTGACGAAGATTCCTGGTTCGAATCTTATTTAATTTATTTACTTTTCTACGGATTTGAATACTAGAATGTGGTTAGGAATGTACTTTGATGGTTGGGGTTCATTTAATCATACTCTCTGACTGTGTACAAGACTACACCTCATTTACACGTCTAGACACATCATCCTTATCTCACTGGGTTACGGGGTTGCCTGTTGTTCTCATATTGAAGATATTGCAACGTAAACTCAATATGATTAAAAAAGTTTGATCTCATTCTTTCTTTCCACTGCTCAAAACAATTTTTAAACTCACTCATTAGGGTGTTCTTTAATCCTCCAGATAATATTCTTTCACTTTTTCCACGAAAGAAAGAAAACATGAAAGAAGTGACATGGAGCCAGGTTGGGTATAAAATCGGGGTCATTCCTTTGTGGCTTACAAACTGGTTCACAGACAATGCAATATGAGCAAGTGCGTTGTCGAGGTGGAAGAATCAGTCTCCCGTGTTTCCAGATGATCTCTCGAAACCTGTTCAATAACTTCATGTAGAAATATTGGTTAAATGTTTGGCCTAGGTGAATAAACTTAAGCTCAAAAATTCCTAACACCAAAAAACTGGTTACAAAATTTTTTTGTATCTTTTCATATGGTGTGACAATTATATGACTGAAGCATTAACAACATAAGAGGTACAGGTGTAAAAGACACGACCGTCGATTTCTTTATCATAGATACACGAGTTTGGAGCCTTGTTTCTTAAAAACCGCTTGTTCAATATTAACGTACTATACACTAAAATTTTGCTGATTTCAATCTATGTTGATATATGTTTTTTTTATCCTTTATTCTGAATCTTTAACTGTACTAAATAGAACTACCAAAAGACGAGAAAACATTGATATTAAATTACAGACAAGAACGGACATGTATAAAATTCAATATACAACAATGTTAAATTTGGTTTGGAATAACAATGAAAAAACAATCACAGACATTACAGTTAAAATAAAAGCGTGGCGCATTATATATAATATTTATTGTAAAATATTCGTTGTAATATTATATATATTAATGCGCCACGCTTTTTTTAATATTACAACTTTTAATATTACAACGAATATTTTACAATAAATATTATATATAATGCGCCACGCTTTTATTTTAACTGTAATGTCTGTGATTGTTTTTTTTGTAATTTTTTTTCTTTTTTTCTTTTTAGTTCATTTTTCTTTTGATTAATTGTTAAATAATAGCGTTTCTTAAAAAAAAAAAATTTTTTTAATATTTTTTTTGTAAATTTTTTTAATTTTTTATTTTTAGTTAATTTTTTAAAGTAATTGTTAAATAGAAGCGTTTTTTTAATTTTTTAATTTTTTTTTTTAATTTTTTTTAAAATTTTAAAATTGTTTTTTACAAACACCTCCACAGCGTATTGTCATCGAAGATAAACAAGTGTGCAAAGTTTGATTCATATTGATACGGTAGAAGTATTAAAATTTTAAGTTGCAAGATTTGATGGATCCAAGAGTAAGTTAAATTAAAAGCGTTATAAAATTTTTAATATTTTTCTTACAAACACCTCTACAGCGTATTGTCATCGAAGATAAACAAGTGTGCAAAGTTTGATTCATATTGATACGGTAGAAGTATTAAAATTTTAAGTTGCAAGATTTGATGCTTCCAAGAGTAAGTTAAATAAAAGCGTTTAAAAATACATCTAAAACATCATATTATTTATCTTTTTCGACATAAACATGCAGAAAGAATTAAAGTAATATCTCCCTCATCTTCTTTTTATTCTTTTAATGGACTCTGGTGGATTTGTCATATAACTGATAACTGGTTTATTATGGGTTCGTAGTATTGAGTAGAATATAATATAATTATATTTGACGATGTCGCAAATGAATGCTGTTTTAAATCGGTGTGTAATGTGCAATTTGAAACATGTGTATGGTTAACCGGTAATTATATTTAAATCTATTTTTATTATTACAATATCAGGAAGAAAATAAAAGAAAATAAATACTGTTTTTTTTTGTTGCAACAACAGATCGGATGCATTTAAGAGGCTTATAACTCAATTACCCGACTGATTTATTTGAGATTTTGCCAGAAAATGCAATTGTATGTTTTTATTGTACGTCAATTTCAAATTTTTAGCGTACTTTAATTTTGAATTGTTACTAAAACTCTGAACGCCTATACTCCAAAACCGGTTATTAATTCGGTTTAAAAAAAACACATGTCTGTAGTAAACAAATATTAATACTTATTTTTTTATGTAGCAGAACATGGATTGATCAGTTGTTCAGCAAATTTTTTTTTACACATTTAAATAATAGGTTCATGATGCAAAATTTGGAAGCGGTGTTTGAGTTATAAGCCTTTAAATGCATCCAAAGTGTTGCAGCTACAAAAAATATCTGTTTTTTTTTCTTTTCAACTTTATATCGCTTTAGTAAGTCATCTTTCATCTGAATATTAACAGACATTGTGTTCGTTCACAGAATTGGAGAAACTTTAAGGTCAATACGCATTCCATATGTCACAAACAACGACGCCTACGCAGCAGCGTATGAAGAACTCCAACGCAAGCGGTAAGTAGGCCTATTTCATACCACTAAAGTTCTCTATAACTTTGTCTTACTGCATCAACAATATATTAAAAATTTTGTTTTTGTATCCAAAGTCGATTCAAATGTATTCAACAATTATCGTGAAAATACAATGTAGGTGTGCTGATACGTCACTACTACGTTGTGATGTCTAAAACGAACATCTTACTATTTTTACAATACATAAAGGAACCTTTGCTCATAACAGACAGGTGGAATGTTAAATTATTTGCACTTGATCTGCTATTTCTAGAGCTACAAGTAGTTGTCTTTCTTATCACGTGGTCACCTAATTGTGTTACTGAAACATTCAACATCAGAAGAGATACAAGATATTGTAAATGACATTATAGCACGTAAAATGAAAGATGAAGCCGAAGTTTGGAACGGCATTTATCAACAAGTAAGAAACATAAAAATGGTTGATACCGTAAATAGAAATGTCTGGTTCTCGAAAAAGTTTAATTATGTTTCTTACTGCATCACCAAAATCTTATGTAAGTTAAATTTAATTGTTTGTCATACGAGGTGTGGCTATTAAATAACGAGACTGACGTTGTAAAAAATTTTGTTTTCTACGAGATGTGATTGGAAAGTTTCAAGAAAAGGCTTGTAATTGTACAATGGTGGTACTTACATGCTACTGTGATGCATCTCCTTCAAAATAGTTCCCTTCCGACTGAACAAACCGACTCCAACGGTGTTTCCACTTTTGGAAACATTTCTGGAAATTTTTTTCCTGGAGTGTGTTAAAAACGCTCACCGTAATTGCCTGGATGTCTTCAATCGTGTCAAATCGCTTCCCTTTCTGTGAAAATTTCAGTTTAGGAAACAGGTAGAAGTCCGCAGGGGCCAAATCAGGGGAACATGGCGGTTGTGGTACACAGGAATGTTGAATTTGGTTAAAAATTCAACGATAGGGAAGGCACGATGAGCCGGAGCATTGTCATGGTGTAGAACCCAACTCCTGTCTTTCCACAATGCAAGCCCTTTCTTCCGCACCTTTTCATGCAAACGCTGGAGGACACATTTGCAGTATTCCTAGTTAATTGTCTGTCCTCCAGGCGTATATTGATGATGCACAATACCAGTAGAATCGAAAAAATCACCAACATTGTCTTCACCTTCGATCGACTTTGCCGTGCTTTTTTCGGTCGTGGTGAACTTGGAGTCTTCCACTGCAAAGACTGCACTTTGGTTTCAGGATCATATCCATATACCCACGTTTCGTCACCTGTGATTACCCTGTTTAACAAATCTGGGTCATTTTCAGTACAATTAATCAGTTCTTGGCACACTTCAAGTCTGTATTTTCACGCAGACAGAATCCGGCAACAAGCACTAACACACCTACACTCAACCAGCTGCCACAGCGAACTGAATAAAGGAAATGCAGTTTCCTGTCAGATGGCGTTCAAGGATAAGGCTATGACTCACTCCCACACTCTCCGTGTACCCACCCACCAAACAAATAAGCAGTAGCAAATCCATACTTAAAACTTTCCAATCACACCTCGTATTTTATACATGATCACTTAATGTCACCTTCAATAAACACTTCTTCCCTACCCCTGCAACGCTCCATGCGAATTTATCATTGTTGGAAAAAGAGTTGGAAGTTATTTTCTGTCTGCTCCTTCAGGACACGTGCCGCTTTCTATTCACAGCTTCCACACACTCAAATATTGTCCCTTATATTGCAGATTTCACCGTAGAGAACAGGTAGAAGATAACAACATGTGTTGAAACGTTGTTTTTTACTTTTGATTCAGAAACTAAGCTCCAATTCATGCACAGGAAGAGCCGAACTTCACCTAGAGCCAAAAAAGTTCGAATGAGCAAGTCAAAATTTAAAGCAATGATGATTTTTTTATGTACAAGGGATTGTGTACCTTCACTGGATTTCTGAAGGAAAAATAATTAATCAATATTACTACCTAGAAGTACTTTCTAAACTACGTCAAAGAATAAGGAAATAACGCCCCGAAATGTGGAAGGACAAATCATGGGTTCTCCACCAAGACAATGCGCTAGCTCATTCCACGATATCTGTAAAGAGATTCCTAGCCAATTACAGCATCTCAGTGTTAGAACATCCACCTTATTCAACAGATCTTCTACCGTGTGACTTCTACCTGCTCCGTTAGGTGAAATCTACATTAAAAGGGACAAGATTTGAGTCTGTGGATGCTGTAAAATGAAAAGCAACACGTATCTTGAAAGAGCTAACAGAAGATGACTTCCAGCACTGTTTCCAACAATGGAAAATTCGCATGGAGCGTCGTAGGGGTAGAGAAGGAGTGTATATTGAAGGTGACAATAAGTGATTATGTATAAAATTAAAATTAAATGTTTTACAATGTCAGTCTCGTTGTTAAATAGCCACACCTCGTATACGTTGTCGTATTCTGGTCCCTCACAACTCGGCCCGTGCGTAGTGAAAGTAAGATTCCTGCATTTATTTTTACAAATATAGGTGTTTAGATATGTTTACTCGGGAAATTGATTTTAATTTTAATAATTATTTTTTGCGGCCTGGATTTTTTCTCTAAGTAACATGTTTTTTTCTCGTAATTCGGCGTTTTCCCGTTTTCCGACATATGTTTTCTCTGACTGCGCAACATTAAAATTTGGCGGTTCTTCATTAAAACGAAGCCTACAATTCTCTACGGCTATCCCTTCATTTTTTTAACTGTCTGTGTTGTAATTAGATGATGAGTTTAAATATCATAACCTTCTTTCCAAGCGTATCGTTTCTCTGCTCGATTTTTACGTTCACTACACATCGTGTTTACCGGGCGTAGAACGGCAATACAAATCCGCAAATTTATATGCGGTACTTAATTCGTCTTTGAAACACGTTTTAATGGAAGATGTAGCAACTCGGACTTTAAATCGCGTACAAAATACGATTCGTCGAAATTAACTAAACACACGCGACCACTTTCAGCAGAAATTAAATCGGCCCGGTTTCAAGCATTTAACCACTTCAATCTAGTTTCAATGGCGTTTGGAAAACTGTAAAACTTAAGTTTTCCAACTCCTTTTGGTGTCTATCGTGATAAAAAAACCTGGCAATAGCACAACACACCATTATTTATGACTAGTAAAGAAGAACAGACCGTATTAAGACTAGTAAACATGACAGATTGACACGGTATGTATCGTACGTCATCTGTCACTGGTGACCACTGCCGTCAGAGTGCGAGACTTGGTACCGCGCACATTGTTGATGATCCCTATGACCGTCTAGTGAAAAAACCGTGAAGAGTATTGTGCGGTTACAAGCTCCATGTAGTTGCGTGGTGATGGGTGCGGGTGAGGGGTAATGAATGACTGACGCATGCTTGGTGAACGATTGTTATATTACTCTGATTCAAAACATTTGTTTTCAAACTTTCCGCAATTAATGTATTTGTTTGTATTTATCAAATTTAGTTTTTTACACATTTTAATAAATTGGTAAGTTAAATATTGTGAATCCGACAAGATAATATCCTGGTAGGAATTTGTTAAAATCATGCTAGGATGATAAGAATTTTTTTTAGTTCAGTTAGTAGACGCTACCATTACAAATGCATCAGGTGTGAAACACTACTAACTCATTCATTCTCCCACTACTATAGGGTGATTAAAAAAGAGCGCCGGTTTTTAAACGGCTGGTAAATTTTTTTTTCGGTTGGCAACATTGTTTGACCTCATTTCTATTTCGGAGAACATTCCGATTGACGATTCAGTTGTAGTTTCTCTTGTTCGCAGTGTAGTACTCTCGCAGTCTGTGTCTAACCATGGAGAAGTTTACTATTGCACAACGAGTGTTAATCGTCAAAACATTTTACCAGAGTGGAGAGAGTTATGCGGCTACTGTCAGGCGACTTCGCGGTACTCTAGGACGTAATGAAGCATCGAATGAATCAACAGTTCGCAGGCTCATGAAAAAGTTTTTTGAGACGGGTTCAACAGTCGACCTTAAAAGTTCTGGACGTCGTCGTTCTGGCCGAACTGAGCAGAACGTTGCGTTGGTTCGTGACAGTGTGGCTGTTAGCCCAGCAAAATCAATACGTCGCCGTTCTCAACAATTGGGTTTAAGATGTTCTTCTGTACGGAGAATTCTTCGGTACGATCTCCAATATCACCCGTATAAAATTCAGTTGCTGCACGAGAAACAATGTTGTTGCTCCGTGAACGGTTCCAGGATCGCATCATTTCTCGTAATTCCGACCATCAATGGCCACCAAGGTCGTGTGACTTGACGCCTTGTGACTTTCATCTTTGGGATCATCTGAAGTCATTGGTGTATGCCAATAAACCCCGAAACATCAATGACTTGAAGGAGGAAATTCGACGGGTTATCGGGCAAATGGAAGTCGAAACTTGTCGTGCAGTAATATCCAATTTAATGGACAGAGTTGATGCGTGCCAGCGCAGTAGAGGAGGACACATGCATGACATAAATTTTTCATACATGAAATCGGAAGGTAAGATGAACTTGTTGATGTATTTATTTTCAGTTTTTCAATAAAATAAATCTCTTAATTTGATATATCAAAACCGGCGCTCTTTTTGAATCACCCTATATAACAACGCACTGCATTCCTTCCAACTGCACGGGGCTGGGACTCAAACAATACAGTTGTTTGACCCACCGGGTTAGTCAAAATATAAAGGTGACGCCAGTAGTCAGCTGTTTGACGACTGATTTTCGGTGACGAAGGTTCCTGGTTCGAATCCTATTAAATGTAGTTACTTTTCTACGGATTTGAATACTAGACTGTGGTTTACTTTGATGGTTGAGGTTCCTTTAACACAACTCTCCGACTGTGTACAAGACTACACCTCATTTACATGTCATGACACATCATCCTTACCTCAATGGGTTATGGGGTTGCTTGTTGTACTCAAATTGAACATATTGTGACGTAAACTCAAAAGGATTAAAAAAGTTTGATCTCATCGTTTTTTCCCCTGCTCAAAACAATTTTTAAACTCACTGATTAGAGTGTTTTTTAATCCTCAAGATAATATTATTCTTTCATTTTTTCCACAGTCCCAAAACGTTCCCGTTTAATGTCCGTTATCAGTCTAAAGAAAGGAAAGAAGTGATAGGGGGCAGGTTGGGTGTAAAATCGGGGTCATTGCTTTGTTGCTTACAAACCAGTTTAAACTGTTTACGCTGTTTACGCTCTTACAGGTTTTTTCATTCCTTAATGAACTTAAAACGTACAAAAGTATAAAATAAATAAAAAATTTCATATTGTCAAAAAATTTATTAGGAACAGTAATAAAACATATTTAAAACATAACAAAAATTACATATAATATTTCACATTAATTTATCTTTATCGACATAAACATGCAGAAAGAATTAAAGAACATCTCTGCTCCATCATTTTTTTAATCTCCTAATGAAGCCTGGTGGATTTGACATATCACTGATGACTGGATTATATAGATTGGCAGTTTTGAATAGAATTAAATATAACTATTTTTGACGACGTCGCAAATGAATGGTGTTTTAAATCGGTGTGTAGTGTGTATTTTGAGACATCGTATGGTGAATCAGTATTTATAATTAAAGCATTTTTTAATATTACAATTTCAGCATGACATGAAAATAAATACTGGGTTTTTTATGTTGCAGCAACAGATCAGATGCATTTAGAGGCTTATAACTCAAACACCCGACTGATTTATTTGAGATTTCGCCAGAAAATGAAGTTGTTTGTTTTTACTGTACGTCTAAAATTTAAGACTTTTAGCATACTTAAATTTTGAACTGTTAGTCAAACTACAAACGCCAAACAATTTTTTATAATCTTTTTTTAAATCTAAAATAATAGGTTCATGATGCAATGGTTGGAAGCGGTGTTTGAGTTATAAGCCTTTATATGCATCCAAAGTGTTGCAGCTACAAAAAAACCGGTTTTTTATTTTTTTTATCCTGATATTGCTTTAGTAATTCATGTTTCATCTAAACGTTATCAGTCATTGTGTTCGTTCTCGGATTTTTACAACCTCTTAGGTCAATTCAGCCACACAAACCAGTAAATATCGATTCCAACAAACCCCGTGATGAAGATCGACAACGGTAAGTATTTCACCCAACAAAAGTTCTCTATAACTTTGTCTTACTGCAAATACAATATTTTAAAAAGTTTTGTTTTCGTATCCAAAGTCGATTCAAATTTAATCAACATTTATCGTGAAAATAATACACATGTGTGCTGATAAGTTACAACTACGTTGTGATGTCACAAACGGAACATCTTTCTATTTTACATTAAATAAAGAAAATTTTGCTGATAAGAGACAGGTGGATTGTTAAATTATTTGCACTCGATATGCAATTTCTAAAGCAACAAATAGTTGTCTTTCTTATAACATGGTCACCTAATTGTGTGACTGAAACATTTAACAACAGAGGAGATACAAAATGTAAAAGACACAATAGCACATAAAATCAGAGATGAAGCCGGAGTTTGGAACGACATATATCATCAAGTATGAAACATAAAAATGTTTCTAACCGTAATAGAAATGTCGGTTTCTCGAAAAAGTTTATTGTGTTTCTTATTACATTACCATAATATTATGTGAGTTAAAACTAATGGTATGTCATACGAGGTCTGGCTATTAAATAACAAGACTGACGTTGTTAAAAAAATTATTTTAATTTTATATGTAATCACTCATTATCACCTTCAATACACACTCATCTATAGCTACGACGCTCCATGCGAATTTATCATTGTTGGAAACAGTGCTGGAAGTCATCTTCTATTAGCTCTTTCAAGACACGTGCTGCTTTTAATTTTACACCTTCTACAGACTCAAATCTTGTCCCTTTTAATCCAGATTTCACCTTATGGAGCAGATAGAAGTCACCTGATGCAAGATCTGGTGAATAAGGTAGATGTTCTAACATTGAGATGCTGTACTTGGCTAGAAACCTCTATTCAGATAACTCGGAATGAGCTGGCGCATTGTCTTGGTGAAGAACCCGTGGTTTGTCCTTCCACATTTCGGAGAGTTCTTTCCTTAATCTTTGAAATAGTTTAGAAAGTATCTTAAGATAGTATTATTGCTTGGTTGAACTTCAGGAACCCAGTGAAGGTACCAATCCTATGGATATCAAAAGAAACTATCATCATTGCTTTAATCAGGTTTTTATCAAGTGTACACAGAAAAATTATCGTGTTATGAAGAAAGAATGTTTTTCATAATTTTATACTACTCGTTTTAGTGCAACGAGAATTTTATTTTTAAAATATCTGCATCACGGTTTTTAGTAATCTCAGCTGTTGGTTCAGCTTTCTTAACAAGTGTTTTTGGGAAATTTACTTGTTTGTGTACATATTGTTTTTTGATTTGTACCTTCTAGTTTCTTACTTTTACCCGTAAATTTAGATTTTTAATATTAAAGTACATTTTATTGCAGAAACCAATAAACCTACCAGGCTGAAACTTTTACCAGTTAATTGTCTTGTACAGCCACATATACCGACATTTATATGACTTCTTCAGTTGCTCTAAAAATTAGTAATATGCAAATGCGTAGAAAACAATTTTTAAAAATTTTATGTTATTCAATATTAAAAAAAATAATAGTGATATGGTCCAAAAATTAAATTCAAAAAATGTCAGTAGCTCGAAAAGAAAACCAACACCAATAGTGTGTAAAGTTTAATTTCCCTATCATACGAGTACCAATACTAAGAAAAATGTACCTGAAAACAGCAAATTTAACATTGGTGGGATACAAAGTACAATCTCCCTTTTTAATAAATTGATACAGAAGAGTCTAATGGGTTTACCATAGGTCAAAATAAGCCTTATTATAAAATGCCCAATAACAATTAAACAAATCCCTGAAAAAATGACGAATTTCATGAAAATGGTAATTTGTTAATTCTTTAAGTTTGCTGCTGACACCCCCTACCAACATAGCGCCTGCAGACGGTCCCACTACCTGCCTGACGCAGAGAGCCTACAGCTGCTCCCCACCACCTTGTTGACTCGACGGAGAGGTATTTAAGAGAGGGCCCTCGCCCGTGAGAGTCACTCTTCACTCAACTTGCAAGAGGAGAAGAACCAAGAAAGATGAGCTCCAGCCAGAAGGAGACGAGCCCAGCCGAGATTAGACGTACCACCTCTGGCCTACGCTACCGGTGGCGGACGCTACATTCCCTCAGCGGTCAGACTTCGCCGGCCCGGAGTGAGCCGCCTCGGCCGCCCTATCGGCAGACGGCCTACGCTGACCCGACACTGCGGCACTCTGGGGGCCACCCCTGCCACGCTGCAGTGGGAACCCAACAACCTCTTTGGGAAGGCTAAGTCTGTACCCGGTAGCCAAGCCGTTACTCTTCGGGATCCGCTTCCACCACGCCGGCTCGCCGGTTCCGACCGCCAGCAAAGGCCCTTTTCAGGGCCACTAATCTTACAAAAAGGTTTTATCACGTGTCGTCGGCCCTGCTCGGCGAACGTTAAAAAGATTTGGCTGTTCTCGTGCAGCTATCGGAAATTGACTAATGTTAACCTGTCTGCATTACTGGGCGTTCAGGTCTATCTGCACTTAAGATGGGATCGCCATAAAGTGTCCTGAGTGTAATCCGGAGAAATGCCGCTCGGGTGAGATGGACCAATCGTGTAGTTCAAAAATTAGCCTCTCGTGTTTGCCACTGATAGAATGTTACTGTTAGTCTAAAGTTGATGTTTATTTGCTTTTTTGTTTCCAGTGGTTTTGGATATGTAATTAATGAGCTTAAAAAATTATTACCTGTAAGGTATGTATAACTGAAAATTTTTACAAAGATTACATTTAGAAATAGTAATGTCAAAAATTGTTAACACCCATTTACCACCATCCCCTCTAATTAATTACCGTGTTAACGACCTTTAATACTTCTCCCGATTTTTGTCGGCGTGACAGACCTTTTAACGTCATACCACTAGTACTTTGTCGCCAATGCAGAGGCCAATAACCTCCTTATACCACTGCGCTCTCGGTGGTTATGTAAAAGCGGTAGCATGCAGAATGGTCTACTACTAAATGATCGACATAAAGGGCGGTAATACCCACTGGGTGTATTGGTAGGTTTGACACTTTTTCGACATGGTTTTTTTTGGGTCCCGCGCCACGGTGTTTTCTGCCTTCTACTCCGCTGTCATAAATTACTGAAGCGTCGGTGACTTATCAAAAGATTACACCGCTGTCATAAATTACTATATCAGAAACTTATCAAAAGGAAAAATTTACGAACATCTAATTTTGTTTTCTTACAAGACGAGCAACGGGTATGGCAGGAAGCCGGCAGTACAGCAATATAGTCCATATACTGTAAGAGTACTCCGCGCGAGGCAAGCACCCACTGGTTGTTAACGAACGTTTTACACTAGTTAGCGCGTATCTACCTCTCCGCCGGACAATATTATCTTGCACTATATTCCATCATTAAAATATCTACATCCAGCTAACATAAGTTAAACATTATCTTTAAGCATTTTCAATTATACCGTTCTGATTACTTGTAATTGTTGTGGTTTCATAAGGACTTTTTAATTAATTTTTTTAACCATTACATTTAAAAAAATCTGGTGTGAAACACTCACACAACTTTCTCTTGCCAATGAAAATAATTAATAATAAACCTAACATTAGTATTAAAACATTAGAAATGAACAAAAACTAACCTCAAAAACATAACCTTATTTTAATCATGAGTGAATGACGCAAAATGACAATCGAACTCAGTTTGGCTTAAAAATACGGAAAATCACGCTTTCACGCTAAACTAGGCTCTGTAGAGAAAAATGCTCTAAACAAAAGTTGTAGATCTTTTAATTTTCTATAAATTTAATTATATACTTAGCTTTGTGACGGCAGAAGGCCAATATGTCGGCATCCTGGGCGTTATTACTTCAAATCGATTGTAGTCAATTACATTTAGAAGTTGCCTGCCTCGTGGTGTATTGACTCGACATCCCCACTGAGTGTTCTTCGCATTATAATCACCACCTGCAATAAATGCTGGTCCCAACTCATCGAAAAAATTTTGAAACTCCTCCTCAGTTACTCGAAATCGTGGCGGACAATAAACTGATGCTACATTAAATTTTCACTGGTTTAGGTATGAAGAAAGTACAGTTGCCTGAAGAAAATTTGTTGGAGGTTCAGTGAAAAGGAAGTCATGTTTTAAAGTCGCCTTGATGATAATTGTCGTGCTCCCTTGGCTCCGGTCGACCGGGTGATCAGTCCGGTAAACGATGTAACCGGGAACGTAAAAACGAGAGCGTGAAGTCAAGTGAGACTCCGAAATGAGGGCGATGTCTATTCTTTTCGCAATGTAGTACATATTCTAGCTCATTGAAATGTTGTGAAATACCATTAGCATTCCACAACAAGACGACAAGGGAATTAGATGTCATATTATTTGGCATTATTTTTAGACATTAAGGCTTGTATAAGTTGAGTCATCAACGAAATCATTGGAGACAATAGAGTTTTCATTTCCGACAAAAAAGTATTAATTTGACTTGACGGCCCCAACGCAGCATTATATTCCGCAATTTGGGCAGATGAAAATATGGAAGGGGAATGTGCCTGTAATAATGGAGTTTGTCCTGCTTGAATTTTATTTACGGTGGATTTTGAAGGCAACGGTGGAAAAGATGAAGAATTAATGTCAGGTACTGGGTGCCTTTGATTTTTTGAATTTTCACTTGTTTTATGAAGGGGTGCCCGACGTTTCTGATTTCCTTGTATATAGCACACCCTTTGTAGTTAGCCGGGTGAGACTGGGAACAGAGCCCACAAGTGGCTGGCGTATCGCGTGGTTTGGTACAACTGGAAGACTCATGATCCCCTCCACAACGCACGCATTTAGGAGCGTGATTACAATAACGTCTTGTATGTGAATATTGCTGGCACCTTAGACATTGAACTATATGGCGTTTCGGACGCGGCGGCTCAACTTTTATTTTAGAAAAAAATAAAGACGTTACATCAAATATTTGTTGATTATTTTCTGCCTTCTCTAGGTCTACAAACAACAGCGGCAAATACTGTTTTGTGCGATGGGACATAACATTCGATACACTGCGTACTGTATGACCTTTCTCCTTCAGTTCTGAAATTATCAGGCTATGATCCATCGACTGGTGCAACCCACGTATGACTACACTGAATGGTTTATCTTCAGAAAGCTGATAGCAGTGAAAGTCAGCATTATTTTCTCTCAAATATTTGACACACTTTCTGTAATCATCACCATTGGAAAGGTAAATAGTGATACCTTCAGTTGTCGAAGAACATTTGAAACTGTCTCCGACTAACTGTTTTAAAATGTTGCATAACGGAACGTAATTTACGTTTAACTTTAAGAAAATCGGCGGGGGCCGTTGAATGTTCAACTTAGTTTTATCGCTTTCTGAGTTGTCATTCGAAATATCAGAAAGTAAGGAATATTTATTACTGACAGGAGTTTTGTTTTCATATAAAATTGAATTTTTCGACCGTGGATCATTCGGATGTATTTTTTTAATAGCATTTTCATCAATAGAAAGGTCAGTGTTAAGGCCAATCGCACCCCCGTTAAGTGATTCGTATTTCCCCGCCTTTATTATCGTCGTTAAATACACTGATTTTGTATTAATAACCTTGTTCCCGCCTCTGCCTGTATACTTGTCTTGATTTCCGATGGTGATCTCAGTTCATGACGTATTCATTCTCCCTCTACTCACATTCCTTTCTTCCCGGTCAACCCACTCACTGGTTGGATTCTGCGGCATGTAGACTGTTCGTGGCTTCGCTGCGCCGGCCATCCTATGGCGTCGCTTCTACAATTGTCGTTATGCTTCGTTCGTTTCTGATGTTCCATACATCATTTCAAGTGTGATTTTACTTATGTGTGTAATTTATAATCATTTACAATTGTTCTTGTTTTCGTATCAAACATTAAAGTTACAGTGTGAATCGAACCCCGGACACGTGTCGCGTAGACGCCGTTTCTACACTTCAGGCTATTCAACAGGTAAGCGAATTAGTCTATTTTGTTGTACGCTTTCTAATTTTGTGTTTGAGTTGACCAGTGATGTCCTGCTGTTCCAGCAGCTACTTATCGTTTTACCTTTGTCTCCCTCAGTGTATTTTCCATCGTTGTATCTTGCTTATTCAGTCGTTCCGCCGTTGGTTTCTGGCGCCATTAAATGAAACTAGGTCCTCCGGAATAAGTCGTTTATGCTTCAGTTTACATTAATCTGCCATGTGTCGTGCATAGTGGGTTGATGTCCTACAGTTACAAGTCGGCTTACCGCTTAACTCGTTTTATCCAATATATTTTGGGTTTATTTCAAAACTCCTGCCATCAAGGCTCTAACATTTTGGTCCGTTCCGGGCAGGATATTTATCAGTGCATATTTGGAAATACAGTCTATTGTCTTAATTTTTCAATCGTCAACAATTTCAGTATTTTGTTTAATTCGTTGTTACATGGTGTTACATTACATTCATCGTGTTATTTATTGTGTTTCGTGTCTTACATGTGTTCAATATATTAATAAAAACATTAATAAAAATATTAATATTAAAAACAATTTCATTTATTCAGTTAAAAAATACGGGGTTAAGTTGCATAACAAATGCAACGCATTATCAGTGTTGTGACGCGTTCATTCAATACAAGTTGCAACCAACGCTATGTTGACGTCACAGTAGATCGGTTCAGTGCTATATCTTTCGACACGGCCAGAATTTGGCTAAAGTCGCCATTTTTTCCTTCGTTCTTGTTAACTGGTTCACGCAGCTTACAGCGCATGCGTGCCCTCTCTCTCATTCGCTCTCTCTCGTGCTGCCCGTCGTTACTGCTAGCGCTGAGAGAATCACTTCACTTGCGTCGTCTGCAACGTATACATCTTAGTTGCAACTAACCTAGATTCAATAAACAGCTGTGTTTTGTTTACATTCTATTATTTGTTTTTCGATCGCTGTCTTCGTTCATTATTTTCAACATGGACGATTTACAATCTTTAATCAAAAAACGCAACGTTGTTAATAATCATCTTTCTCGTTTTAATAATTTTCTTCAATCTGACGTTGAAGTTAACCAAGTCAAATTACGACTTGACAAATTCTTAGATCTCTGGTGTGACTTTGAACAGATACAAACGAACATCGAATTACTTCAACACGAAGCAGATTTCGAATCAGAACGCACTGCCTTCGAAACTCATTATTTCCAGTTAATTGATCGCGCCCAGCAATTAATTGAATCTCTGGACAATACAATCGTTTTACCAAATCAAGTCAAGTCTTCTAATTCGCAATTAATACAATTACCTCGAATTCGCCTAACTTCATTCGATGGAGATGTTGCCAAATTCCAGAATTTCATCAGCTTGTTCAATGATTTAATTCACAATAATTCTGAGTTATCATTTGTTCAAAAACTTCATTATTTGAGGTGCTCATTAGTCGGTGAACCACTGCGTCTAATAGAACACCTGCCTCTCTCGCTTGAAAATTATACGTTAGCGTACAATTTAATTGTTGAGCGCTACTCCAACTCAAGGCGCATAGCAAATGTTCACTTAAATCAGATATTCAATTTCGTTAAATCTGACACTCCGTCCTATCAATCGTTAAAAGGTTTTCTTAATATCCACGAATCATCAATCGGAGCCTTACGTCTGCTAAATATAAATTTACTTGAATATTTACTTTTTGAGATAGCCTATTCTAATTTGGATCCTGTAACAAAGCAAGCGTTCGAGGATTCAAATCCTAATTCAGCCGTGCCTACATACGAGGCCTTAATGTCATTCGTTACCGCTAAAATGCATTCTTTAGAATTATTAAATTCTTCACCGTCAACCGATAATGTCAGTTCTTCGCACTCCAGCGATTCAAACCTCGATCAACCGGACTCAGCTAACCCGGTAACCGATGATTCCAATTCTGTACAAATTAATCGTAACTCTGCTTCACCGTCTCGTAATTCTAACAATATACCTTCGTTTTTAGTCAAATCAAATTCACTCAAATGTTTGTCGTGCGAATCTCACTTTCATTCAATTCACAACTGTAGTGAATTTCTTGCACAAAATGTAGATAATCGCTACAAAATTATTTCTCGTCTTAAACTTTGTTTTGCCTGCTTCGGGCGACACGATCGCCGCAATTGTAGCTCAAATAAACATTGTCGTATCTGCCAGTCAAAATCGCACAATACGTTGCTGCATATTGATCGCAGCCCTCAAAAATCTAATTCGTCCACCGCTTCTGTCGTTAATCCGCATAATTCGCCAACTGCTAGTCCGTATCATCCTGCCGTACATCCGGACACCGATTCACCGGCTACTGGATGCCTACTTGTAAATTCTTCGCCGCCGATTCAAGCTAATACTATCGCAACTCCGCCAATTAATTCTTGTACTACCTGCTGTGCTGATAAGCCGGTAGTTACTTCAAATTCGTCGTCTTCGTCCATTATTGTTAACCAACCTGCCGATTATTCACTTTCATGTCGACTTAACGGCCAAACTGCGCTGCTAGGTACTGCTATCGTTCATGCTGTCGATTCATCCGGCAAAATCGTTCCGCTTCGCGCTGTGATCGACAATGGATCTCAGTCCAGCATCTTAACATACAACGCCGCTCGTTCACTGCAACTCGACATCTTTCCTACTTCTAAACGCCTGCAAGGCATTTCAGCCGAAGTCACCTCAGTTAAAGGTATTACAAATTTTACAATTCTGTCGCCGCAAAATTCTAACTTTCGCCTTCCGCTTCAGGCTACTGTTATTAACAAAATATCAGACCGCCTACCTGCTTCTCGAATTCATAAGTCAGTCGGTGAACAGTTTTCACAACATCTGCTAGCTGATTTTCGCTTCCGCAGCCCCAATTCAGTAGATTTACTGCTTGGCGCTGATTGTTTTTCAGAAATTCTCGATTTTAGTAAAACGCCTTTAATTAAAGGTACTCCATCCGCTTTATCAACCGTATTTGGTTATGTAGTATTCGGAAAATTGCCCGAACTACAACCACTTAGTTCTGCTTCAAGTAACGATTCGCTCTTAACATCTGTTTTCGCTAACAACGCTCAAGTCTCGTCGCCTGCTACTGATGTTAATCTCACATCGCCTGCTGTTCAAAATCACTCGTCAAATAAAAATTCATCTTCGCTTCAAATTATCGTCGCTGACCAACAAACTATCGTTCCTGCTAAGTCATCAATCAACCTCGATGTCACCTCAAACCCTGTAATCAGTGAATCTATCGCTTCTATCGTCCAGCCGCCTAGCTGCCTACTCGCTTCGCCTGTATTCAACAATAATTCGAATCACGCCGCTGTTTCAACTAATCGCCCTTCTGCTTCAACTAATCGTCTTCACCATACTTCTGTCTCTTCGCCTTCAAATCGTTTCACCGCTTCGTCCGAGATCATCGCTGTTGATCCTCGTCTCGCTTCGTCTACTGACTCCGCCAGTATCTCGACCGATCTTGCTGCTGGTACTACGCCAATTCGTCGCTTCAACTCTGCGCCTCGCTTCAAGTCAACGCCTCGATTCAAGTCTGTACTGAAGGCCTCCACCGAGTCGTCTTCAGTCAATTCTTCGCCAAACCGCTTCGCATCTCGCTGCATCATCGCTAATTCGCCAATAAAACCTACTACGTTCGCCTCAGTCGATTCTACGGCTAACCAACTCATCTCAAATCATCGCTTCTCGTCGTCTCTCGCAAACACTCTCGATCAACCGCTGCAAGTCGCTTCGCTAAAGGGCAACCGGCCCTCCTCAGTCGTTTCATGTTCTGCTAACTCTCTTCGCACGCCTTTAGCCCCTCTTGGCGGGCGGGGCCCCAATCGTCGTACACATTATTCACAACCGGTGAATAATTGTAATCTCAACTCTCTTCGCTCGTTCAATGCTTGGTGTGATCTTCGCAACTCTCGCTCGTCGTCTCAACCTCAATCACGGATTCACTCACAACTGGTTAGTGAAGTTCGCCGTACCGCAACTCTCGAGTCTCGCCAACATTGTTCGCCTGCTCGTCAATTCGTTTCGCAACCCGCTTATCAGTTAGCTCTGCCTTTGGGCAACTAACTTCTCCGCCGTTTTCACTTCGTTCCACGCTCCTCATCTCCATTCGTTTTGTTCGTCGCTCGTTTTCGTTCTTCGCTTGTTCTCTTCGTTCGTCGTCTTTTTTCTTCGTTTCTTCTTCTGCGTCGCTTCTGGTTGTCAACCCTTGTTGGCAATCACCTCAAGATCGTTCCGTTACTCGTTGGCTTCCGCGCAAGCCGTGGAAGATGTTCCGTTCGTCGTTGGCCGGGCAAACCCGTGCGTTTGTCACGCCACCTCAAGATGCTCCGTTCTTCTCTTCATTCGATCATTCTTCGTCTTCTTCCTGCGTTTTCCGCTCCCTGTTGTTTCAGGGCGGGCGGCTTCGTTCTTCGATCTTCTCTGCTAGTTTTGTTTCTGTAAATCGCTTTCATCGATTTAGGCGGGCGGTATGTTAAGGCCAATCGCACCCCCGTTAAGTGATTCGTATTTCCCCGCCTTTATTATCGTCGTTAAATACACTGATTTTGTATTAATAACCTTGTTCCCGCCTCTGCCTGTATACTTGTCTTGATTTCCGATGGTGATCTCAGTTCATGACGTATTCATTCTCCCTCTACTCACATTCCTTTCTTCCCGGTCAACCCACTCACTGGTTGGATTCTGCGGCATGTAGACTGTTCGTGGCTTCGCTGCGCCGGCCATCCTATGGCGTCGCTTCTACAATTGTCGTTATGCTTCGTTCGTTTCTGATGTTCCATACATCATTTCAAGTGTGATTTTACTTATGTGTGTAATTTATAATCATTTACAATTGTTCTTGTTTTCGTATCAAACATTAAAGTTACAGTGTGAATCGAACCCCGGACACGTGTCGCGTAGACGCCGTTTCTACACTTCAGGCTATTCAACAGGTAAGCGAATTAGTCTATTTTGTTGTACGCTTTCTAATTTTGTGTTTGAGTTGACCAGTGATGTCCTGCTGTTCCAGCAGCTACTTATCGTTTTACCTTTGTCTCCCTCAGTGTATTTTCCATCGTTGTATCTTGCTTATTCAGTCGTTCCGCCGTTGGTTTCTGGCGCCATTAAATGAAACTAGGTCCTCCGGAATAAGTCGTTTATGCTTCAGTTTACATTAATCTGCCATGTGTCGTGCATAGTGGGTTGATGTCCTACAGTTACAAGTCGGCTTACCGCTTAACTCGTTTTATCCAATATATTTTGGGTTTATTTCAAAACTCCTGCCATCAAGGCTCTAACAGTCAGTAATTTTACGTTTGTTTATTACTTGCCTCCATTCCGTGTTATTGGAACCGTAATTATCTGAATTACTATTTTTGGTTACGTTATCCAAACTCAAACTAGTTTGGATAGTTTGGACAGTCTCCATAGTAGGACACGGGCCGTAACCAACGTTGTTACTCGGTTGCATAGCAACCTAACCTAAAACGAACAAATTTATGGTGTTCGTTGTATTTTCTTGGAACAGTTTTCAATATAAGTAAATTAATTCTGAAAAACACTTACAATGAAACTGAAGACCAGACGATATTGTTTTTACGAAAATGTTCAATAGTTCAGTACATTTAACATAAAAAATGACCAGCACAAAAACATAACAAAAATCAGCTGTATATCAAACAAACTTTTTTTTTCTTTTTTTTTTTCTTTTTTTTTTCTTTTTTTTCGCCACGTAAACATAACGAAATTATTATGAACTTTTAAATCAGCGTTTATAACCTACACGTTTAGTAGTGTTTTTTTTTAATTTTTTTTTTAATTCCTAATTTGTGTACGTTGCAATCTGTTCAACTCAGAACAATAAGCAACCCCATGACCCAATGAGATGAGGATGATGTGTGTGGTGTGTAAATGAGGTGTAGTCTTGTACAGACCCAGGTCAACCATTCCTGAGATAGTATGGTTAATACCCCAACCATCAAAGTACACCGGCAACCACTGTCTAGTATTCAAATCCGTATAAAAGTAACTACCTTTACTAGGATTCGAACCAGGAACCTTCGTCATGAGCGGAAATAAACAGATCATTCATTTATTGGCTGACACAGAGTGAAAGTCACTTTTTCTCGCTGGCATTGAAAGGGTTAATAGTCACTACTCGTATACGATGTCGCATTCTGGTCCGATCAACTTGGCAGGTGCGTAGTGACAACAGGAGTTCTGCATACTTTTTTTTACAAACATAAGTGTTTAGGTATGTTTACTCGGGAAATTTATTTAAATTTTAATAATTATTTTTTGAGGCCTAAAGTTTTTTTCTAAGTAACTTGTTTTTTCTCTTCATTCGGCGTTTTCCAGTTTACAGAGATATGTTTCCTCTGACTGTGCAACATTTAAGTTTGGCGGTTCTTCATTAAAACGAAACCTACCTCTCTCTATGGCTGTCCCGTCATTTTGTGAACCGTCTGAGTTGTAATTGGATGATGAGTTTAAAATATCATAAACTTCCTTACAAGTGTATAGTTTCTCTGCTCGATTTTTACTTTCACTACAAATCGGGTTTACCAGACGTAAAACGACAATACAAATCGGTAAATTTAAATGCAGGACTGAATTCGTCTTTAAGACACGTTTTCATGAAAGATGTAGCAACTCGCACTTTAAATCGCGTACAAAATCCGATTCGTCGAAATGAACTAAACTCACGCGACCACTATCAGCAGAAAAAGAATCGGCTCGCTTGCCAGCATTTATCGACTTTAATTGCCTTTGAAAACAGAAAACGAAAAATGCCCAACTCTTTTTGGTGTCTATCGTGATTAAAAAACCCGGCAATCACACATCACACCATTATCAAAGACTAGTAATGTATTACAATGCCCAAAACGGGCAGGTGGAGTGTTATTTTAATTGCACTCTATCTGTTTGGTCCAGGGCTAAAAAAAATAGTTCTGTTTCTTATCACATAGTCAGCCACTTATATGACTGAACTATTTAAGAACAGAAGTGGTAGAGATGTAAAAGACACTAGTCAGAGTTATCTCCTCTGAGAGTAATGAATTTCACTGTGCAGCCATACCCTGTGGTGAATGAAGTGAAGGTGTCATTTGCAGGGTGGAAATTGAGTGCTTTTCGGAGGGCCTGGCATGCTGATAAGCATACTTTTTTCAACTCAGTGAGGAAGGCAAAGGTAAACCACCTTACTCCTCGTTTTTACTTAGTAAAACCTCTAGAGGTTCAAACCAGCCTTTCGGCTGTTGACCTAAACAACAAATGTATTACAGACCGTATTAAGACTAGTAAACATCACAGACCGACACGGTACTTATCGTATGCGTCTGTCGCTGGTGACCAGTGACGTCAGAGGGCGAGGCTTGTCACTGCGCACATTGTTCATGATCCATAATTATGACCGTTGTAAAGTAACCGTGGATAGTATTGCGCGGTTCCAAGCTCCGTGTAGTTGCGTGGTGAGTAGTGCGGGTGAGGTATAATGAATGAGTGACGCATGCTGGGTAAACGATTGTTGTATTACTCTGTTTCAAAACATTCATATTTAACATATTTGTTTTTATTTATTACATTCATTTATTTACATATGTTAAAAAATTGGTAAGTTAAATATTTAAATCTGACCAAGTTAACAACCTGGTATTTGTTAAATTAATGCCACGGATGGTAAGAATATTTTATTAGTTTAGTTAGTACACGCTACCACTACAAATGCATCAGCTGTGAAACACTACCAACTCATTCATTCGCCCACTACTGTAAGAACGCACTGCATTCCTTCCAACTGCACGGGGCTTGGACTCAAACAATACAGTTGTTTGACCCACCGGATTGGTCAAGATATAAAGTTGACGCCAGCAGTCAGTTGTTTAACGACTGATTTTCGGTGACGAAGGTTCCTGGTTCGAATCCAATAAACTGTAGTTACTTTTCTACGGATTTGAATACTAGACTGTGGTTAGGAGTGTACTATGATGGTAGGGGTTCATTTAACCATACTTTCTGACTGTGTACAAGACTACACCTCACGTTAAGACACATCATCCTCATCTCACTGAGTTATGGGGTTGCTTGTTGTTCTCATATTGAAGATATTGCAACGTAAACTCATTAGGATTAAAACAATTAGACCACATCTTTTCTTTCCACTGCTCAAAACAATTTTAAAACTCACTGATTTGGGTGTTTTTTAATCCTCCAGAGAATGTTCTTTCACTTCATCCACAGTCCCAAAACGTTTCCCTTTTATGTCGTTTTTAGTCTAAGGATCAGAAAGAAGTGACAGGGAACCAGGTTGGGTGTAAGATCAACAGTTGCTTCACTCACATTAGGCCTGCCACTTCTAGGAAGATCTTCAACGCTGCCTGTTTCTTTAAACATTTCATACCATCGCTTTATTGATTTAACATCAGAAGGGCTGCGTCCATAAAAAGCCCGAAAATTACGCTGAACACTGATGGGCGATTTCGTTTCGTGAACCCAAAGCACACATTGTGCTTTCTCCTGCTTCAACGCCATTTCGCCAGCAACTAACGTGAACTAACAGACCATGTCATTGTTGAGGAGCACTAGCGCCATCTATTGGTCACAAAATCTACTAACAATAACCTTTGTAACAGCGCCAGATTTAAATTATTACGTCAAACGATTATTCTGTAATAAAATTTTATAATCAATGTAAGACTTTATGCTCACCCGGTAGAACAGGGATTGATCATTTATTCAGAATTTTTTTTTTAAATTAAAATAATAGGTTCATTATGCGAGGGTTGGAAGCGGTGTTAGAGTGATAAGCCCTTAAATGCATCCAAAGTGTTGCAGCTACAAAAAACCGCCTTTTTTCTTTTCATCCTGATACCGCTTTAGTAATTCATGTTTCATCAAAACATTATCACACTTTGTGTTCGTTCACGGATTTGAACAATTCTTAGGTCAATTTCGCAATACATTCCAGGAAAATACAAATACTGGTGTGTGTGTGTGTGTGTGTGCGTGCGTGTGTACGCGCGTGCGCGCGTGCTTGTGTGTGTGTGTGCGTGTGCGTGTTTTGTGTGTGTGTGTGTGTGTGTGTGTGTGTGTACGCGCGTGTGCGCGCGTGTGTGTGTGTGTGTGTGTGCGTGTGTGTGTGTGTGTGAACAATATATCTCAAGAACGGTACATTGAACGAACTTGAAACAAAATAGATACTCCTACCGGACCCAACACAAACATTTTCATCAAAATCGGTCAACCAGAAGTATAAGTTTAATCGTGTTATTTTTCACTTTTTTGCGATTTTCTCAAAAACGGCTCTTACGATTTTTTTAAATATCGCCTGGTGTACTAAATTTTGTATGCTCTACAAAATAGGGTAGGCGCCATGCTTCTAAAATTCTTGCGGAGGCTGTTTTTTCGTAAAAAAATTGTTATTTTACGACAAAAATGTGTCATATAAAATTTATAGGAAGGTGAAATATCTACAACTTTAATTTGAGCATTTCTCTATAATTTAGCGTGGAAGAGTGATTTTCCGTATTTTCAAGCCAAACTGATTTTGATTTTCATTTTGGGTCTTTCACTTGTCACTGCCACCCTTTCTAATTAATCGTTTACTGTGTTGCCAGCCTTCAATAGTTCTCCCAACCTTTGTCAGCGCATTGACAAACCTTTCGGCTCCACACCGACAGAGGCCTTTGTCATCAAGGCCGAGCCAGTAGCCGCCCCTCCTTTTACAGCGCTCTGGGCGACTATAAAAAGAGCGCTGCGCTGAGCCGAGCGATTCAATTCCGATCCAGACACAGAGAAATTCACTTCCTACAGCATCGACAAGACGCCACCACTGCACACGGCTGCCGGACTCCAGCGACAAATAATCGACGAACCCACAAGAGAGAAGATGATGCTTCCGCTCGCCGACGCGTCACAGTAAACCGTCGATCGGACCGTCATCGCCCGCAAGCGGGCGATGCCCACAGCGGTCCCTCGACCGAGCCTTACGCCCACCGGATCCGATGAAGCAACCATCGATGCACTACTGCGAGGGAAGAAGATAACGTCTCCGCTGGACGACGACACGCCGTGTCGCCCAGCTCTTCGACCGCCACGATGACTACGACCGTCGCTGCACATCAAAACAACCACCGCTTAAACGGCCCTTTTCAGGGCCACCAAACAAATATTGTTTGCCATTTAATGTCACCATCCGGTGACACAATCATGAATTAAATTAGGTTTTGTTTACAGAGGTTAGTTTTTTGTTAATTTCTAATGTATTATTACTAATTTTAGGTTATATTGTTCATTATTTGCATTGGCATGAGAAAGTTGTGTGACTGTTTGACACCAGATTTTTTTTGTAGATCATGGTAGAATCCAGTTTTCTCATTTTGCGTTATTATGTTTTTTCTCTAGGTCAGATCTTAATGATGGACGCAATGGTGCTCTTTCTGGTGCAGACGATAAAAATGAATAACGACCAGGGACATAAATAAAATCGTTGTTACAGTGGAGCAGGCGGGTAAAGTTTAATCAACAATCATTGATTACTGAAATGAAATGTTTGAAAATAAAGCAATATATTTTCCTGATTTTGTGTTTTTATTTATTGGTCTATTAATATACCGAGCATCCTACGAAGAGGTTGCTATTTTTGAATTAATAGCCGAACATATCGCACACTCTACACACTGAAAATTTTACAGTTATAATAAAAATGTACTCTCGAGTTTTATTTGGTTATGATGTCACACACACACAACACACACACACGCAGACCAATCACTAAAAATATGTTTTTTGGGTTCAAGGGGTCTGAAAACATGTAGATCCGGTGGAAACTCGATTTCAGAAAATCGATTTGAAAACTCCTTCCTATATATTCATATGAAATAAGTGAAAGACGCAAAATGAAAATCAATTTCAGTTTGGCTTAAAAATACGGAAAATCACTCTTTCACGCTAAACTAGGATCTGTACAGAAAGATTTTATGAATAAAAATTGAAGATCTTTTAATTTTCTATAAATTTGATTATACACTTTTGTCGTAAAATGCATACGAAAGCTAAAATCTATTTTTCACACGTTTTCGTGAGTAAAAACAGAAAATCGCTAATTAACGCTAAACTAAGCATTTTACAAAAAAAAACTTAACAATAAAAGTTGTAGGACTTTTAATCTCTACAAATTTAATTGAATTAATTTTTCCGCTAAAATGCAGGTCAAAGCCTCAATCTTAAAAAAGAACACTCCTTTTACGTGTAAACAGCCTCTCTATGAATTTCAGCGAACATGACTTCTAGCCTATCTTGTAGACCATAAAATATTTAGTATATGAGGAGATTTTTTTTAAAAAATCGTAGGACTAGTTTTTGAGAAAATCGCAAAAAAGTGAAAAATTACACTAATAAACTTCTACTTACGGTTGACCGATTTTAATAAAAATGTTTGTGTCGGGTCCAGTAGTGGTGTCTAACTTAAGTTTCAAGTTCGTACGATGTTCCGTTCTTGAGATATTCTGTTCACGCCCACTCAGATAAACACGTACACAAACCAACCACTAAAAACGGGTTTTTTAGGTTCAAAGGGTATAAAAACGTTTATATTCAGTCAAAATTTGATTTAAAAAAATCGACATGATAACAATACTTTGCTTCCTAAATATTCATACAGCAAGGACGTAAAAATAACATTTTAAGAAAGACTAAATGCGTTGGCTATGGGATGGTATCCATTTTGTCTGCATGGGAGCTGTTATTCTACTACGAGTAGTGCTAGATATAAAGCGTGGGTATGTTCCCTTCCATTCTCAGAAGCAGAGCAAACTACCCTAATATACGAAGTGCGGCTATTAAATAACGTGAATGACGTTGTAAACATTGTATCTTTATTGTATACATAATAACTTATTGTCACCTTCAATATACACTCCTTCTCTATCCCTACAACGATCCATGCAAATTTTCCATTGTTGGAAACAGTACTGAAAGTCATCTTCAGTCAGCTACTTTAGAACACGTGCCGTTTTCTCGTTTAAAGCTTCAACAGACTCAAATCTTGTCCTTTTTAATACAGATTTCACCTTAGGGAACAGGTAGAAGTCACATGGTGCAAGATCTGGTGAATAAGGTGGATGTTCTAACACTGAGATGCTGTACTTGGCTAGGAACCTCTTAACAAATAACGCGGAATGAGCTAGCCCATGAATGTCTTGGTGGAGAACCCATGATTTGTCCTTTCACATTTCGGGGCGTTTTTTTCATACTCTATTTTAGAAAGTACCTCAAGGTAGTAATATTGATTAGTCGTTTGACCTTCAGGAAACCAGTGAAGGTACACAATTCCATGGATATTAAAAGAAAAACAATGATCATTGCTTTAAATTCTGACGTGCTCATTCGAGCTTTTTTGGCTCTCGGTGAAGTTCGGCTTTTCCAGTGCATGGATTGGCGCTTCGTTTCCAGATCATAAGATAAAAACCATGTTTCATCACATGTTATTATCGTTTCCAAAAAAATTTGGGTCATTTTCAATCGCGTACAACGTGTCAGTACAAACATTTTTTCGAGCTTCATTTCAAACATTTTTGAGCGGCACGTGTCCTGAAGGAGCTGACTGAAGATGACTTCCAGCACTGTTTCCAACTATGGAAAATTCGCATGTAGCGTTGTAGGGATAGATAAGGAGCGTATTTTGAAGGCGACAATAAGTGATTATGTATAAAATAATAATAAAATTTTTTACGTCAGTCTCGTTATTTAATAGCCACACCTCGTATTCCTGACCTG
The DNA here is from genome assembly GCA_035578175.1 of Catonia carolina. NCBI lineage: Eukaryota > Metazoa > Arthropoda > Insecta > Hemiptera > Achilidae > Catonia > Catonia carolina. Next base: position 51,335,959 of record JAQMRL010000009.1, on the reverse strand, counting down.
GCATGTTGGCATGTGTATTCTTTTTGCCTGCGAGAAAGCTACGCATACATAACTTCAACAAACTTTTTTTCTTCATGATGATATTTATACGCTAATAAAGAGAATTCAGGATGTAGGCTATAAATAAATAAAACTTTTGTTTTTTTTAATTAAATTTTATTCAATTAAAATATTCAGAATTTTTATTATATTATTATTATTATTATTATTATCGAAATGAAAATATAATAATAGTTATGGCGACGGTCAGGTCTATAGTTTGTTGTTTCAAATTATATAGATAGTAACTTTTCCCCTAAGGGATATTTCAATTTTTTTTTTAATTTTATGTTTTTTTAACGATTTCCCTGTTTGAAATCAAAATTTTCTTTGAATTTCTTTGATATTATTCATTAGGCGGGTGTTTCACCCCTCTGTTCTTTTGGACCTTTCTTCCACCCGTTAACTAACAGCCAATCATTGGATTGTTCTCCTTTCTTTTGGCCCACCACGTTGGTTGAACAGGGTTCGTACAAGAGGGAGATTTATTGACTATAGGTTTCCTGATTTTGGATGTTGGAGACTGAAATTAGTTCCGTTGGGAATTCAGCTAGGTTGTTTAAGAAGGAGAAATTATTTAAATAGATCACCAGGAAAGAGAGGAGAGAAGAAGTAAAAGGAGAGATATTTAGGTTGGCGTAAATTCATTTCGTAGGCCTATATATTAAGGGGTTTTTACGTTTTGTTTTTTTAAAGAAGTGCCATAAAAAAGGTTGGTTACATTCAAAATATGTTGAGGTAAAGGAAAATTTTGTCTCTAAGTGATCATTAATTTAGTTGAATGCAAAGAAACATAGTTTTATTATTTAATTTTCTCATGCTCTACAACTAGCGCCCAATACTTTTTTTATTATGTTTTTTTTAAATCCATATAAAAGAATTTTCCCACAGGTCTAGATTTTAGTTGGTGCACATATTTGTACAAAACTTTGCCCATAACAGGCTGATGGAGTGTTAAATTATTTGCACTCGATCTGCTAGTTCCAGAGCTACAATGAATCGTTCTGTTTCTAATCACATAATCAGTCAATTAAATAACATTCAAAAACAGAAGATTAGAGCGAATCAGTGTTGTATGGAATTTCGTTTTTGATCATGCTGTGCGTATTTTTAATTAATACGCATGCTCACTTGTATTGCTGGTTGCCTACATCGGAGAACTCTTAGCGTAGACAGACTCTACAAGACTTTACTAATGCAGACGCACGTTTTGCCCAGCGCTCTCCTTACGAAAATAAGGTGATATTAGAATTTATTTTCGTAGTAAGTTTTTAATGAGACAAATAAAATATATTTTCCGAACTTAGTTTTAATTTTCAATCAGACTTTACCGAGCGCGTCACAGTATTACCATCTCTTTATAAATAGCTCTTTCTCACGCAGCCAGTATGCGCATCTCAGAGGCCATGTGGTTTGAGTTGGGTTATACAAAATATTATATAAATCATTATTTTGCAATTTTGAAAATCATATGGAATTAATTATTTTACTGCATTTATTATTGTTGCATTCAGTAACCCATGCATTCAAAATTGCTTGAGTCCCAGCTCCGTGTTGTTGGAAGGAATGCAGTGCTTTGGTATAGCAGTGTGAGAATGAATGAGTTAGTAGTGTTTCACAGCTGATGCATTTGTAGTCGTAGCGTGTACTAACTAGAATAAAAAAATATTCTCATCATCCAGCGCATTAATTTAACAAATACCTACCGGGTTATTAACTTGGTCGGATTCATAATATTTAACTTACCAATTTATATCAAAATATTTAAATACATAAATGTAATAAATACAAACAAATATATGTTAATTACGGAAAGTTTGAAAACGAATGTTTTGTATCAGAGTAATACAACAATCGTTCTCCCAGCATGCATCACTCATTCATTATACCTCACCCATACCTTCACCACGCAACTACACGGAGCTTGGAACCGTTCAATACACAGACGTGATTAATTAATACATTAATATTGATTAATTAATTTTATAATTAATAATAATATACTAAAATCTAAGTCTAATAATGAATTTGATTTCCATTTTCCGTGTGCTATTGGAAAAATCATTATTATTTTCCACTATTAATTTATCTTTTAAAACGCTTTCATTCATTAACAGGGAGAGTTAACTCAAAGAAAAATCTTTTAAGTGGTAGCACTGACGCACGAGCGCATTATAAAAATTCCGTTTGATCTTCATTCCATTCAAGTAATACTATAATAGTATTTTGAATGGATTGTACTCTTTTCTGTATTGAGTGTTAAGATGTGTTTATCTAACCACCATTTTACGTTTATACGATTATAAGTTAGGCTATACGAGGTGAAGATTATTTTACAAGTGAACTTAGACCCAACCGTCGCTTTACAAAAAAGGTTTTTGTTTATTGATAAGGCATAGTTGGAATTCTATGTAACTTAGCACGTTTCATTTCTTTTTTCCATTGCCTAAAACAAAACAAAAATTACAGTAAATATAAACAAAACAAGTATTTACACTAGATGATTCATGAGCTTCTTCCCCCCCCACAACTTCTACAGCGCATTCTACAATCAGGTATGCCATTAGTATGGGGTACCACAGTGTAACATGGAAAGAGTTTTTTAAATACAGAAAAAAGCTGTCAGGTGTATGATGAGAGTCAACCACCTTACCTCATGCAGATCACTATTAAAAGAGCTGCAATTGCTCACAGTTCCTTCTTTTTTTGCGGTCTGGCGTAGATGCTCCGGAAGGCTTCAATTTCTGAAGCCATTCCGGCGTCATGGAGATTCCTTGAGGTGTTCTGGATGTAGCCTGGATGGAGGGAAAGAGAAGGTGATCATGGATGATGGAGTTAGGAATTAGATAGTGAAAATTTGCAATGAGACGTAGGATGCGATTTTGAAAGGCGTTAAAGGACTTTTTATGCGTATTGGCTAGGAGTGGCCACCAGAACGGTGATCCGTAAAGAAGGAAGGAAGGGATAATGGAAGAATATATCAGGAGTTTTACAGAACTGGCGATATATAGTATATATTATTATTATTATTATGTGCGTATGGACCCTGATGAATCACGCAAAGCATTCCAACTAATTTTTGGGAATTCTTTCTCATTTTCCATACTTCTCTCATTCTTTCCCCATGTGTTTGCTTCCTCTCTTCTGTCCACTTTGTCCCTGTCCTCCAAAGAATCTCATTCTCTGATATCACATTCCACTCGTTTATCCTGTTTCTGAATGTATTTCTGTCTTTAATACCTATTGGGTCTATTTGTGCCTTATGTAAGTCTATTTTCACGTGTGTAATCCATGGTGTTGTTGATTTAACTTTTTGTACGTAAGTAAGAATCTTGTTAGTGAATCGTGTTGGGGGGAGTCTACTGATGTGTCCATAAAATTGCAGCCTTCTTTTCCGTATGTCTGCCGCTAGGTTAGACATCTTCTCAGTTGTTTTTCTGGAGTGTAGCCTGTAGCCTTCTTTGGTTAATTTTGGACCTAGAATTTTCCTCATGATCTTCCGTTCTTCCTTCTGTATGTTTTAAATATCACCTTTGTTTTGGAATGTAAGGATCTCACTTGCATATAATGCTGCTGGTTTAATGACTGAGCTGTAGTGCTCATCTTCACCCCAATCGACATACATTTCTTATTGTAAATGTCATGCGTCATGCCATATGCCACCTTCATTTTCTGCAGTCGAGTTTTCAGTGCAATCTTCTCTCCACCTGTGGGTTCGATATATATAATATATATAGAAGTGGTGTGTGTGTGTGTGTGTGTGTGTGTTGAGCGGAAAATGGGGATAAGGTTGTATAGAAGGATCCTGCCCGTACGAATTAAGGCATTGGGATGGTCGGCGACGGTAAGCCTCTTATCCAACGTGACTCCAAGGTACTTTACTTTGGATGCCCAATTGAGCCAGGGGTCGTCGATGGTGAGTGGTGCTGATTGTTTAAGTTTCCTTGTAAAGTAGTTAGTCTTAACAGATTACTGTCAATTTCTTTATTATAGATACCCGAGTTTGGAGCATTGTTTCTACAAAACCTCTAGTTCAATTTTAACGTAATTAATATACACCAAAATTTAGCTAATTCAATCTGCGTTGTTAAATGTAAGTTTCATATTTTTAGCGTTTTTGATATTCCAATATAAGGATGAGATGAAAATAAGAGCCGGTTTTTTTGTTGCTGCAACACATTGGATGCATTTAAAGGCTTATAACTCAAAAATCGAATTTTTTAGATACTTAAATAATGCTAGATACTGTGGGGGTGGAAGAAACTTGACTATGTTGCCGCGTTGTTTATAACTCGGTAGGCCTACTACCTAATTTTATTAGCATACCTAGGACCTGTCCTTCCAGCATACGAATAACAAACATGACAAAGCTATGTTAATACCCATCATTTACTGACAATAGTCAACTACTACTAGTTGTATGTTACGTCGGAAGACGCTTTAGCAAGAAGAGAAAAGAACACAACCGATTAAAAGACGTGGCAACATGATTAAGCTTCTTCCACCCCCACCCCCCCGCCAGGATCAACCATTATTTAAATATCTAAAAAATTCTGGTCAATCGCTGTTTCATAACATTAATGAATTTATATTAATTTTTTTATGTTAAATACAATAATTTTTTGAAATTGCCGAATTAATGAGCGGTAACGGAGTTTACAGGGGTTTAGAATTTTAATAATAAGTTAAAATATAAATACGCTACAAATCTAAAATTTCGTACGTAATATAACAAACTACAAGTTTGTATTGCGGCAAAATCTCAAGTAAATCGGTTAAGCGGTTTTTGAGTTATAACCCTATAAATGAATCCAATGTGTTACAGCAACAAAAAGAACCGGCCCTTATTTTCTTATGTAACACCTCGTGAAAACGATACTAATTGAGGTGAACATAAATAAAAAAACACAACAATAAGTAAAAAAACAGGAAGCGTAGAATTGTGGTTGCTAAAGGAAAACATAAATTAACCAAAGTAATAGTTGCACCAAAAGAAATTTTAATATTAAATTAAATCAACAAGAAAAGAGCAAAAAAAATAAAAATAAAAAATGCATGCAAAAAAGTTATGGATGGCTCAAAATTTTACCATAAATTTATATTCAAATAATATCAAAAATTTATAATACACTCGACCCTCGATGTTCGTGGACTCCTATGTTCGAGGTTTCGACCGTTCGAGATTTTGTATTTGTACACAAAAAATTCAATTTTCGAGATTAACACTCGGTGTTCGTGATTTGTACTGGGATCTTGAACAAGAAATCCAACAGCTTTAAAAAACGTACCAAAACACACTTTGCCGGTAATTTGGAAAAGTAATGAGAAATATGGGTGACGAGACATCCTTACAAACTAAAACTTAAAGAACTTCAAACCAAAGCAAAACGAACAACGATTTTGAATTTTTTTAAGCCGTAAAGAAATAACATCATTACCACTCATCAAGGTTTCACCATCAACATCAAGGACACAATTTGCAGCCCAGAAGGAATAAAATGTACATAAAGAAACAACTTTGAATGTTTTATAAAATTCACAAATAACAACAAAATTTAATAGGGGAATATTTTTCGATTGCAAAGAACATTTTACATTTGAATCAAGATAGTTAATATTATTTTGTATTTCTTTTTTTAAAAACTAAATTTTTCTACAACACAGTTTTTTTATTGAAAATAAGCCGAAACGCCTTGTTTATCTCTTTAAAAACCACGCATTTTTCACTCACATGGAACCGATTAGAAATTTTACACTGAAAATGGATCTCGATGTTCATGATTTCGATTTTCAAGATGCTTTTCATGGGCCCAATTAATCTCGAACACTGAGGGTGCAGTGTAGTTAATTTAAATAGACACAATACAAAGATTTCTTATACGTGAAAATTATCAATTTCATCAATTTTTAAGTTTATAGATTTGTTACAAGATATGGAGTCGTTCCATGTTAACAAAATTACAAAAAAAATACTAATCACAAAAGGTGGGTGCACCCTGCGAAAACTAACAAAATTGTGTTGTCGACAACCCCAAAAAAATATTAATACATCTTATAGAACGGCATACAATATCAAATAACCAGATTATCATATCACATAATTATTATTTTCCTTTTATTTCTATTAAAAAAATTTAATAAATTTTATTAAATAAATTTAATAATTAATAATTTTATTAATATTTTAATAAATTGTTATTAAAAATATTTAATAAAAATTCAACACTTTATATTTTTTACAAAACTAGTTAATTTTAATAAAAAGGTAAGTCTCCAAAAATAGTAGAAGTAGTTGATTAGGCGATACCCCTTCTTATATCGGCGAGGTAGATTTACCCAGTCATATCCAAAAACTACTCGATGAAGATATCCAATAATGATATAAAAATATTAAAAGAGTACATTACCAGATCCAGTTTCTTTGAATAATAATAAGCCATCAATACAAACGCATGCTCTTTTACATTTCTTAATTATAATTTGAAATCATTAGTTGAAATCAAATGTTGAAAACAGAAGTTGAAATCATTATTAGAAACCATTAATAGAAACCAAAGTTAGAAACCAAAGGTAGAAACCGTAAGTAGAAACCGTAAGTAGAACCCTACGGATAGGGTAAAAAGAGTACTCATAATAAATAAAAATGATTTAACAAATTAATAAATTTGATTTAACAAAATCAAGAAAATATCACCAACAAAGTACAGTACATAACCTATACAAGCAAAACGTTCCGAACAACATCTTACAACAGAAAGAATAATCAGAAACAGGCAGGTAGCGAAACTCCCCAAAAGAGCGCACTACACCAGGATGACGTCACAACGCCGCGACAAATTCAAATTACGAAACGAACTTCCAAGTAACGAGACGACGTTACATAGCTCCCCCCGCCAAGGACAAACAAAACCTGAAACACAGGTTTAGTTTGCCCATGTCGAGAAGAACAAACAGCCAAACGGGGACTTTTAAGTCGTCCCCTAACGCGACTGACAAGAACCCCCCAAAACAACCCGACAGGAGTAGTTAAGGTCGTCTCCTTTGCGCGACCGAAACGACGAATCGAGAAAAATTTGGGCCTCGATGACTCCCAACGACCTCCACCATCCGCCCAGCTAAGGGAAGAGATTGGAAATCCCGAAAGACACCCAGAACCCACAGTGAAGGCTCTGGTAGTCTCCGCCCGGCAAAGGAAAGAGAGCACTAGCCACCCCACATATATATATATATATATATAAACACCACCAAAGCCAATACCCAAAGTCCTAACCAAACCAAACCGAAACACAGAAAAACTTAAACTAATTAACAAAATGACAGATAGAAAAGGACTCGCTATGTCTAAAATGGGCCAAAAACCCAGCAACGTCGGCCAAACGACGAACAAAAGGGAACATGGACGTTTCCACGAAATCCCAAAAGAGGGGAGTACAAAGACAAGCCCCAACACAACAAAGACAAAACGTGAGAAAACTCACTGAGAAAAGGACAAGCGCGCGCATCCAAAACAAGTCAAACACCATAAGAAACAGAAAAATCAGGGTACATCAAAATGTAGAAAATCAGGGAAAGACAAAATCGGGGAAACAGATGACACCTTCAAAACATCGCCATTCACACTTTCTTCATCATTTTCCTGTTCGGAGTCCTCCACACGTCGATATGGGCCGTAAGCGGACTTTAACTGAGAAATGTGAGCCTTTCTAACACAAGTATCATTGTCGGGACGACTCAATTCCACAGAAACTGGAGTCAAGAATTTTAGCACCTTAAAAGGACCAAACCAACGAGTCATTAATTTCGCTGACTGCTTATTAATGGCAGAGCTAAGGTTGTGTTTCTGGCACCACACCAAATCACCTATCTTGAACATGTTCTCTTTCCTTCCTCTGTTGTAATTGTTGGCGAATCTTTCGCGTGCTTTAATCAAATTGTTTTTTGCACTACCCCACACTTCAGCTACGGTGCGCGGGTTACGAGGCAAAAGATCGCTAATCTTCCACATATTAGATAAGGGACACGAAGGTTGGATACGGAATATAACATTGAAAGGACAATCTTTAATAGGCTCATGAAAAGAAGAGTTAAAAGCAAGTTGGAGCCAGGTAAGGGAGAGATCCCAAGATGTCTGAGAATCGTGATGATAAGCTATAAGAGCCGCTTTCAAATTTCGGTTAAAACGCTCGGCATTTGAAGGTTGAGGATGGTAGGGGGACAAAGTGGAAAATTTTATACCTAGAGAGAACAAAAACTTCCTAAATGGGTTCGACGTGAAGCAAGACGCATTGTCTGAAATAAGGATCTCGGGGAAACCAAAATGCTGAAAGACGTAATCCCTCAGGGCCTTAATAGTGGCTGAAGAAGTAGCTTCACGCACGGGACATAACCAAGTAAACTTAGAAAAGGAATCAACGATACCAAGAATATAACGGTTGCCACCACGGGTACGGGGTAATGGGCCTACATGATCAATGTGAAAAATATGGAAAGGGCGCACGGGGACAGTAGAAGCTAAAAACCCTATCTTTGTATTTCGCGAAGGTTTACTCGTGGCGCAAGTGCTACAAGACCGGATACGGTGCTCAATATCTTGGGACATAGAAGGCCAATAGAAATGCTGAGATATTTTGCGGCGGGTTTTTATAAAGCCAAGATGACCACCTAATAAGGAGTCATGGTAATAAGCGAACACCATATCAATTAAATTCTGGGGCAAAACAACACGTGACGGAAAGGGGCCAAAAGGGGAAATGCACAGAACACCTCTCGACAGAAAATATTTGTTAGAAGACTTACCATCCTTCAAATTCTTAATAAGGCCAGACAAAACAGGATCAGAACTTTGATGTTGGGAAATATCAGAAAAGGCTAACGGAAAATCATTGAGAATAGAAAAACATTCCAAATTGTCTTCATCGCCATACTCTTCACTTTCCTCGAACATACGCGACAAAGTATCAGCAATAATATTCTGAGTGCCTTTAATATGCGTTACACTAAATTTCATGGACATGATCTTCGCGATCCACTTTCCCAATTTGCCTAAAGACCTGGGTCTAGCAAGTAACCAGGATAACGCTTGGTTGTCAGTTTCCAGTTCGAACTTCCTATGTTCCAAATACGGCCTAAATTTCTCCATGCCGAAGACGACCGCCAGACACTCTAATTCGTAAGCCGAGGCTCTTTTCTCCTGACGTGTCAGGCTCCTCGAAGCGTAAGCAATAGGTTGCCGCGAACCATCAATTTCCTGTAAAAGAACTGCTCCCAGAGCGCTAGAGCTAGCATCAGTCTGTAAGATAAACCCTTTTTCAAAATCGGGGATACGGAGTACCGGAGGACTGCTAATAGCATCCTTTAAGGATAAGAAAGCATCCTGAGTCTCCTTGGTCCAACAAAATTTAGTTCTTTTGCCACGGAGAGCATTTAGTGGCGCAGCAATTTCTGAAAAGCGAGGAATAAATTTACGGAAAAAATTGACCATACCTATAAAACGGGATACAGATTTAGGATTCTTGGGGATAGGAAAATTTTTAATGGCTACAGTCCTTTCCGGATCGACCTTAATACCCCCAACTGATATTAGGTGACCCAAAAAACCAACTTCACCCACAGCGAATTTAACCTTACTGGGATTAACCGTAAGACCAGCAAGAGAAAGGCGTTTTAAAATATCTCCAACGTGCTCAATATGGAATCAAAATCCTCATAAAAAATTAAGACATCGTCAAGAAAATTAAACACATATTTAAATTTCACATCGTGAAAAATCTTATCAAGCAGTCTCGACAAAACTTGCCCACCGGTAGCCAAACCAAAAGGAATACGTTTAAATTGGTACAACATCCAAGGCGTACAAAAACTAGTGACATGCTTAGAAGATTCGGATAAAGGGATCTGATGATAAGCGGAGTTCAGGTCAAGCACAGAGAAAAATTTGGCCTTGCCGAACCAATCAAAACAAGAATGGAGATTAGGGAGCGGAACAGCTTCAGTGTCAACAAATTTATTAAGCTTGCGATAATCAATAACCATACGTGGCATTTTATCGTCTTTAGCAACAACAAAGGCTGGGCTGGCGTAAGAAGAATTACTAGGTTCAATAATCCCTTGCTCAAGCATCTTATCAATCAGACCGCGTAAAAGCAACATCTTAGGGGGAGCCAGAACATAGGGATGAGACTTAACAGGAGTACTATCGGTCAACTTAATATCATATTTAACGAGATGGGTCAAACCCAAACGAGTAGTAAGCACATCGGGAAAACCATTGAACAACACTACAGCACGCTCACGTTGAAAAGGTTCCAAGTGGGAGATTAAATTACGCCAATCGAAATCTTCAGAGTCAAGCGACTCTACAGGTTGAACTTCAGGAAAGGACATACTGGGACTAGCGGTTAAACCAAATTTAAGTTTGGGACGAAATTTGAAATAAAATAAGGAAGAGGGTAAATCGAGAATAAGACCAGTATGTATGAAAAAATCGGAACCAAGAATAAAAGGGCAGGCAAGATTACTGGCAACCAGTACAGGGAAACACCAAGTAAAATTGTCAATTTTAATTTTACAAGTCACTTCATAAATGATATCCAGTTTAGAACGGGTGGCAGAAGAACATAACAGATTTGATTTATTTACACATTTAATATTACGAGCATTGTTTATAGTGTTAAAAACGGAAAGACTCATAAAAGACCTAACTGATCCAGAATCCAACAACGCTGGGATCTCGCACGAATTAAAAACAAGATTAACTCTAGGACGACTACTAACCCTATTAACATCAATAATATTGTTACGTTTAGGTTGCAAAATACTCGCCACATTTTTGGGCCACTTCACCAATCTTGAGTAATCATTGACAACACGAGTGTCAGAAACAAATTTATGACTGACACCATCAGTCCTATTAAACCGATTACAGTTTTTATGAAAATGACCAGTGAAATAACGACACTGCCATATATAGTGACCATGCACACTACACAAATAACAGACATGTAAAATTTTATAAGGTAAGTTAGACTTAGTCAAGAATGAACGGGGAAGGCTAACTTGGTCAATCCCGTTGCAATTTAGTTTTTTTGGAAAGGTACCTACACTAGATTTGTTATTCTTATTATCAGCGTAGCCTTCCTAAAACAATTAGCGACCACATGTCCGGGTCGATGACAAAAATGACATAAAGGGATGGGTCTGCCTCGAGTAACCGATCTACCAGGATCAAGCGTCATTCGTTGCCGCTGACTATCGGTAAACATAGTATTGATTACCTGGACACAAATCTGGTTTAATTCAATAAAATTCGACGGCCTAGTACACATCACCAAACAAGAACGTGTTTCAGGTGATAGCCCATCTAAAATGGTAGTCACAATTTCTGACTCATTCAGACCAAGTTGCAAAATAGCGGCTGCCTCCTTCACATCCGAAATGTAGCGATGTAAATCCTCGCCTGATCGTTGGCATCTTAAAAACAGATTTTGCTTAAGCTCGACCAACTGTCTAGCTGGAACAAAAGCCAACAAGGCGTCACGCTGAAAATCTTGAAAACTTTGAGTGTCGATATGTTTTACTAGGAAATCTCGTAAAGGACTAACAACGTAAGGCAATAATAAGGAAACAATACTACCTCGTACGTCAGGAAACGAATCTAAAAGATTAATAGAAACTCTGAAAAGCTTCAACAAACTGTCGACATCAAAACCATTGCACACCGGCAAATTATTCAATAACTTTTCAGCCGGGTGTGGTAATTTACCATATAAAGATATTGACGACCTAACAATACCAGATGACCTGACACCTTCAGGCAAAACTTCTGAACAGACAGGCGGGTACGATGAGACATCTAAATTAACAACACTTACAGGAACTGTAGTACCGCCCTGTGAACCCGAAGGAACAGGGTCGGCGGGACACATAGTAGCTACCGCCTTTAAGGAGTTTTTAAAAGATGACAAGAGGGTTTCGAATTCAGCGATTTGCCCTAACAAACTTGGGTTTTCACCACACATAACCTTAAGTAAATTAAATCGATTTATCACAGAATTAAATCGACCCTCTAAACCATTATAGAATCTCGCGGTGACAGGTGCTTCCAGGTTATCTAATTCCTGAACAAAACTGTGCAGTCTCAATGTAAACATCTGTAGTTCATTTTCAATTGAAAAAACAGTTAAATAATCGGTAGAGGACACAATATTCTGAGCCAAAACACGCCTTAATTTAATACGTAGATCGCACACCGACCCCTCGACATAAACACCCCGGCAGCGAAGCTCAAACAATAAATCATCTCTGGTGAGATGATCTATAGATACGGGTTTATTTTCGCTAGACAAACTGAACATCAGCAGCCAAACCTGAAAACCCCCACAATTACAAAGAGATTCCCCACACAACCACACTTCCACAAAAAATATGGTCAAAGTTTTGGAAAACTGTAAAACAAAGATGACAGTTCCAAACCACGTTTTGCCTACCACTTATGTAACACCTCGTGAAAACGATACTAATTGAGGTGAACATAAATAAAAAAACACAACAATAAGTAAAAAAAACAGGAAGCGTAGAATTATGGTTGCTAAAGGAAAACATAAATTAACCAAAGTAATAGTTGCACCAAAAGAAATTTTAATATAAAATTAAATCAACAAGAAAAGAGCAAAAAAATAAAAAATAAAAAAATGCATGCAAAAAAGTTATGGATGGCTCAAAATTTTACCAAAAATTTATATTCAAATAATATCAAAAATTTATAATAGTTAATTTAAATAGACACAATACAAAGATTTCTTATACGTGAAAATTATCAATTTCATCAATTTTTAAGTTTATAGATTTGTTACAAGATATGGAGTCGTTCCATGTTAACAAAATTACAAAAAAATACTAATCACAAAAGGTGGGTGCACCCTGCGAAAACTAACAAAATTGTGTTGTCGACAACCCCAAAAAAATATTAATACATCTTATAGAACGGCATACAATATCAAATAACCAGATTATCATATCACATAATTATTATTTTCCTTTTATTTCTATTAAAAAAATTTAATAAATTTAATAATTAATAATTTTATTAATATTTTAATAAATTGTTATTAAAAATATTTAATAAAAATTCAACACTTTATATTTTTTTACAAAACTAGTTAATTTTAATAAAAAGGTAAGTCTCCAAAAATAGTAGAAGTAGTTGATTAGGCGATACCCCTTCTTATATCGGTGAGGTAGATTTACCCAGTCATATCCAAAAACTACTCGATGAAGATATCCAATAATGATATAAAAATATTAAAAGAGTACATTACCAGATCCAGTTTCTTTGAATAATAATAAGCCATCAATACAAACGCATGCTCTTTTACATTTCTTAATTATAATTTGAAATCATAAGTTGAAATCAAATGTTGAAAACAGAAGTTGAAATCATTATTAGAAACCATTAATAGAAACCAAAGTTAGAAACCAAAGGTAGAAACCGTAAGTAGAAACCGTAAGTAGAACCCTACGGATAGGGTAAAAAGAGTACTCATAATAAATAAAAATGATTTAACAAATTAATAAATTTGATTTAACAAAATCAAGAAAATATCACCAACAAAGTACAGTACATAACCTACACAAGCAAAACGTTCCGAACAACATCTTACAACAGAAAGAATAATCAGAAACAGGCAGGTAGCGAAACTCCCCAAAAGAGCGCACTACACCAGGATGACGTCACAACGCCGCGACAAATTCAAATTACGAAACGAACTTCCAAGTAACGAGACGACGTTACACTTCTCATCCTGATATCGAAATATCAAAAACGCTAAAAATATGAAACTTTCATGTAACAACGCAGATTGAAATTCCCGAAATTTTGGTGTATACTACGTGAAAATTGAACAAGCGGTTTTGAAGTAACAAGGCTCAAAACTCGGGTATCTATAATAAAGAAATCGACAGTAACTACCTTATAGTGCAAAATAAAGATAGTTTCGTCAACACCCACTAGTAGCAGCACTGTAACATAAATTAGAAAATAAGGTCCACTTCACCCGAACTTCGTTTACCATATTACCGGGTGGTGAATATAACTTAAATTTTTATATCAATAAAAACTTTACTCAATATTGAGTATAAGCCTATACTATACCATTACATAAATAAAATTGATTTCCATGTTCAAAAAAAAAATAGTATGAAAAATATAAAGGTATGGAATGGGGTTTGATAGAATCCACAAGGTACCTTGTTCACTTTATGTATGAAAATAATAGGTATACAAAATATATTCTTTTTTTTTGTTAAAAATTTCTATTTAAAGTTAGTACAGGTAGATAGGGTTCATAAATGAAGAACAATTACAGTTTTTTCAGATTTTTTTAGGCGACCAGGGTCGGAAATCTATACTCATATAATAATAATATTATAAAGAATTATGTAGACAAAGCGTGTTTATTTTTTGTGCTGGCCAATTTTCAAAACTATTGAACGGTTTTTCATGAAACTTTGACACTATATTTGTATTTATATTCATAGAAACATTTTATTTAAAAATTTTCCAACATTATAACCCTAAGTGCTCTAATGAAGATTATCATATATATATATATATATATATATATATATGTGTGTGTGTGTGTGTGTGTGTGTGTGTGTGTGTGTGTGTGTGTGTACATGTGAGTAGGTATTGTTGTTGAAGTATATGAAGTTGAGAGACGTACGCGGAGGAAATTATCAAAAAGGTATGTGTGTGTGTGTGGGTGTATCTGTTACCTGTTTGTACATGCACGTTGGATTATAGAGTCAACTAGCAGCTACAATATTTATGTTACATATTTATTTAAAAGAAATTGATTTCACATGTTTAGTGTGCGAAGCCGCGCGGGTATGCTAGCATTAAAGGAATACAAAAGTGTGAGTTCAAGGAAGATTTTCCCCTTTGCCAATTTAGAGTTAAAAGAATAGGGGGAATAGAGAGTCTGCTTAAAGGAAGAAAAACACCAATACCTGTAAATGCTTTAAAAAAAATAGTGTTTAACTTACTTTGCTTGTCTCTTCGCAGCTTTTTTAGTAGCATCGTTAGGAATATAATGACCTCCGTTTTGGTTGATTAGACTGAAAAAATTAGACATTACAAATAAATATTTTGTAATTTAACATAATGCAGATTAATTAATTTGATTTATTAAAAATATACAAATATGTGAGGGGTCTAGTATCAAAATCAGCCACACCATTTCATAAATTTGTTCAAGGAGCGCTACTGTCGCGCAGCCAGCAGTGCCTCCCCTCCAACATGAAGTGGACTCATCGGAGGGGTATTTAAGCGGCCACCTTGAAACGCTTCCAAACTGCGTAGAAGAAGAAAGAAGAGAGCTAGCTAGAAAGAAGAACCCAGCCGAGACCGGACGCAGCCAACCCTGGTCGACGCTACTGGTGGCGGACGTAACATTCCCGCACCGGTCAGCCGAAGGAAGCCCGTGCGTGACCGCTGGCACCACGGTGAAGAGTGAGTCCAGTGCAGACCCGGAGGGAAACACATCTGCCGACGGCCTACGCCAACCCGACACTGCAAGGCTCTGGGAGTACACACGCTGCAGTGGGACCAAATTGCCGCTGAGGAAAGGCTAGGCCTGAACCCGGTAGCCGAGCCTTCACCCTTCGTACAGGCTGCACACATCAGCTCGACATGTCCTGGCACCTACAACGGCCCTTTTCAGAGCCACTTATTTTGCAAGACGAAGGTTTGGCAACGTGTCGTCGGCGACAATATATATACGAGGTGTGGCTATTAAATAACGAGATTGACGTTGTAAAAAATTTTATTTTTATTTTATACATAATCACTTATTGTCACCTTCAATATACACTTCTTCTCTAACCCTGCGATGCTCCAAGCGAATTTTCCAATATTGGAAACAGTGTTGGAAGTCATCTTCTGTCACCTACTTCGTGACTCGTGCCGCTTTCGATTTTACAGCTTCCAAAGTCTCAAATCTTGTCCCTTTTAATGCAGATTTCACCTTTGGGAGAAGGTAGAAATTAATAATATGTGACAAAACGTGGTTTTTTACTAATGATCCGGAAACGATGCGCCAATCCATGCACTGGAAGAGCCGAATTTCACCGAGAGCCAAAAAAAAGCTCGACCGAGCAAGTCAAAACTTAAAGCAATGATGATTTTTTTTGATACACATGGGATTAGGTACCTTCACTGGGTTCCTGAAGGTCAAACAATTCATCAATATTACTACCTTCACGTACTTTCTAAACTACATCAAAGAGTAAGGAAAAAACGCCCCGAAATGTGGAAAGACAAATCATGTATTCTCCACCAAGACAATGCGCCAGCTCATTCCGTGTTATCTGTTGAGAGATTCCTAGCCAAGTACAACATCTCAGTGTTAGAACATCCACCTTATTCACCAGATCTTCCACTATGTGACTTCTTTCTGTTCCCTAAGGTAAAATCTGCATTAAAAGGACAACATATGAGTCTGTGGAAGGTGTAAAAGAGAAAGCGGCACGCGTCCTGAAGGAGCTGACAGAAGATAACTTCCAGCACTGTTTCCAATAATGGAAAATTCGCATGGAGCATTGTAGAGTTAGAGAAGGAGTGTATATTGAAGGTGACAATAAGTGATTATGTATAAAATAAAGATAAAATTTTTTACAACGGCAGTCTCGTTAGTTAATAGCCACACCTCGTATAACTATTATTACATATTATTTTGTTAATCTAGTCGTTTAGGTCATCAGCCGAAAGGCTGGTTTGAATCTGTAGAAGTTTTACTAAGTAAAAACGAGGAGTGAAGTGAGTTACCCTTGCCTTCCTCACTGAGTGGAAAAGTTTGCTTATCAGCATGCTGGGCCCTCTGAAAAGCACATATTTTCCATTCGGTAAATAACACCTTCACTTTATTAACCACAGGGTCTGGCTGTATAATGAAATTCATTACTTTTAGAGGAGATAACTCTGATTAGTGTCTTTTGCACCTCTACCTCTTCTGTTCTTAAATGATTCAGTCATTTAATTGGCTGACCATGTGATAAGAAACAGAACTATTTATTTTAGCCCTGCAACGAATAGATTGAGTGTAAATAATTGGACACTCCACCTATCTGTTATGGGCAGTTGTTAATCTTATCAAAACATAATATTTGATGAACACTGTCGATTTTATAAAATTAAGTACAGTGGAATTTAATGTGTTTCACCTTTTGACTACTCTACTTTACACTCCACGTAATATCGTGTTCCATAATTAAAATTTTTATTTTTATGCTATTAATTGTTAAATTAATTAATATTATTGAAGAAAGGCAGTCAGAATGAAGTCCGACATCGGAAATCCTTGGGAATATCACAATTACGCCGTGTTTGGGGTCATTTTTCTGAAAGTAATGCGTAAATTTTAAAAATTACTATACAATTTTGATAATAATTACAACCGAATTGGTATTATTGAAATTAAGCGCCTAGTAGGTGATTAAATACTGAAGAAGGTAGAAGGCAGGTAAGGCAAGTTGTGCGCGTATGTATTTTTGTTTCTAAGTGTCGGTTCATGACTTAATTTCCACGGAGTTGTGGACATATTATAGTAATAATAATAATAATTTTATTCTTTTGTTTAATGTTGTTCTAGATAAGGTTATGGAGGAATGAGAGAAAGAGCTCAAAAAACATAAGTATTGGAAACCAATCACACTCGGTTTTCTCAAAAACAACCTTTACGTACCATACCTGGCTTTTGCGGACGATCTAGCAATACTAGCAGAGGATGAGAGGACCACCGTCATGCAGCTTGAGACACTCAAAGAGTGTGAAGAAAGGGTCGGATTGCAAATCTCACTCGGAAATACTGAGTTCTTCTGTTCAAGGATAGAAATAGCGAGCTTGAAAACTAAATATGGCAAAATCAATAAGGTCCCTTACTTTAAATATCTGGGAGAAATCATTGAACCAACAGGCCGAGAAAAAAATCTAACAACAGAGTCGCCTACTAAAAATGAAAAAAGGATTAGGCCTAGTCCGGCATCTTTACAACAAAAAATCTATGTCAAGGCAAAAAAAATTGTGACACTACAACACAGTTATAAAACCAATAGAATAAATAGTTATAAAACCAAAAGCCCTCTATGCAAATGAAACACTAACACTCAATGGAAAACGAGAACTTGAGGAAATCAAAAAGGAAGAGAGAAAAATCATAAGGAAAATCTTAGGGGCTGGGCTTACAGAAGACGGTTACAGGCTACAATCAATCAAAACAACGGAGAAGTATTCAAACATCGAAACTGACTTTAGGAAACAAAGACTGAAATTCTTTGGTCATCTTAGAAGGTTATCACAAGATCGATTGACTAAGAAGATTGTAGGCTATGTAACCGCACTTAAAACCTCAACACCATGGCTTCAGCAAATTCGTAAGGACCTTGAACGTGCAAACATAAGTTCAACCGATATCGTAGAAAGAGACACGTTTCGAGACAAAGTAAATAAGTGGGAAGTTTCACCTGAGCAACCACAGCAAAAACAACTCAAGCCAAAATGGTCAGAAAAACTTAAATAAGCTTTCTCAGAAAAAATGAAAGTCTATTGAAAGAACAGGACGAACCAAAAGAAAAGTTAATTGAGCTATTTCCTTAACGTCTTTCACTATTGGGAGAATTCGCTAATAATAATAATAATAATTATTATTATTATTTTATTTTTTCCCAAATCGACCGAAAAACTACAGCGAGCTGTAAAATGCAGTTAGCATGTGGACCAAAAAATGGAAGATCAGACTCAATGAAAATTAGTCAGTGCATGTAAATTTTACAAATAAAAAAGTTATTCACATTCCTATAACTATCAATGGCAATCCAGTACCTTTTGCCAACACAGCAAAGTATCTCTGGAAGACCCTGGATGCAAAGGCGAGATGGAATGAACATGTTAAGAAAAAAAAGGAAGAATTACAATTTAAGTATGTTGTTTAGGTCATCAGCTGAAAGGCTGGTTTGAACCTGTAGAGGTTTTACTAAGTAAAACGAGGAATGGGGTGGTTTACGATTGCCTTCCTCACTACATGGAAAAGTACGCTTATCAGCATGCCGGGACCTCTGAAAAGCACATATTTTCCACTCTGTTATTGACACTATCACTTCATTTACCACAGGGTCTGGCTGTATAATGAAATTCATTACTTTCAGAGGAGACAACTCTGATTAGTGTCAAAAAATATTATGCCTATAACGGGCAGGTGGAGTGTTAAATTAATTGCACTCGATCTGTTGGTTCCAGGGCTACAAAAAATAGTTCTGTTTCTTATCACATAGTCAGCCAATTATATGACTGAACTATTTAAGAACAGAAGAGGTAGAGGTGTAAAAGACACTAGTCAGAGTTGTCTCCTCTGAGAGTAATGAATTTCACTACACAGCCAGATCTTGTGGTGAATGAAGTGAAGGTGTCATTTGCAGGGTGGAAAAGGGGTGCTTTTTGGAGAGCCTGGCATGCTGATAAGCATACTCTTTCAACTCAGTGAGGAAGACATAGTAAACCACCTCTCTCCTAGTTTTTGCTTAGTAAAACCTCTAGAGGTTCAAACCAGCTTGTTTCGGCTGTTGACCTAAACAACACAAATTAAGTATAGAAAGATGTATTGGCTGCTCGGTAGGACCTCTGAATTGTCAATCTTCAACAAATTGCTTCTATACAAACAAGTGCTAAAACCTGTATGTACATTTATGGCCTGCAGATATACGGCTGCACCAAAACTAGTAACGTAAGGTCTATACAAAAGTTCCAAAACAGAGTGCTCAGGAACACTGTAAACGCTCCGTGTTATGCCCGCAACAGTGACATCCATCGTGACTTGAAAGTTAATACAGTAGCAGAGGAAGTTTGTAAGTGTGGCAAAATACATGAAGATCGTCTTCACGATCACGTCAACATTGAAGCACTTCAACTGTTGGATAATAGTGTAATAGTCAGGCGACTGAAAAGAACTAAGCCTGTAGATCTAGTGTGTTAAAATATTGTGACAATATCGAAGAAGATCATGTTCGCGAAAGTTTTAGTAAAATGGTAATTCATTCATAAAAATAGTAAAGAGAGGATAATAGAATGAAAAAGTAATGATGGGGTGGCTATGAAGGGATGCCTATTCATGAAAGTTGTTTGAAAGGACTGCGCTATTGTGTATATTGTTGTACAACTATTTATGAAAAGGTCGGCCTGTAACAACTTTTATTCTATTTGCAATAAGATCTATTGTTGACTTGTTTACAATAAATTTTTCTAGCACTAATTTATAAAGGGTTTTTTGTACTTTATTATTTGTATTGAAGTTCGGTGTTTTCGGGAAGATTCCTTTTGATTCATTATAAAAGAGACCCCCGAGCGCGGTCAGTGAATGAGTATTCGATTGATCTTTGACGAGTGACTGTCGGGCGTTATATCAGGTTAACGGTTCTGAGGTATTGGTATACTGTCTTTGTGTGTGTGTGTGTGTGTGTGTGTGTGTGTGTGTGTGTGTGTGTGTGTGTGTGTGTGTGTGTGTGTGTGTGTGTGTGTGTGTGTGTGTGTGTGTGTGTGTGTGTGTGCGTGTGTGTGTGTGCGTGTGTGTGTGTGTATCGTGTAAAGTTATTGTGTATCTGTATTAAATTCAGTTTTCTTTTTGTATGTGTATTCTATAAAATTGATTGTAAGTAGTGCTAAGTAAATTATTAAGTTATTGATTGTTTATTATTTATTTTAAGTAAATTATTCAGTCATTTATTGTATTACTTCATGATAATTAGTTTAATTATTTATTTTGTAAATCTTTTAGTGTAATAAATATTTTTAATTTTAAACTTAAGTGTATTAATTATTTAATTACCTAGATCCCGAAACGGACCTTAGCGATAAGTGTCATAATATGATTACTAAAATGTAATAGTGTGCGAGTGAAAAAAACTAAGCTGGTAGTTTAGTGTTTTAAGAAAAATAATAAAAGTACTGTTAAACTATAAATAAGAATAAATTACATTTTAGTCATGTAGGCTTTGTAATATAAGTTACTTAAACTAATGGTTAACTACATGTAATATTAAGCTACTTTTAAGTCATATAGTCATGTAAGTTACAAAATTAATGTCTAAATTAACAATAGGATTAAGTTAGAGATTTAAGATATTAATAAGTTTATATAACACTGTGAAGTGTCATTAGAAAATAAGTGGGTGACTGCATGATTATACACATGGGGGTGGGGACAATATCGCTAAAGAAAAACTGTTCGTTAGTTTCAAGTAACTAGTTGCAGTAAATCTACAATAAAAAAAACAACTTTAATTCCCATGATATTACATATTCAATAAAAAAGAAATTACCATAATACGCATTTATTACAGTAAACTACTATCCTATTAAGCTAGAGTTATTTTATTATATTAGTGATAATTTATTGTAAATCGTACTGAATTTAAAAACAAAACTTACTAGGTGTTAAGTTCTCCAGACGATGCACTAAAGGAATAACTGCTACTTGAACTCCTTTTACCATATTTCTTTGGTTTTTTGCGTTTACGGAATGGTAAAGCAGCACTGAAAAACAAACAAGACGTTAATGTTGAGTAAAAACTAGAAGATCATCAGAATCCATTAGCGATTAACCTCCTTGACAACAGCGAAGATACTCACAGACTGAAACGTTTTAAATCATTGGACTACCTCTACGATTTTGTTAGTCATTTAAATTTTTTATCTTTTCTACTTCAACTCCTAATCATAGGCATCTCATAATTGGCGTCGTTTTCATCTCTACCATCGTCATTGTCATCTCCAACTTCAACACTTTCTGTTTCGGGATGTTGATTCATGGTTCATCAAGTTTGATTTTGAATAGATTTTTTTTCACAGTTAGGCCTTTTTCAAACACACTACTGAGTGTGGTTTGTGTTATAATTCTAAGGACATTACTCAGATTTTCTCATATTTGCTTAAAGTTATTGTATTTTTAACTGATTGCAAAAGAAATACTATTCTGTTAAAAAAAAATGTTGGGTAAAAGAATGTTATTGACCAACCAATTATTGTTTCGGCTAGAAAAGGTAAATTTTCTCACAAATTATCTGCTCGGAAAATACTGACTTGTGGTGGTAGTGTAGAGGAAAAAATTAAAAAATCTGTCGAGAAACATTTACAGGGTTTTCTCTTACAACCCTGTTTACTTTCTCTTGCCCATATGAATATATAGGAAGGAAATCATTGATTTCATGTCGATTTTTTAAAATCGAGTTTTCACCGGATCTACACGTTTTCAGACCCCTGAACCCAAAAATCATGTTTTCAGCGATTGGTCTGGGTGTGTATTTCATAAAAATCGGTCAACCGGAAGCAGTTATTTATTTGAGTCATTTTTCACTTGTTTGCGAATTTTTTGAAACCGGCTCCTATGTTTTTTTAAACATCGTTTCATTTACTAAATTTTTCTATGCTCTACAAGGTAAGGTAGACGCCACGTCGGCTGAAATTTTTGGGGAGGCTGTTTTCTCGTTAAAGAAATAATTGTATTTTTAAGATTGCGACTTTAATATGAATTTTAGCGCAAAAATATATAATAAAAGTTGTAGAGAATTAAAAATACTACAACTTTTATTTCAAACATTTTTTTTGTAAAACGCTTAGTTTACCAGTAATTAGCGATTTTCTATTTTTTTTCTCACGAGAACGTGGAAAAAATCTATTTCTTTAAGATTTTAGCCTTAGTATGCATTTCACGACAAAAGTTTATAATCAAGTTTATAGGAAATTAAACGATCTACAACTTTTATTTGGAGCATTTTTCTCTACAGAGCGTAGTTTAGCGTGAAAGAATGATTTTCCGTATTTTAAGCCAAACTGAGATAATTTTTATTTTGCGTCTTTTACTCATGAAAAAATTAGATTATGTTTATTAAGGTTAGTTTTTTGTCTATTTCTAATGTTTCATTGCTAATGTTAGGTTATATTGTTAATTATTTGCATTGGCAAGAGAAAATTGTCATGCGGTCTTGGGTTCGAATCTCATTCAAGTACAGCATATTTTCATACGTTACAAAAAAATCATTTCATCCTTCACCGTCTCCATTAGCAGTAATTGCAGAACTGTCGGACGTTAAACCAAAAAAGAAAAAGCTGTTTGAGTGTTTGACACCAATTTTTAAATAAGTGGTTTTTGCTGAAAATTTGGTTAGGTCTACTTTTGAAATCATATGCACAAATTAATCAAATAGTAAGGTGAATTGTAGAAAACTTACAATGGACTTGTACCCATTGCCAACGCTCCAGCAACGTGACTGGAAGCAGCTTCTCTGTAAATTAAAAATACATTAGACTGTAATAGGCTAATTCGTAACACTTTCAGGACAGCACCCAAATACGATACGGGTGCGCCATTTTGATCGGCTGGACGGCCCCCGTATACGATACAAGCGCCATTTCACTTGGTCTTATATACATTACCTCGTATCGTATACGATCGCCGTCTATAGTCCATCTACTGTAAGATTACTCCGCGTGAGGCAAGCGCCTATAGGTTGTAAACGAAAGTTTTACTCTATTTGGCGCGTATCTACCTCTCCGCCTGACAATTATCTTGTAGGCCCTACTACGTTCATCATAATCATAAAAATCTACACTCTACATCCAGCTAAATAACCATAAACCTTTAAGCGTTTTCAATTATACCGTTCAGATTACTTGTAAATTATTGTAACGGGTGATTCAAAAAGAGCGCCGGTTTTTAAACGGCTGGTAAATTTTTGTTTATCGGTTGGCAACATTGTTAGACCTCATTTCTATTTCGGAGAACATTCCGATTGACGATTCAGTTGTAGTTTCTCTTGTTCGCAGTGTAGTACTCTCGCAGTCTGTGTCTAACCATGGAGAAGTTTACTATTGCACAACGAGTGTTAATCGTCAAAACATTTTACCAGAGTGGAGAGAGTTATGCGGCTACTGTCAGGCGACTTCGCGGTACTCTAGGACGTAATGAAGGACCGAATGAATCAACAGTTCGCAGGCTCATGAAAAAGTTTTTTGAGACGGGTTCAACAATCGACCTTAAAAGTTCTGGACGTCGTCGTTCTGGCCGAACTGAGCAGAACGTTGCGTTGGTTCGTGACAGTGTGGCTGTTAGCCCAGCAAAATCAATACGTCGCCGTTCTCAACAATTGGGTTTACGATGTTCTTCTGTACGGAGAATTCTTCGGTACGATCTCCAATATCACCCGTATAAAATTCAGTTGACGCAACATTTTAAAGTGGCAGACCACCAGAAGAGACGACAGTTTGCTGACTGGGTATTGAGAAAACGGCAGGATGATGACACCTTCGCAAACAAAATCATTTTCAGTGATGAGGCGCACTTCCACTTAAACGGTTTTGTTAATAAACAGAACTGCCGTATGTGGGGTTTAGAAAACCCTCGCGTGGTTAATAAAAGGGAAATGTATGCACAGCGAGTGACAGTTTTGTGCGGCTTTTGGTCGGGCGGTGTCATCGGCCCTTACTTTTTTGAAAATCAAGAAGGACAAGCCGTGACAGTAAATGGAGACCGATACCGTACGATGATTAGGGAGTTTTTGTGGCGTCATTTGGATGGAATAGACATTGACGAGTTGTGGTTTCAGCAGGATGGTGCCACCTGTCACGCTGCACGAGAAACAATGTTGTTGCTCCGTGAACGGTTCCAGGATCGCATCGTTTCTCGTAATTCCGACCATCAATGGCCACCAAGGTCGTGTGACTTGACGCCATCTTGTGACTTTCATCTTTAAGGTCATCTGAAGTCATTGGTGTATGCCAATAAACCCCGAAACATCAATGACTTGAAGGAGGAAATTCGACGGGTTATCGGGCAAATGGAAGTCGAAACTTGTCGTGCAGTAATATCCAATTTCATGGACAGAGTTGATGCGTGCCAGCGCAGTAGAGGAGGACACATGCATGACATCATTTTTCATACATGAAATCGGAAGGAAGATGAACTTGCTGATGTATTTATTTTCAGTTTTTCAATAAAATAAATCTCTTAATTTGATATATCAAAACCGGCGCTCTTTTTGAATCACCCTATAGTTTCATAACAAGACTCCTTAATTAATTATTTTAACCGTTACATTTAAAAAAAAATTTTTTTTCTACTTTTTAAAGGTTGCCGCTTTTATGTTTCTAAAACTCAACACATTCACTATCACGCATGTTAACAAAACACAGCTTACAAAACTTTTCAACTTCAGTCTACGAAAAAAATCGAAACGAACCGATACAATACCAAAAGATAACTGATGAAACAAAAAATGAGTTAAACACGGGCAAGTGCAAACAATTATTGTATTAAACTAGTCACAGTTATTAATTTTTATGATACGAAGTAAACAATCTGGAATGATAAGCAACGAATTACTGGAATTGTTTACTCTCCTGTTATAATTCAAGCGCATTAGTCTTACATTATTACTTGTGACCAGAAACAAAACTGTCTTTATTAAAAACCTACTAATCATAAATAATAATGTAATAATAGTAAATAATGTAACAAAAATTACAATGTAAGAATAATAAAAGTAAAAGTTTTAGTTATTAATGGTAAACTAATGTTCGATTTATAAAATATTTTCGAACAGATGAAATGAACGTGTTTTTATTATAATATTAAGCTCAGAGCGAGTTAGTGTTGTATGGAATTGTTGTTTTTGATCATGCTGTGCGTATTTTTAATTAATGCGCATGCTCACTTGTATTGCTAGTTGCCTACGTCGGAGTACTCTTAGCGTAGACAGACTCTATGCTGTCATTTTAGTTCATTCTGAATCTAATAGAGTATACTCATAGTCTTAATGTTGTCAGATTATCGAATATAATATATCGACTTTTACAACATCGATGTTATCGATGTTATCAAGCGTGAGCAAGCGATCTGCTGGTACTTCTGCGCGTTGTTGTTAGTTATTATAGTCCATGTAATTTCAATAGAAGCTTCCGTTATAAGTATTTTCACTCCCACACATGTAAAGTGGTTGCAGCAGTTTGTATAGTGTGCTGCAAAACGTACTACTACACTCACACTGCTATTGATTATAAACAAATGAGTAATAGGCACAAATCACCATCTATTTTCAATTTTTACTTTCATTCATATATTATTACTTTAATGTCAAAAAAATACTTTATAAATCAGAATGTCAAATTCTTTTAGTTAATTAAATACAGATTGTATTATACTCTTCAGTGTTTGCTTTTATAACTTTCAACACAAAATGTAAGGCTGTTTCTGTTTTAAAGACATATATAAAAATATACATAGTCTTTTATAAATGTATATGATTATATTATAGTACAAATAAATTCACTGGTTCAGTTTGAGTTTCCGTTCAGTGCACAAGAGATTAAAGTGTACGCAGTACCGGTCAACGATGAGTGAAAAAAGTGATTTACGAAGCCAACAATCCAAAAACATTATTTACAGTGTGTATAATTACTTTAAAGAACTTCTATATAGTAATCCTGAAGCAACAATTCGTGAAATGTTTTCATTAACCCAGGAAGTGACTGCAACTGCTTGCTCATGTAGTCGCAGCACTGTGCAAAGAATATGTGCCGAAGCCCGTGAGAACATAAGCTGCATCAGCTGCCATTAACGAAATCTGTGGGACCAATGAAGAACAACCTGTGTCGTTTACGTCTCCTCATAAGAAGATACCTCACAAAAAACGGGTCACCGTTGTTGACAGTTTCGATGAGCAATGCATTCGCAGAACAATAACCGAGTTTTTTGAACGTGAGGAGTACCCTACATGCAAAAAGTTAGAAAAATTTTAGAAGAAAAAATTGGGTACACGGGGTCTATTAAGTCTACATGGAGAATAATTAAAAATTTGGGTTACAGTTACAAGAAAGGTAATGACGGTAGAAGGTTTTTCATGGAGCGTGCGGACATTGTATCTCGGATTAAATTTCTTTGAAAGATGCAATCGATACTAAAATAGGATTATGCAATTAAACACAATGATTACTTTAAAAGAATTAAATTCAAACGAAAGTATTAAACACTGGTAACAATTTAGAGGCATACTTTTGTAACTACCAGTACATTTGCTGACTACTCGGAATAAACGGAGGAGGCAAGTAGAGGGAACGCGTACAGTGCAAGCTTCTTTGAAAGTACATGGACTACGAGGGGGTACCCAAAAGAAACCGGAATTATTTTTTAAAACTATTTATTTTTAATTTTTTTACAAAAGAACCTTATCCCCTTCAAAATACTCTCCATTACAACTAATACATTTGTCCCACCGGTGCTTCCACTGTTCAAAACATTTTTTGTACTCCTCTTCAGTGATGGCTGCCAGCTCATCCGTCGTTTTTTTCTTGACATCATCAACGTTGTTAAATCGGAGACCTTTCATGCCCCTTTTCATGCGTGGGAACAAGAAAAAATCACACGGAGCCAGATCGGGTGAGTACGGTGCGTGTGGTAGCAAAACCATGCCGTTTTTCGCCAAAAACTGGGTAACCGAGATTGCCGTGTGTGCAGGCGCGTTGTCGTGGTGGAAAAACCAGTCCCCTGTCTGCCACAAATTAGGTCTTTTACGACGAATGCTGTTTCGTAGTCTTCTTAACACTTCAAGATAAAAAGCTTGATTTACCGTCTGGCCTGGTGGAACGAACTCTGAATGGACAATTCCCCTCACATCAAAAAAACAAATCAGCATTGTTTTGATGTTCGATCTGACTTGACGACTTTTTTTTGGTCGGGGTGATAATGAAGTCTTCCATTGACTAGATTGTTGTTTGGTTTCTGGGTCGTACCCATAGCACCAAGACTCGTCACCCGTAATGATCTTTGACATGAAATCTGGATCAGTTTTAAATCACTACACGTTTCAATTCGATGTTCCTTTTGAGTGTCTGTCAGAACCCGAGGCACAACCTTGGCAGCGACTCTTTTCATTGTCAAGTCTTCTGTTAAAATGCGTTGGACTGAGCTCCAAGATAACCCACTAACCTGTGATATTTGGTCAATGGTCTGTCGTCGGTCTGTTCGTACAATTTCTTTCACTTTCACAACAATTTCGTCTGTTCGGGAAGTCGACGGTCGTCCAGAACGAGGTTTGTTCGCAATCGACATGTCGCCCTTTTTAAAGCGCAAAAACCACTCGTACACTTGGGTTTTTCCAATAGCATCGTCTTTGTAAGCTGTGTTCAACATTACAACCGTTTCCGCGGCGTTTTTACCGAGCAAGAAGGAAAATTTCACAGCCGCACGTTGTTCATTAAAACTTGCCATCATGAAAAACGACACGAGCACAAAACAGCACAAGCGAGAACAATCACTGCACGAGAACAGAACAAGCTAGATCAACGAACAAAATGGCATTGAAGTGGCAATGAGTAGCGCTACAAGCAGCCTAGTGGCGGGAATTTGTACTGCACAAGCTCCGCCCACAGCAGAGCTATTCCGGATACTTTTGGGTACCCCTTCGTATAGTTCGTTATTACAATACTCAGCTTTTTTAAATTTTACTTAAGAAATAAAAAAGTAAATTGGTTATTAGAAATAGGTATTTAGAAACAGGTTATTAATTTGTAAGAATTTAACTCATATAATTAATTTTATTATGCTTATATTATATAATCACAATACGGTGAAAAAATATTTAAATTAAAGAAAACATACCTCTCATCAGTTAAACATCTTTATCATTACAATGTAAGTAATTCTAATCTTAATAAATGAAAAGTAATCCACTAATAATGAGCTTTAATTTAATTATTATTTTTTTAATTTATGTCCAAAAACAAGAAAAAGTTGTGTGAGTGTCACACCAATTTTTTACTTTCTCTTGCCTATAAGAATATATAGGAAGGAAAGTATTGTTTTCTTGTCGATTTTTTGAAATCGAGTTTTCACCGGATCTATGCGTTTTCAAACCCCCTTAACCCAAAAAACATGTTTTTAGCGATTAGTCTGTGTGTGTGTCTGTGTCTGTGTGTGTGTGTGTTTGTGCGTGTGCTTGTGCATGCGCGTGTGTGTGTTTGTGCGCGTGCGCGTGTGTGTGTGCGTGTGTGTGTGCGTGTGTGTGTGTGTGTGAACAGAATATCTCAAGAACGGAACATCGTACGAACTTGAAACTTGAAACTTAAGTTACATACCACTACAGGACCCGACACGAACATTTTCATCAAAATCGGTCAACCGGAAGTAGTAGTTTATTCGAGTAATTTTTCACTTTTTTGCGATTTTCTCAAAAACTGGTCCTACGATTTTTTTTAAAAATCGCCTGGTTTATTTAATTTTTTATTCTCTACAAGATAGGGTAGGCGTCATGTTTGCTAAAATTCTAGGTGAGGCTGTTTTCACGTAAAAACATAGCTTTTTTAAGATTACGGCTTTAATATGCAATTTAGCGCAAAAATGTATATAATAAAAGTTGTAGTGAATTTATAATTCTACAACTTTTATTTCAAAAAGTTTTTTGTATAACGCTTAGTTTAGCAGTAATTAGCAATTTTCTGTTTTTTTTTCACGAAAACATGAGAAAAATCGATTTTTTTAAGATTTCGGCCTTAGTATGCATTTTATAATAAAAGTGAATATAATTGAATTTATAGAAAATTAAAAGATCTGCAACTTTTATTTGAACATTTTTCTCTACAGAGCCTAGTTTAGCGTAAAAGAGTGATTTTCCGTATTTTTAAGCCAAACTGAGTTTGATTTTCATTTTTTGTCTTTCACTCATGATTAAAATAAGGTTATGTTTATTGAGGTTAGTTTTTGGTTTATTACTAATGTTAGGTTTATTGTTAATTATTTATATTGGCAAGAGAAAGTTGTGTGAGTGTTTCACACCAGATTTTTATAAGTGGTTTTTGCTGAAAATTTGGTTAGGTCTATTGTAGAAATCATGTGCACAAAATAATAAAGTAGTAAAGTGAATTGTAGAAACTTACAATGGATTTTTACCCATCGCCAACGCTCCAGCCATGAGACTGGCAGCTCCTCTGTAAATTAAAAATACATTAGACTGTAATAGGGTAATTATAATAAAAGGAAAATTCGTAAGGGTAAGCGCACAGTGAACGCTGGTCGCAGGTCGCTGGTCGCTGGTCGCTGGTCGCAGGTACTGATTCACGGTAGCGGACGCGCATAGAAGGAGCATGTAATTACGCGCTTACCTTTTATTCAGTTGCCTGTATTTAACATGAGTTCCAGTAGCAGCAGTCATGATGAATTATTCCTAATGGAAAATGTGTCCACGAAATTATTATATCATTTAAAGACGAGAACGTTAGTGACATTAATAAGAACAGAAAATTATTCGGCATAATCATTTTTTCCGCAAAAGAAGATAGAGACTTTTTTTTAAATGCGTGAGAATTACTCCGGAAACGTTTAATTTGATATTGTCTGAAGTAAAACTCGTTTTCAAAACCAATGGTGCAACTTGCACAAGCAACCAATATTACCAGAAGAAAGATTTGTGATTACTTTGAACATTTTAAACGTTTTTGAACTTTTTGACTGCCGATATACAATATTATAGAGCATTGTTTGGCCAGTAATAATCTTTTAAGTAATTTTTATAAACATATCTTTTTAAAATTAATTAACAAATTCTTATTATTTTTATGAATGAGATAAAAACTTTAATCGATGATGGCCTTGAAAAGCACGGTTTAAGCGGTGGTCGTCTGGGAGAAGCGTCGGTCGTAGTCGTCGTAGCGGTCGGGGCTGAGCGACACAGTGTGTTGCGTCCAGCGGAGACGTTACCTTCTTCTCTCGTTGTAGTGCGTCGATGGCTGCTTCGTCGGATTCGGTGGGCGTAAAGCTCGGTCGAGGGACCGCTGTGGGCATCGCTCGCGGCAGCGGGCGATTTACTTGCTTACCTGCCTTTATTCACCTATCATAATGTGTTTGTTCTTCATAACACTCACACACACACACACACACACACATACACACGCGCGCGCGCACACACACACACGTACACACTAGCACGACTGTAGTATGTTTTCAGATCTGAATTATAACGGTAAAGACCTTTGGGCGCATGCGTACTGCCCGTTCCAAGCTTTATGCAGCTGAGAGGTATCCATTACGTCACTAATACTGTGAGAGATTGCGTTAGTAGTAGTAACGATTTACTTGTACTATGTTTGTAGTAGTCAAGGGTACTATCCAAACTACATATATTCTGTGACGCCGTCTACAGCGAATAGTCTAAACAACTCCCACGTATGCTCTTCGCTAGGCAGCCTACTGCCTAGCGAAGAGCAATGAAATGATTAGTACAGTGTTATGACGTAGCAGTAGTCTGGTACTTCGTCTGTCCCCTTCATCCCGCAGCTACAAAAAGCTTAGATTCATACAGTATTTATGCCACATATCTCCCTCTCACTCACTCGGCTATGAAACACCATTCATCTGATATCTGTAAATGAACACGTAATGTGACTTCTTGGGCCGACAAATTTTCTTTAAAAAAATTTGCCACCAGCTGTGAGACGTTTTGTCTCATGAATGGTACTTTTTTCTTTTATTTTGCCTTAAAAAATAATGAACCAAATCTTATTTGTGGAAAAGTTAATCACGGTTCATATGGCGCAGAAAATACTGGCTGGAAAATTATAGTGTACTTACAAAGGACTTGTAACTAATGCCGCCGGCCCAGGCATGTGGCCTCTAGTTCCACTGCAAATTAAAAACATATATTAAATAATATGCCTACATATATTTAAAAATATATAAAGTTTTATTTTGGCCGAGTTTGGTCTCAGCCTACTTATTCCGGTCAACATTTTACAGTTGTCCCTTCTAAGATCTTATTACAGCTAGAAGGTCATGCTAAAGGCCATTTTACACAGGCGTAGAGTCGCTTAAGCGACGTCATGGACTTATCTCGTAATGTAATTTAAGGTGAGAGCCTAGCTTAATTTGCAATTTATTACTGATACTCTGATATGGTGAAATTCCAGAGGATATGTGGCAGCATATACAGAAACCTCAAAAACAGAACAAGGCAAGAAACTAGAATAAAATTTTATAATACAATAGCTATCCCAACATTACTTTATGGAAGTGAGAACTGGATCCATTCAAGGAAAATTGATAGTAATGTTCAAGCAGCGGAGATGAGGTTTCTACGTAGTGTGTATGGATGTTCCAGAGCAGATAGAATTAGAAATGAAGAAATCAGAAGAGCTTTGGGTGTCACACCCCTGCGTGAAAAAATTATCCACAATCGAAGACACTGGTGCAGTCATTTAAATAGAATGGAACCAGGAAGACTGCCGCTTGAAATTACGAATTACAAGCCAATAGGAAAACGGGATATAGGGAGACCGAGGAAAAGATGGGTATCGGAACAGGTTGAATCCAGCCTAATCCTTGAACTGAAGAAGATGATGATGATGATACTGATACTCAGAAGCAATTAATTTTTTAGCAGAACAAAATAGTATGTGAATAGCATTTAAAAAGTATTCGAATTTAAAAAAATATTTACCCGCGCCCCTACCATAAACCAAAATGGCGAATTTGTCTCTGCATGTTTTCGAAACTAAACACAAATAAAACACAAACTTCTCGTTTTGTACATGCCTTACAATGCCCATTTTTACTTTCTCTTGCCTATATTAAAATGTAGGAAGAAAAGTATTGTTTTCATGTCGATTTTTCAAAATCGAGTTTTCACCGGATCTACACGTTTTCAGACCCCCTGAACCCGAAAAAAACATGTTTTTAGCGATTTGTCTGTGTGTGTGTGTGAACAGAATTTCTCAAGAACGGAACATCGTACGAACTTGAAAATGAAGTTACATACCACTATCGGACCCGACACGAACATTTTCATCAAAATCGGTCAACCGGAAGAAGTAGTTTATTCGTGTAATTTTTCACTTATTGCGATTTTCTCAAAAATGGGTTCTAAATTTTTTTTTTAATCGCCCGGTTTACAAAATTGTTTATGCTCTACAATATAGGGTAAGCACCATGTCTGCTGAAATTCTTGGTGAGGCTGTTTTCAAGTAAAAAATTGTTTTTTTAAGATTGCGACTTTAGTATGCATTTTAACGCAAAAATTTAGTATAGTAAAAGTTGTAGACAATTTAAAATCCTAAAACTTTTATTTCAAACATTTTTTTAACGCTTAGGTAAGCGGTAATTAGCGATTTTCTGTCTCACTAAAACGTGTGAAAAATCGATTTTTTTAAAGATTACGGCCTTAGTATGCATTTTAGACAAACGTGTATGAAATCAAATTTATAGGAAATTAAAGATCTACAACTTTTGTTTATAGCATTTCTCTCTACAGCGCCAGTTAGCGTGAAAGAGTGATTTTTCGTATGTTTTAAGTCAAACTGAGGTTAATTTTCATTTTGCTTCTTTCACTCATGATTAAAATTAGGTTATGTGTTTTGAGGTTAGTTTTATTTTTTAATGATAGTTTTGTTTATTTTTAATGTTTTATTACTAAAAGGCTATTAGGTTATATTTTTCATTATTTGCATTGGCAAGCGAAAGTCGTGTGAGTGTTTCGCACCAAATGTTTTGTATATATGCTGATGTGAACCCACGTTTTGTTTGCCTAGTTTTCTATATGAAAAAACTTGCCCCGCGAGTTTTTGAAAAACATGCCCCATCATCTTATTTGAATTTCATTCAACGTTAAATATTAAAAAATGCATTTGTTTACAAAAAGAATCATACTATAACTAAATATAGAAATAGTTTCTATTTTAATGAATATATATATATATGTTAAGAAAACATCCAATTTATACGTCTGTGTTTTATCATTGATAAAGTAATAATGTGAAAAGGTTATTCGCCGATGAAGAAAAAAGAAATTATTCTCTTCTCAAGACGCATGGAGATATGAAAGTGAAATTGGCGTGAGAATTAATTGGTTGGAGAGTTGCCGCATTGGTCACTATAGCAAATGCAGTGCTTTATAGATGTATTACTGTTTTATTTTGCCCATAAAAGACAGATAGAGTGTCAAATTTTTAACACTCAATCTGTTGTTCGTTGAGGGCTAAAATAAATAGTTCTGTTTCTTGTCACATGGTCAGCCAATAAATGACTGAATCATTTAAAAACAGAAGAGGTAGAGGTGTAAAAGATACTAATCAGAGTTATCTCCTTTGAAAGTAATGAATTTCATTATACAGCCAGTCCCTGTGGTGAATGAAGTGAAGGTGTCATTTGCAGAGAGGAAAATATGTGCTTTTCAGAGAGCCCGGCATGCTGATAAGCGTACTTTTCCATTCAGTGAGGAAGGCAATGGTAAACCACCCACTCTTCGTTTTACTTAGTAAAACCTCTACAGGTTAAAACCAGCCTTTCGGCTGACGACCTAAACAACAACTGTTTTATTACTTATTGGAAAACATGCCTCTACTGAATTGATTGTTTTATCCGTCCGATTAAAATAATATAAAGTTTGACTTACTCATAAGCCCCTGGAGGTCCGTGCATTGGAGGGGGCATCGGTGGCACTGGTTGCTGTTGCATTGACGGAGAGAACGGTGAAGCATGGGCGGTTGGATGTTGGGCGTAAGCTTCACTATTTTTCATAAAACCAACAATAAAATTAAATTAAATAACGACATACATTTGATGACTGTAACGAATATATAGGATATTGAGGGGGGGGGGCTGCAATAAAATAAATGTAGCTAATTTATAATATCTTCTTCTTGATGTGCCTATCCGTTACGAATGTTGGCGATCATTATGGCAATCTTCATCTTGTCTGCAGCAACTCGGAAAAGCCGTACCGAAGTTGTATTGTACCAGACTCTGAGGTTCTTCAACCAGGATGTTCTTCTTCTACCTGGTCCCCGCTTTCCAAAAATTTTCCCTTGCAGAATGGCTTGAAGGAGGGCATATCTGGTTGCATTTCTCATAATGTGCCCGAAGTATTGTAGCTTTTAAGACTTGATAGTGGTCAGTACCTCCCGGTTCTTCCCCATTCTTCTGAGAACCTCTTCATTTGTTACTCGATCAGTCCAAGGGATCTTCAGTATTCTCCGGTACAGCCACATCTCAAACGCTTCCAATTTCTTGCACATATCCTCGTTCAGGGTCCACGATTCAGCACCATTTTATGGTGCTGAATTTATAATATAGGAGATAATAATCGTAATAAAGTAATTGTAATAACGGGAGTTGAAATATGAGGTGTTTATGAATGAATTGCAGGGTTTTAACGCTCTATAATATTTAATACATTATACTTACATTTATAAATGATACATCAAACGAAAGAGCAACTCAAACAGTTTTACATAAATGCCTACAAGTGTTGAATGTGCGCACCATTTGTCACACGACACACGTCTAGACAATATGCGAGTTCTTCCCAAACGTTGTTTAGTGTCTCTAGAGTAATTGCTGCAACAGCTGCTTCAATCCTGATTCTTCATTCGGGAAGATCAGTTTGAAGTGGAGGCACATACACACGATCCTTTATGAACCCCCAAAGAAATTACACGGCGTCAGATCGGGTGACCGTGGAGGCCATGAAAACGAGCCCTGTCATTGCACCCCTTGCGGTCAATCCAGAGGTTTGGTAAAATGACGTTCAGCCAATTGCGTACTTCGTTATGCCAGTGAGGCGGCGTACCATCTTGCTGGAAAATGAAGTTCTCTGGCTCTTCATCTTCCAACTGAGGGAAGAGCCATAGCTGTAAAGTATCAAGGTAAGAAGCACCAGTTACAGTTGCTTCAACAAAAAAGAAAGGCCCATAAACTTTCCGCCGGGACATGGTACAAAAAACATTTAATTTAGGGGAGTCTCGTTGCACTTGTACCATCGCGTCAGGATTTCTGTGCCCCAGATTAGCACATAATGAGTGTTCACTTGTCCACTAAGGTGAAAGGTCGACTCATCACTGAAGACATGATGTAGAAAATCTTCATGCAACATTTCGTTAGCGAAGTTGGCACGTAAACAATAGTTTGCAGGATTTAGAGCCTGTTCCAACTGCAAACGAAAAGGACGTAGTTGTAAGCGTCTCCGTAAAACTTTCCAAACAGTCGTTACAGAAATTGCTAATTCACGACTAGCCTTCCGAACATATTTTTGTGGGCTACGCGTGAACGACTCCCGCACTCGCTCAACGCTCTCCGCACTAACACTTGGTCGTCCCGTACTCTTTCCTTTGCATTGGCAGCCGGTATCTTCAAACTGATGATACCATCTACGGATGTTATTATCACCTGGAGGTTCACAACCGACCTTTAAACGGAACGCACGTTGCACAGTAACTCCCGATTAAGTCTTTGCAAACTGTTCTTTAGTCGCCATCTTTGCTGCTAGCGCTTTCTAACGGCTGGTGGTGAAACATTCCGCACTGCTGCTAACAAACAAAACTGCTTGAGTTGCACTTTCGTTTGATGTGTCATTTATAACTGTAAGTACAATGTATTAAATATTATAGAGTGTTAAAACCCCGCTATTCATTTATAAACACCCGGTATAATATTAACAATAGAACACTCCGTAGGAAAATGACTAGCGAAACTTCCCTGTAATATTAACCAAATTAAGAAAAATTATTAGTTTCAATGTGCCGAGCTTAAAACACGTAAATTAGTATATCCTTTGAACAGGATGTTAAATTAATGTGTTATTACTTTCTCTTGCCTATATGAGTATATAGAAAGGTAAAGATTGTTTTCATGTCGATTTTTCGAAATCTAGTTTTCACCGGATCTACACGTTTTCAGACCCCTGAACCCAAAAAACAGGTTTTTAGCGATTGGTCCGTGTGTGTGTGGGTGTGTGTACAGAATATCTCAAGAACGGAACATCGTACGAACTTGAAACTTGAAACTTAAGTTACATACCACTACCGGACCCGACGTCATTTTCATCAAAATCGGTCAACCGGAAGTAGTAGTTTATTCCTGTAACTTTTCACTTTCTTGCGATTTTCTCAAAAACTGGTCATACGATTTTTTTTTTAATCGCCTGGTTTACCAATTTTTTTAAGCTCTACAAGATAGGGCCATGTTTTCTGAAATTCTTGGTGAGGTTGTTTTCACGTAAAAAAATTTGTTTTTTTAGATTGCGGCTTTAATATGCATTTTAGTGCAAAACTTTTGTAATAAAAGTTGTAGAGAATTTTAAATCCTACAACTTTTTTTCAACCATTTTTTGTATAACGGTTACTTTAGCGGTAATTAGCGATTTTCTGTTTTTCTTCACGAAAATTTGTGAAATTCGATTTTATTAACGTTTCGGCCTTAGTATGTATTTTACGACAAAAGTGTACATAATCAAATTCATAGAAAATTAAGAGATCTACAACTTTTATTTATAACATTTTCGTCTACAGAGCCTAGTTTAACGTGAAAGAGTAATTTTTCGTATTTTTAAGCCAAACTGAGGTCGATTTTAATTTTGCGTCATTCACTCATGATTAAATTAGGTTATGTTTATTGAGGTTAGTTTTTTGTTTATTTTTAATGAATTATTACTAATGTTAGGATTATTGTTAATTATTTTCATTGGCAAGAGAAAATTGTGTGAGTGTTTCACACCATATTTTTGTTGTTTGTGTATATTCGAGTTAGTGTTTAGGTGACCACCCTGGCCAACGTTGTCTTTGTTCTTCAGCTCCTGCAATTTCCTTGTGCATCACCTAACATTTTACCCTGATTTTGACTGGAAGATTAATTTATTTCGTCAACCTAAGCCTCCACCAGGACGTCGTAGAACGGCCCAACGTCCAAAACCCTGAAATTTCCTAAGGAAAATAATTTTGGCTGAATCAAATAGATTCCATTTCCGCTAATGGAAAGCTAGCTCACGCAGGTTCTGGGAGCAATTAGTCTCCACTTGTAAATGCGAGAAAGCAATGATGTTTTCAATTCACGAAACGTAATGAACAGTTATCATTAAATTTTGAGAGCGGATCACTACTAGCTATATCCCCAATTGTTTACTTTTTCTTACCTATATGAATATTTAAGACGAAAGGTATTGTTTTCATGTCGATTTTTCAAAATCGAGTTTTCACCGGATCTATACGTTTTCAGACCCCCTGAACCCAAAAAACATGTTTATAGCGATTGGTCTGTGTGTGTGTGTATGTGTGTGTGTTTCCGCACGCGCGCGCGCGTGTGTGTGTGTGAACAGAATATCTCAAGAACGGAACATCGTACGAACTTGAAACTTAAAACTTAAGTTACATACCACTACCGGACCCAGCACGAACATTTTCGTCAAAATCGGTCAACCGGAAGTAGTAGTTTATTCGTATAATTTTTCACTTTTTTGCAATTTTCTCAAAAACTAGTCCTACGATTTTTTTAAAAATCGCCTGGTTTACTCAATTTTTTATTCCCTACAAGACAGGGTAGGCGTCATGTTTGCTGAAATTCTGGGTGAGGCTGTTTTCACGTAAAAACATAGTTTTTTTTAAGATTACGGCTTTAATATGCAATTTCGAGCAAAAATTTATATAATAAAAGTTGTTGAGAATTTAAAATTCTACAACTTTTATTTCAAACATTTTTTTTATAACGCTTAGTTTAGCAGTAATTAGCGATTTCCTGTTTTTTTTCTCACGATAACGTGAGAAAAATCGATTTTTTAAACATTTCGGCCTTAGTATGCATTTTATGACAAAAGTGTATATAATAGAATTGATAGAAAATTAAAAGATCTACAACTTTTATTTAGAGCATATCTTTGTACAGATCTTAGTCTAGCGTGAAAGAGTGATTTTCCGTAGCTATACTTAAGGCAAACTGAGATCGACTTTCATTTTTCGTCTTTCATATGATTAAAATTAGGTTATGTTTATTAAAGTTAGTTTTTTGTTTATTTCTAATGTTTTATTTCTAATTTTAGGTTTATTGTTAATTATTTGCACTGGCAAGAGAAAGTTGTGTGAGTGTTTCACACCAGATTTTTCTAATTCTTTATCGTCTATCCCACTGCAGGACTCTGACGACAACATATTACCTAAGTTGTACTAAGTCTATATTCGCATACAGTTAAACCAGTAGAGGGTATTTACTGAACGTCTTAACAAAAACTACAAAATCTCCAGTGATTTAGATAACAGTATTTACACTGAGGGTGGATTAAACTGTAAAAGTCTTCAAGAAAAATCAATCTGAATAAACTTACGTCTAAAGGTTAACCTAGATCATAAGGTAAATTTATAATAAAGAAACATGAGGCTCGTTTGGTTTAACAATCGTATTTAATTTTTAAAAAAAGTTCTTTTCTTAATCTATATCAAAGCTACCATAAAATATGATTATACTTTTTTAATAATAATTCAAGAAAACTGGTTTAAATATTGGGCTACACTTTATACAAAAAAGGAACGTTAAATTATTACCCAATAAAGTAAAAAAAATCTGGTGTGAAACACTCACACAACTTTCTCTTGCCAATGCAAATAATTTACAATATAATTTAACATTAGTAATAAAATATTAGAAATAAACAAAAAACTAACCTCAATAAACATAACCTTATTTTAATCATGAGTGAAACACTCAAAATGAAAATCAACCTCAGTCTGGCTTAAAAATACGGAAAATCACTATTTCACGCTAAACTAGGCTCTGTAGAGAAAAATACATTAAATAAAAGTTGTAGATCTTTAAATTTTCTATAAATTTGGTTATATACACTTTTGTCGTAAAATGCATACTAAGGCCAAAATATTAAAAAAATCGATTTTTCACACGTTTTCGTGAGAAAAAATCAGAAAATCGCTAATTACTGCTAAACTAAGCGTCATACAAAAAAAATTTTGAAACAGAAGTTGTAGGTTTTTAAATTCTCTACAACTTTTATTATATACGTTTTTGCGCTAAAATTTATATTAAAGCCGTAATCTTAAAAAAACAATGTTTTTACGTGAAAACAGCCTCACCGAGAATTTCAGCAAACATGGCGCCTACCCTATCTTGTAGAGAATAAAAAATTGAGTAAAATAGGCGATTTTAAAAAAAATCGTAGGACCAGTTTTTGAGAAAATCCCAAAAAACTGAAAAATTATACGAATAAACTACTACTTCCGGTTGACCGATTTTGATGAAAATGTTCGTGTCGCGTCCGGTAGTGGTATGTAACTTAAGTTTCAAGTTTCAAGTTCGTACGACGTTCCGTTCTTGAGATATTCTGTTCACACACAGACACACACACAGACACACACACAGACCAATCGCTAAAAACATGTTTATTGGGTTCAGGGGGTCTGAAAACGTATAGATCCGGTGAAAACTTGATTTCGAAAAATCGACATGAAAACAATACTTTCCTTCCTATATATTCATATAGGCAAGACAAAGTAAAAAATATTCAAAAACAAAAAAAAACTGTTATAAATAAATCTGGTGTGAAACACTCACACAACTTTCTCTTGCCAATGCAAATAATTAATAATAAACCTAACATTATTAATAAAACATTAGAAATAAACAAAAAACTAACCTCAAAAACATAACCTTATTTTAATCATGAGTGGAAGACGCAAAATGAAAATCGAACTCAATTTGGCTTAAAAAAAACGGAAAATCACACTTTCACGCTAAACTAGGCTCTGTAGAGAAAAATTCTCTAAACAAAAGTTGTAGATCTTTTAATTTTCTATAACTTTTATATATACACTTTTGTCGTAAAATGCATACTAAGACCGAAATGTTAAAAAAATCGATTTTTCTCACGTTTTCGTGAGAACAAAAACAGAAAATCGCAAATTACCGCTAAACTAAGCGTTATACAAAAAAATGTTTGAAACAGAAGTTGTAGGTTTTTAAATTCTCTACAACTTTTATTATATAAGTTTTTGCGCTAAAATTTATATTAAAGCCGTAATCTTAAAAAAACAACGTTTTTACGTGAAAACAGCCTCACCGAGAATTTCAGCAGACATGGCGCCTACCCTATCTTGTAGAGAATCAAAAATTGAGTAAAATAGGCGATTTTAAAAAAAATCGTAGGACCAGTTTTTGAGAAAATCGCAAAAAACTGAAAAATTATACGAATAAACTAAGTTACTACTACTTCCGGTTGACCGATTTTGATGAAAATGTTCGTGTCGCGTCCGGTAGTGGTATGTAACTTAAGTTTCAAGTTTCAAGTTCGTACGATGTTCCGTTCTTGAGATATTCTGTTCACACACAGACACACACACACACAGACACACACACACACACACACACAGACACACACACAGACCAATCGCTAAAAACATGTTTTTTGGGTTCAGGGGGTCTGAAAACGTATAGATCCGGTGAAAACTCGATTTCGAAAAATTGACATGAAAACAATACTTTCCTTCCTATATATTCATATAGGCAAGAGAAAGTAAAAAATCAGTTTAGTATTTACCGTTAAATTTAATAAATTACATAAAATTAAAATTCCTTTTAGTTTTCAAAAAAAACAATGTGAAACTCCTGAAACCCTACATAATGTGATTAGTTAAACCAAAAGAATTTATTTATTTTGTTATTGCTGCATCTTAAACTTAAATTATTTTATACAAATATTATCATAATTATTCATTATTTTAAGTTAAAAATTTTTGGATGGTTGACTTTTAACATTACTACATTGATTAACATTTCTAACTTATTTTAAGTTTAAGTTAAAAAATGTTCTAATTAAAGTTTCTTTAATATAAATATAATTTTAATTATTTTTTTTTAAACTATTTTTGTTAAATTACAATGAATACTTTCTTTTTCAACGTATATGTGTTAAGAAAACATCCAATTTAATACGTCTGTTTCATCATTAATAAAATAATAATGTGAAAATTTTACTCGCCGATGAAAAAAAACAAAAATTATTCTCGTCTCAAGACGCATGGAGATATGAAAGTGAAATTGGCGTGAGAATTAATTGGTTGGAGAGTTGCCGCATTGTTCACTATAACAAGTGCAGTGCTTTATAGATTCATTAGCGTTTTATTTTTTTAATTCATTTATTTAACGTCGCATCAACTACAACGGCCATTAGCGATGACGTTGGGGTGTAACTTCGTGTAATGGAGGATGAAATAATTTTTTTTTGTAACGTATGAAAATATGCCGTGCCCGAGTGGGATTCGAACCCAGGACCGCATGATGAGAGGCGAGCACGTTACCAACTGCGCCAACGTGGCCGGCGTTTTATTATTACTTTCTCTTGCCTGTATGAATATATATGAAGGAAAGTATTGTTTTCATGTCGATTTTTCGAAATCGAGTCTTCACCGGATCTATACGTTTTCAGACCCCCTGAACCCAAAAAACATGTTTTTAGCGATTGGTCTGTGTGTGTGTGTGTGTGTGTGTGTGTGTGTGTGTGTGTCTATACAAAATATCTCAAGAACGGAACATCGTACGAACTTGAAACTTGAAACTTAAGTTACATACCCTTACCGGACCCGACACGAACATTTTCATTCAAATCGGTCAAACGGAAGTAGTAGTTTATTCGTATAATTTTTCACTTTTTTGCGATTTTCTCAAAAACTGGTCCTACGATTTTTTTTAAAATCGCCTCATTTACTCAATTTTTTATTGTCTACAAGATAGGGTAGGCGCCATGTTTGCTGAAATTCTTGGTGAGGGTGTTTTCACGTAAAAAAAGGTTTTTTTTAAGATTACGGCTTTAATATGTATTATAGCGCAAAAATTTATTTATAATAAAAAATGTAGAGAATTTAAAATTCTACAACTTTTATTTCAAACATTTTTTTGTATAACGCTTAGTTTAGCGGTAATTAGCGATTTTCTGTTTTTTTCTCACGAAAACGTGTGAAAAATCGATTTTTTTAAGATTTCGGCCTTAGTATTTTATGACAAAAGTGTATATAATCAATTTCATAGAAAATTAAAAGACCTACAACTTTTATATAAAGCATTTTTTTCTACAGAGCCTAGTTGAGCGTGAATGAGTGATTTTCCGTATTTTTAGGCCAAAGTGAGGTTGATTTTCATTTTGCGTGTTTCTCTCATGATTGAAATAAGGTTAGTTTTTTATTTATTTCTAATGTTTTTTTTCTAATGTTAGTTTTATTGTTAATTATTTGCACTGGCAAAAGAAAGTTGTGTGAGTGTTTCACACCAATTTTTTTTTTGAAAACATGCCCCTACTGAATTGTTTGTTTTATCCTTCCGATTAAAATAATATAAAGTTTGACTTACTTATAATCGGTTGGAGCTGCGCGTGTGTAAGGGGCCATCGGTAACATTGGTTGCGCTGGTTGCATTGTGTGCTGTTGCTTTGGCGGAA
Source organism: Catonia carolina (assembly GCA_035578175.1). NCBI lineage: Eukaryota > Metazoa > Arthropoda > Insecta > Hemiptera > Achilidae > Catonia > Catonia carolina. The sequence continues at coordinate 51,292,639 of JAQMRL010000009.1, read as the reverse complement.
TGTGCTGCGGTGAGGCTGGGCCGTTTGTATAGTGGGAGTAACCGTCACTGTTTTTCATAAAATAAGCATATAAAATTAAATTAAATAACAACATACATTTGATTACGCTCTAGTACAAACAGAAAAAGCACAACTGATTGACTTCCTTCGAGAAAACTTAATAAATAAATATACAGAGTGATTCACGAAAATGTGCAGAAACTTTGGGAGCCCATTGTACATGTAAAAATAATGAAAAAAGTTTATATAAACATGGGTCCGGAAATGCTTCGTTACCGAGTTTCGGCTAGCGAAAGATTTCGCCCGGATTTTAGCTCACCAGGTAAAATGAGGTCTTCCTGGGATTCTGGTAAGATAGATTAAGGGGCGAATTCAATCATTTCTTATGGTTTTTGATCTAATAAATTTAATAAAACAGGTCCCAGAACTGTAAGTTAAATACTTTTTAAGAAAACCAGCGTCAAAGGCAAAAAAATGGAGTGAAAAAAACACATTTTTTTCATCTTAATTTTTAATTTTTTAAACATAAACACATTTTTTCATCTTAATTTTTCATTTTTTTCCGGTTAATTTTACTTTGTACTCTTATGAATAAAAATTCATTTAATCAAACATCAATTCGCTTTCTGTGTACTTAATTTACACTGGTTTGTTGAGAATCAAATTTTCTACATGTTTTATTAAAAAATTTTAACTGTTTCTTGGTGAAATAACAAAGTTATTCTTGCCCAAAGATGAAAAAATGTGTTTTTCACTCCATTTTTTGCATTTGACACTGGTTTTCTTAAAAACTATTTAACTTACAGTTCTGGGACCTGTTTTATTCAATTTATCAGATCAAAAACCATTAAAAATGATTGAATATGGCCAACGGCCATACCATGTTGAATACACCGGTTCTCGTCTGATCACCGAAGTGAAGCAACATCGGGTGCGGTTAGTACTTGGATGGGTGACCGCTTGGGAATACCGCATGTTGTTGGCATCTGTTTTTGGACGTTAAACCAAAAAAAAAAAAAAAAAAAAAAAAAAAATATTGAATTCGCCCCTTAATCTATCTTACCAGAATTCCAGGAAGACCTCATTTCACCTGGTGAGCTGAAATCCGGGCGAAACTTTCGCTAGCTGTAACTCGGAAACGAAGCATTTCCGGACCCATATTTATATAAACTTTTTTTATTATTTTTATATGTACAATGAACTCTTAAAGTTTCTGCATATCTTCGTGAATCAACCTGTATCAGTGACCAAAAAGGAATAAACATTGTCAATCATACTAATAAAAAAACCTTTAACAAGTAAAAGATATAATATATTGTGACAATATAACCCACCGGGTTGGTCTAGAGGTAAAGTCGTCGCCAAAATCAGCTGTTTAACAGCTGATTTTTGGAGACGAAGGTTCCTGGTTCAAATACTAGTAAAAGTAGTTACTTTTATACGGATTTGAATACTAGACAGTGGTTACCGGTGTACTTTTATGGTTGGGGTTTAGTTAACCATACTCTCTTAGGAATGGACGGCCTGGGTCTGTACAAGACTACACCTCATTTACACGTCATATACATCATCCTCATATCATTGGGTCATGGGGTTGCTTATTGTTCTAAATTGAACAGATTGCAACGTACACAAATTAGAAATAAATAAATTAAATTTATTATGACACTATCTAAAGGAATGTGAGTTCGAGAATTTTTGAGGAAAACCAAGAGATTAACAAAAGTTAACGTAAATAACAGTGTAATAATAGAGTTTTAAAGAAATACTCATGAAGGGTTATTAGGGGTAATAAGGGGTAAAAAAGGGGGTTTAACCCTTTATAGGGCAGTACTACTGGGGAAAATATACACATTGTAAAATGTTAAATTTTGTTTTAGTAACTTGAATATTGTATTTCTAGTGTCAGAACAGTAAGATATTTTTTTCTTTTTTGTTAAGCCCTAGTAAGTATATTTACCAAGGAATGTTTATTGAAATGGGAATCACAAATAATATTTAGTGGTAAGAATGGATATTAAAACAACTTGTAGTCCTATATAACAGAAAAATGTGTAGAATAACTTATCTCAACTTTATATTAGCATGAAGGGTTGCTTTCCCGTAAAAAAACTCGGATTTTCTAAGCATTGTACAAAAGTAACAACAAAACGGTTGCGGACGCTGGTATGAATCCTTACGACATTCGTGTAACTCATAAAGCAAATGGTCGCTGCGCACTAATTTCAAAATGATGATAGCCTACTTACCAGAGAACATATCTGTTGTTTAGGTCATCAGCCGAAAGGCTGGTTTGAACCTGTAGCGAGAGGTTTTACTAAGTAAAACGAGGAGTCAGGTGGTTTACCTATGCCTTCCTCACTGAATGGAAAAGTACACTTATCAGCATGCCGGGTCCACTAAAAAGCACATATTTTCCTCTCTGCAAATGACACCTTCACTTCATTCACCACAGGGTCTGGCTGTATAATGAAATTCATTACTTTCAGAGGAGATAACTCTGATTAGTTTTTTTTTACACCTTTACCTCTTCTGTTCTTAAATGATTCAGTCATTTAATTGGCTGACCATGTGACAAGAAACAAAACTATTTATTTTAGCCCTGCAACTAACAGATTGAGTGTAAATAATTTGACACTCCACCTGTCTGTTATGGGTAGGCAAGAGAACATCTATAAAACCATAAAATGCCAATAAGGTTCAACTGCATAGCTTGATCTTTAAAAAAATCGACCTTATTGCCTGTGGTAAGTATACTTACCAAAGACCTATAAAGGGTTAAGAGGAATAGTCATAAATAATATTCTTGTATAGTCAGGTAGGAGTTTATTGTTGAATAACTATTGTAAATGCCCAAAACGGGCAGATGGAGTGTTATTTTAATTGCAATCTATCTGTTTGGTCCAGGGCTAAAAAAAATAGTTCTGTTTCTTATCACATAGTCAGCCACTTATATGACTGAACTATTTAAGAACAGAAGCGGTAGAGGTATAAAAGACACTAGTCAGAGTTATCTCCTCTGAGAGCAATGAATTTCACTTTGCAGCCAGACCCTGTGGTGAATGAAGTGAAAGTATCATTTGCAGGGTGGAAAGTGAGTGCTTTTCGGAGGGCCTGGCGTGCTGATAAGCATACTCTTTCAACTCAGTGAGGAAGGCAATGGTAAACCACCTTACTCCTCGGTTTTACTTAGTAAAACCTCTAGAGGTTCAAACCAGCCTTTCGGCTGTTGACCTAAACAACAACAACTATTGTAAAAGAATCGGGCGGTTACCTATTTAGATAATTGCCTTTTTGTGACACCTTCCATTCCTAATTTGCTTACAGTTGTTAAGATTTATCCAGAATCCATCAGATGAATTTTGTTTTTTTAATATTATATCAAAAAACCTCTGTCTTTTCTTGAACTCTCCATTAGCCCACCTATAAAAGCGCCGGGTTGTTTAAGGTCCAGATTTAATTTACATTTATTTGTGATAGAGTGAGCGTATTCGATAGTGCAACAGATAGTCATGAACGTTAGAATAGGTCAACGATACTGCGAATAACTGGCTATTTTTTAACTTTCATTTATTCTGTTCCGTTTCTGTTGTTGTTCTGTAAAAAATCGTGTGAGTATGATTCACACCAGATTTTTTTAAAAAGAATATAAAATGAACTATGAAAAAGAAAACGAGAAACTTACGTCATGTATGGTGGCGGGTACGCAACTCTGCAAAACAAACAGATACGAATCAATGAAAAATTTGATTGAAAATCATAGGTAGACAACTCTTCTTACATTAATGAGGTTAGGCTAGTTTCACATACATCGATTTTGGACGGTCGATAAAAACTCGGACCTACAAATTCCGACAGTGGCGTGAAGAAATAAATGATTCCTTTTAAGTTAGTCATACACGTACAGGAAATCTTCTAGGAAAAAGCCTGCGGGACTTTTGTGTAACGAACCCCAGCCCACACATGGAGAAGATTTTTCCTCAAGGAAACGGTCTTGAGGATTTTCCTGACTTCAGTGATTCTCAAATTTTTGAATTTTTTTCGGAAAGCGCTTTTGATATTATTTATTTTTTTAAGTGCGTCATTTTTTGTTGCGGTTGCACCCACTTCATCCAATTTGTCTACCAATTTTGCGTACTCAACCTCCTTTTTATTTCTATCGTGGTAGTACTTTGGACTTACTTGCCACAAGCAAGGTTCATTCTTATTTATATTCTTATAAATTCTGCTAAAAATTCTCAAGGCATGATGGGAAAATATGATAACGTACACAACACGACACTCACTTCACTTTAAGGGAAACTGTCGTCAACAAATACCCGCAGCGAGAGACTGGTCAAATCCGGCCTCAAGGGAAAAAAACTGATTGGTTTTCGTTCGGGATTTTTCGGCCTGTCCGGCCCAACACTCTCAGAATTATCGCCACACACGTTGAGAAATTCCTCTGGACTGTTCAGTCCAGGTTTTGAGGAAATCCCGAACGTGTATGGCTACCTTTATACACATCGGTAGGATTTTTAAAATTAAAACATAAACCTATTGGGTGTACGGTGGGAGCTAACCAGCTAACCTCATGCAGGCCACTATTTAACGAGCTTAAATTGCTTACATTTCCCTCTCTCTACAGTTTTGAGGTGATTTTGTAAGTTAGGCAAAATAATTTTATGCAGAATTTTAATAGTCACAATCATAACACGAGAAACAGAAATGATTAGAGGTATGTGGCTAATTACTCCAAAAAATTGTTTGACCTGAAACCTTCTTATGCACAGTCGCAGACGGAACTGAACAACAGTAAGAGAAACATAACACTATGAACAAATGTTAGCCTACAAACTGACGCCGTCTGGGCAGTTGTATATTGATGGTCTCAACTAACTCCATCAAGCGGGAGAACTCTCTACTATGTCTACGAATGACAGCGCACTCCCAGTCCGGTTTCTTTTGGTTACCCCCTCGTATATGGTACAGGTGATTTTTTAGTCCTGTTACCCAATTGTTAATGTCTGGTAATATTTTTCTAAAAAATATAAATTTTGTTTTGTGACACTAAGTTGGTAGCCCTACTCAACCAGTATGGATATGGCAGTGTGAGTTGATTCTCCTTGAGCTGTGTAAAATTTTGTGCCATTTCCGGTCGTGCTACGAACAGAATGTCTTTTATCCTAAAACAATCTCTTGTTTAAATCTGGAGGCTGAAGCTCTAGAACTAATCGTATGAGATACGGATACAATTTCAATTTTTTAGTAGCTTTCTGAGCACTCGAACATGACAAATCAACATGCGAGGAAAGTTTTTGTATACTTTTCTATAAAGAATTGAGCTATCTTGTTTTCACATTCTTTTAACGTCATCTGTCAAGAGAGTTGGTCGACCACTACGTTTTCTGCTGCAAACTATACCTGCCTCTAAAAATCAGTTAGTTAGCCTAGAAATTGACTAGAATAGAGTGGAGGAACACCAAAAAATTTAATTCGACATGATTCTTTTACACTCGCATACGATTTTGTAGCAAAATTTTGTTCAAGAATGAAAACTTGTTGTTCTAGGGTAAAAGACATTCTGTTCGTAACACAACTGGAAACAGCACAAAATTTTACGCAACTCAAGAAGAATCAACTCAAACTGTCGTATCTATACCGGTTGAGTAGGGCTGCCAACTTTGTGTCACAAAACAAAATATCCCTTTCTTAGAAAAAAATTACCAGACATTAACAATTGGGTAACAGGACTAAAAAATCACCCTGTATATTTCACGTCGGTAAGTGAAAGTTTTGTAAATGTTTTACAGCAGATTTTCAATGAAAGAGAAGTAAATACTTACGGTGGGGCAGGTTGCGCATGATAACCTTGTGGGTAATCTGCTCCTGGAGAACCCGGATATCTGAACAAAAATGATAATTGTATTATAATATTAATAACCTTATCTCAATCTTTATTGCGGCTATTGGTATTGCTCTATTGGTAAACTATTGAGGCTCTTATACGCATGCTCGCGTAATGTTTGTCAGGTACAATCTGACAACGCTATCAAACGTTCTGATTGGTTTAAACGTGTGGAACAGCGGAGGTCATCAACAGTAAAGTTCTGGTGTGAATCACTCACACAACATTCTCTTGCCAATGAAATAATTATTAATAAACCTAACATTATTAATAAAATATTAGAAATAAACAACAACTAACCTCAAAAACATAACCTTATTTTAATCATGAGTGAATGACGCAAAATGAAAATCGAACTCAATTTGGCTTAAAAAAAACGGAAAATCACACTTTCACGCTAAACTAGGCTCTGTAGAGAAAAACGTTTGAATAAAAGTTGTAGATCTTCTATTTTTCTATAAATTTTATTATATACACTTTTGTCGTAAAGTGCATACTAAGGCCGAAATCTTAAAAAAATCGATTTTTTCACACGTTTTCGTGATAAAAACAGAAAATCGCTAATTACCGCTAAACTAGGCGTTACACAAAAAAATGCTTAAAGTAAAAGTTGTAGGTTTTTAAATTCTCTACAACTTTTATTATATACATTTTTGCTCTAAAAATAATATTAAAACCGTAATCTTAAAAAAACACTTTTTTACGTAAAAACACCCTCACCAAGAATTTCAGCAAACCCTATCTGTCTACATTTAGACTTTAGAATTAAGCCTACCCTATCTTTTAGAGAATAAAAAATTGAGTAAATGAGGCGATTTTTAAAAAAATCGTAGGACCAGTTTTTGAGAAAATCGCAAAAAAGTGAAAAATTATACGAATAAACTACTACTTCCGGTTGACCGATTTTGATGAAAATGTTCGTATCGGGTTCGGTAGTGGTATGTAACTTAAGTTTTAAGTTTCAAGTTCGTACGATGTTCCGTTCTTGAGATATTTTGTACACACACACACACACACGCACACACGCACGCACGCACGCACACACACACACACACACACACACACACCCACACAGACACACACACACAGACCAATCGCTAAAAACATGTTTTTTGGGTTCAGGGGGTCTGAAAACGTATAGATCCGGTGAAAACTCGATTTCGAAAAATCGACATGAAAACAATACTTTCCTTCCTATATATTCATATAGGCAAGAGAAAGTAAAAAGCATAAGTGTCTTTTATTCCACACTCTTTTCTGTTATTAAATTTTTCAGACATATAATTTTGACTGACAATGTGAGATAGAGACAAAGATAGAGATAGAGATTTTTTTTTGGTTTAACATCTGTAACGTCTAAGTTGAAATACGTTACTGTGGGTTTTTGTTTCATATCTGGCGCTGCATTTCAGTTTGTATTAATAATTAACTCTGTTCACCGTAAGCTGACGCTATCTGTCTTTTTTCCATTGTACTATTCTAGCCTGTGTTAAATTTTATTTCTGGTAATTTAATTATGTACGTTTTTTCCTTGTTCGTGTACACTCTTGGTTGTATTGTGAAATAGAACGGTCGCTTACATTAATATGTTTCGCCGATTTTATACTTTTATTCTTTTAGTTAAAGAATGTCGTTTTTATTTTAAACTGTTGCGTGATTATTATTGCTAATGTGTACACAAATTATAATTAGTTAAATTGCAATTATGATTAGTCTTTTTATCTGCTGTTTTTTTTAAATTTTTTTATGATGTTACGTAATTTGTAAAAGTCTTTACCGGGTTTGTGTTTTACCATTTTTGGTCATGAAAATTTTCTTGGTTTCATCGGTTAAATTTATTTTGTGTTCTACTCTGGGACTGTTCTTCGGCTATAGGAGATTTGAACTATGGGTTCGTTTCGATTCAGGAATATTTTCTCTTCTAACAATTTGGAGGGTTGAAGTTTGGATAGCTGTGCCATTCACCTTACCTTGCACAACTTTGGTTCCGGAGGATGACTCTCCCGGGTTCGATTCCCGATTCCAGAAAATTTGGCTGCTAAACATATGTCACTTCCTGCAGTGGCTGTTTAATCTATTCTACTGTTTATTTGGCCGATGATCATCGATTCTATCCTGGAAGGTTTGATTTCTGCAAACCGGTATGTCTGGTTAATCTTTTTTTTTTTTGGGGAAAATTTCTGTTGTTTCTACTTGAACGTTTCTGCGCTCGTCAGGAATGTTTGCCTGTACTGTGCATGTCCTGAACGGAAAATATTGGTGAACGAACTTGCCTATTACTTAACTTAAAAATATTTAAAATCAAAACTTTATTATGTTTTCCTCTTTTATAATGAATATTCTTTATTTATAATCTTGGCGTTTATTATTATAAATTTTATAATTTTTTATATATTTTTGTTTTTCTTATTGTCTTTAATAATTTTGTAAAAGCTACCATGGTACGCAATGCATTTATAAAAAAAAACTATTATGATATCATACTATTAACAGACTATGATCTGATCTGATGTAAATTAATTCTTCCATTAAAAAGTTTTTTTTACTATAGTAAATTCTTCAAAAATAAATAAATCAGTTTAATTTTGGTAAAATTGTATCTGTTACAATGAAAACTTAAAATATCTATTTGAAACTTATTATTCTTTAAATATTGCAGTTTAAATTCATTTGTGAGATTCTCTTAAAATTTTCCTGAAGTTATTTATTCAGGCACTTAATTCTGTAATAACTATATTGTGTTCATATTACTACTTTTCTGCTTTTATTTAAAAAAAAAACAACTTGGATTTGTTACTAATTAATTAATATTATTATATTTCTTTTGTGATTTTTTTTATGCAATTATAATCATATGCAACAACAACTCTTTTTTATTTGGCTTCCTTATGTTTTTTGTCCACCCCTGGGCCAACCTATCAGTGTGGATAGAGGGGGGCAGTGACACATCCGATTGCAGTACAGTTGGACGTTAAAAAAAAAACTCTATCTCTATCTCTGTCTCTGCCTCTACTACCTCACATGGTCAGTCAATTCTATGTCTGAAATATTTAATAACAGAAAAGGTTGAGGTATAAAAGACACTTATATTCTTTTCACTGTTAATGACCTCTGCTGTTCCACACGTTTAAACCAATCAGAACGTTTGATAGCGTTGTCAGATTGTACCTGACAAACATTACGCGAGCATGCGTATAAGAGCCGCAATAGTTTACCGTCTTTCATCTCGTGCTGAACACATCGATTATAGAGCGCGTTAACATGCAATACTTTATAATATAATCAGCTGATCGTATATTTGTTGTTGTTTAGGTCAACAGCCGAAAGGCTGGTTTGAACCTCTAGAGGTTTTACTAAGTAAAACAAGGAGTGAGGTGGTTTACTATTGTCTTCCTCACTGAGTGGAAAAGTACGCTTATCAGCATGCCGGGCCCTCTGAAAAACACATATTTTCCATTCTGTAAATGACAACTTCACTTCATTCACCACAGGGTCTGGCTGTACAATGAAATTCATTACTTTCAGAGAAGATAACTCTGATTAGTGTCTTTTACACCTCTACCTCTTCTGTTCTTAAATGATTCAGTCATTTAATTGACTGACCATGTGATAAGAAACAGAACTATTTATTTTAGCCCTGCAACGAACAGATTGAGTGTAAATAATTTGACACTCCTCCTGTCTGTTATGGGCATAAATCGTATATTTATAGATTATAATTGTTATTGAATGACCAAAAAAATGGCTGACGAAATATTTAACAGAGCTACAAGTATTGACATTGTTGCTGGCAAGTCACTGGCTGGCTACAAAGTGGGTGGGGGGCAATGCCCAATTTCAGAGCTCATCACCCTTGAAAAATAGTATATTCAAAGTTATTTCCTCTGAGAGTAATGAATTTCATTATACAGCCAGACTCTCTGGTGAATGAATTGAAGGTGTAATTTACAGGGTGGAAAATATGTGCTTTTTAGAAGGCCTGACATGCTGATAAGCATGCTTATCAATTCAGTGAGGAAGGCACTTGTTCCTTCCGCCTTACTCCTCGTTTTACTTAGAGATCTTATAGACCTCTAGAGGGCCTCTAGAGTGGAAGGTTGTTGTTGTTTAGGTCATCAGCCAAAAGGCTGGTTTGAACCTGTAGAGGTTTTACTAAGTAAAACGAGGAGTGAGGTGGTTTACCGTTGCTTTCCTCACTGAGTGGAAAAGTACGCTTATCAGCATGCCGGGCCCTCTGAAAAGCACATATTTTCCACTCTGCAAATGACACCTTCACTTCATTCACCACAGGGTCTGGCTGTACAATGAAATTCATTACTTTCAGAGGAGATAACTCTGATTAGTGTCTTTTGCACCTCTACCTCTTCTGTTCTTAAATGATTCAGTCATTTAATTGGCTGACCATGTGATAAGAAACACAACTATTTATTTTAGCCCTGCAATGAACAGAGTGAGTGTAAATAATTTGACACTCCACCTGTCCGTTAAGGGCAGAGTGGAAGGTTAAGGATCTTAAAAGTTAGAGGGAGCCTCTAGAGGTTCAAGTCAGCCGATTGATCGATGACCTGAACATCAACATTCGCATGTAATTGCGTTTTTTCAGAGCTAGGTCATGGGTAATTTTCAAAATTAACTTGTCCCTCAAGAGGTTAATGATAGGGGTTTTAAACCCAAGAACATTCTGCGAATTTATTCGCTCGAGTCCACTAAGCTAGTGTATTATAAAATCATACAAGTTTTCACTTGTATTTTTTACTTTCTCTTGCCTATATGAATATATAGGAAGGAAAGTATTGTTTTCATGTCGATTTTTCGAAATCGAGTTTTCACCGGATCTATACGTTTTCAGACCCCCTGAACCCAAAAAAACATGTTTTTAGCGATTGGTCTGTGTGTGTGTTTGTGTGTGTGTCTGTCTGTGTGTGTGTGTGTGTGTGTGCGTGTGTGTGTGTGTGCGTGTGTGTGTGTGTGTGTTAACAGAATATCTCAAGAACGGAACATTGTACGAACTTGAAACTTAAGTTACATACCACTACCGGACCTGACACGAACATTTTCATCAAAATCGGTCAACCAGAAGTAGTAGTTTATTCGTATAATTTTTCACTTTTTTGCGATTTTCTCAAAAACTGGTCCTACGATTTTTTTAAAAATCGCCTCATTTACTCAATTTTTTATTCTCTACAAGATTGGGTAGGCGCCATGTTTGCTGAAATTCTTGGTCAGGCTGTTTTTACGTAAAAACATTTTCTTTTTAAGATTGCGGCTTTAATATGCATTTAAGCGCAAAACATTATATAATAAAAGTTGTAGAGAATTTAAAAACCTACAACTTTTATTTCAACCATTTTTTTGTATAATGCTTAGTTTAGCGGTAATTTGCGATTTTCTGTTTTTTTCTCACGAAAACGTGTGAAAAATCGATTTTTTGAAGATTTCGGCCTTACAATGCATTTTACGACAAAAGTGTGTATAATAAAATTTGTAGGGAATTAAAAGATCTACAACTTTTATTCAAAGCTCTTTTTTGTACAGTGCCTAGTATAGCGAGTAGGAGCGATTTTCCGTATTTTTAAGCCAAACTTAGGTCGATTTTAATTTTGCGTATTTCACTAATGTTTTTTGAGGTTAGTTTTTTGTTTATTTCTAATATTTTATTACTAATGTTAGGTTTATTGTTAATTATTTGCATTGGCAAGAGAAAGTTGTGTGAGTGTTTCACACCAGATTTTTTTCTTTGTTTCTTTAACTTTGCATCAAATACTATTGTCATTAGCGACAACGTTGGGTTGTAACTGTGAATAATAAAATAATATTTTTTTTTGTAACGTATGAAAATACCGTGCCTGAGTGGGATTCGAACCCAAGACCGCATGATGAGAGGCGAGCACGTAACCAACATTCGGTAATGCGGCCGCGGTGGGGAACTAAGTGTATTGGTTATGCAACAATCGATACTTACTGGTGTGCTGCATAAATTCCACCTCTGGAAAGGAAAAAAACATAAACATAATTATTAATAGATTTCACTGAATTTGTTGAGTAATGACCATAATTTGTGGTGTTGATGGATATTTCGAGGTGTGGCTAATAAATAACGAGACAGACGTTGTAAAAAAATTTATTTTTATTTTATACATAATTACTTATTGTCACCTTCAATATACACTCCTTCTCTATCCCTAACACTCCATGCGAATTTTCCATTGTTGGAAACAGTGCTGGAAGTCATCATCTGTCAGCTCCTTTAGGACACGTGCCGCTTTCTCTTTTACAGCTTCCACAGACTCAAATCTTGTCCCTTTTTTAGCTTTTATTTGTTATCGGGAATTGTACATTACATTGTTGACAACTACCCAATTTGATCGCTCCTTTTTGCTGTATTTTTTTTTGACGTAGATTAAACATGAGTTTGAACAGAGACCCCCAGTAGAGTTAGTACATGGATAGCAGTCAACTGGTCACCATACAAAGTCGCTTGACCAACCGGTGTTACTTAACAAATAATAGCGACTGACTGGGCTGGCCCGTAGGCCAGCCCAGTCAGATGATGTAGATGATGTGATGGTGTAGATGTCAGATGATGTCAGTCAGTTTTGATGTAGATTTCACATTAAGGAACAAGTAGAAGTCACATGGTGCAAGATCTGGTGAATAAGGTGGATATTCTAACACTGAGATGCTGTACTTGGCTAGGAACCTCTTGACAGATAACGCGGAATGAGCTGGCGCAATGTCTTGGTGGAGAACCCAATATTTGTCCTTCCACATTTCGGGGCGTTTTTTCCTTACTCTTTGACGTACTTTAGAAAGTACATCAAGGTAGTAATATTGATTAATTGTTTGACCTTCAGGAATCCAGTGAAGGTACACGATCCCATGGATATTAAAAAAAACAATCATCGTTGCTTAAAATTTAGACTTACTCATTCGAGCTTTTTTGGCTCCTGGTGAAGTTCGGTTCTTCCAGTGCATGGATTGGCGCTTAGTTTCCGGATCATAAGTAAAAACCACTTTTCATCACATGTTGTTATCTTCTACCTCTTCCCTAAGGTGAAATCTCCATTAAAAGGGACAAGATTTGAGTCTGTGGAAGCTGTAAAAGAGAAAGCGGCACGTGTCCTGAAGGAGCTGACAGAAGATAACTTCCAGCAATGTTTACAAAAATGGAAAATCTGCATGGATCGTTATAGGGATAGAAAAGATGGCAATGAGTGATTATGTATAAAATTAAAATTAAATTTTTCACATCGTCAGTCTTGTTATTTAATAGCCACACCTCGTACAAGAGGTGCTACCTAAAAGTTTGAGGAATTTTACCATAAAAATATAATAGCTTAGCGTAACTTCTAATTTCTACCGTCTCTTTCAAAATAGTGTTTTTGGGCATTGATACAGCAATCCCAGCGTGTTTTCCATGATTCCATGCATCCCTGAAAATTTGCAAGTGTAATTGTTCAAAATACATTCTGTGTTTGTTCCTGGATCTTCTCAATTTGTATGTGACTCATTCCACAGCGATGACTGGTAATTAGTTTCAGCGTCATAACCTTACATTCATGTCTCATCACCGGTTGCGGTTTTGGATATGGTCATCACTTCCTGCATTTTTTAAGGGGGCCGTACATCTTCAAAAGTGAGAAATATTTTTTTAAATTATTTTTTTTTAGCTATTTTAATTATCTGAAGTTTTCTCTACAAGATGGTATATTCATTTCCTTGAGAAACATTACCAAAAAATTTTATTAAAATTAATAATAACCCACCGGGTTGGTCTAGAGGTAAAGTCGTCGCTAAAATCAGCTGTTTAACAGCTGATTTTGACGAAGATGATTTGATGATTTTGAGACGAAGGTTCCTGGTTCAAATCCTAGTAAACGTAGTTACTTTTATACGGATTTGGGTGCTAGACAGTTGATTACCGGTGTACTTTGATGGGGTTTATTTAACCATACCCCCTCAAGATTGGTCGGCCCGAGTCTGTACAAGACTAAATCTCATTTACACGTCATATATATCATCCTCATCTCATTGGGTCATGGGGTTGATTATTGTTATAAATTGAACAGATTGCAACGTACACACATTAGGAATTTAAAAAAAAAAATTAATAACTATTAAATTAATTTAATTGTACCAAGAAATTGAGGAGTAAATTTAAAAAAGAAAAAGAAAAAAGAAGAAATAAGGTACCATTTGTATGCTGCAGAAGAATTTAAATGCCTAACAGGACCTTTGAGTACAATAAAATCTACAAACTTGATTTTCCAAAAGTTTTAATTGTTTGTGTTTCATAAAATTTAAATTAGCATATTTCAGGTTCTAATAAGGTTAAACTTACAATTTTTTTTAAATTGTTGAAAATTTAGTTCTTCATATGATTTCGCATTTACATAAGGTAAATTCTGTTGGTTTTTTAAAAATAATATTTCCTTTCGCAACATAATTTTTAGTGGTTGTTAAATTTTTTTTTTTCAAAATCGGTGAGGTACAATTAATTTTCAATATTAATGCGGATTCAGATAAACTGGGATTAGCTTTCATTTTATGCTAACTTTAAGTAAATACCATTTTTTTCACCTGAGATATTCTATTTTTTGCTATACCTGATTTTTTATCATCGCCTGAATATTTCAGAGGAAATATAACAGAAGAAAAAAATTGAAGGTGTACGACCCCCTTAAATTCACTGCAGAAAGTTACGTAATTTTCTTCCTGGTCGCTATTTTAACAGCTTGGTACGAATTTTGCAGCAAAGCATCTCATGTTCAAATTGTCTGACAAGTTGCATTGAATGGACCCGTATATTTCTACGATTTTACGAACATCATGGATTGTTCGTCTACGATTTGCAATAGCCTCTCGCACTTTTCCGATGCTTTTCAATGTTGTACTTGTTGACGGTCGTCCTAAACGCTCTTCGTCGTCAACTGTTGTTCGTCTAATTTGAATATATAGGAAAAGAAAGTACTGTTTTCATGTTGATTTTTCGTAATTGATTTCAACAGATATACACCTGCCCATAACGGACAAGTGGAGTGTCAAATTATTTACACTCACTCTGTTCGTTGCAGGGCTAAAATAAATAGTTCTGTTTCTTATTATATGGTAAGCCAATTAAATGACTGAATCATTTAAGAACAGAAGAGGTAGAGGTGTAAAAGACTTTAATCAGAGATATCTCCTCTGAAAGTAATGAATTTCATTATACAGCCAGACCCTGTGGTGAATAAAGTGAAGGTGTCATTTGCAGAGTTGGAAATATGTGCTTTTCAGAGGGCCCGGCATGCTGATAAGCGTACTTTTCCACTCAGTGAGGAAGGCAATGGTAAACCACCTGACTCCTCGTTTTACTTAGTAAAACCTCTACAGGTTCAAACCAGCCTTTTGGCTGATGACCTAAACAACAACAACACCTTTTCAGCCCTCCTGAACCAAAAACATATGTTTTTAAGTAATTTTTCTGAGTGAGGGTGTGTGTGTGTGTGTGTGTGTGCGTGTGTTTGAACAAAACATCTCAAGAATATAATAGCGTACAAACTTGAAACTTAGAATTAAGTTACCTACCACTAAGGAACCTAACATGGACATTTTCATTAAAATCAGTCAACCGTAAGTACACTAAAAACCCGTTAATCTGAACTAATTGGGAACAAATCCTGTTTGGATTCAAAAATGTTTGTTTGATTACCCGAAATACAGTCCAAACATACAAATAAATTTTCATAAAAAGAATTCAATTCATTTAAATACGTTTTGAGTGTGGCGCTACTCCCTTCAGACGTCACCTTCATTACATCTTCCAACAGGTTTACCTCGTTATGCCAAAAGACAATAACTGAGTTAACAGTTTCTGAGTGAGGTTTGTACAGTCAGTAATTTAACTTGCTACAGTAATCACAAGTTTAATTTGACTACTTTGAAAATGTAATTACGTTTTTAATTTCTCTTGCCTATATGAATATATAGGAAGGAAAGTATTGTTTTCATGTCCATTTTAAGAAATCGAGTTTTCACCGGATCTATACGTTTTCAGACCCCCTGAACCCAAAAAACATGTTTTTAGCGATTGGTCTGTGTGTGTGTGTGTGAACAGAATATCTCAAGAACGGAACATCGTACGAACTTGAAACTTGAAACTTAAGTTACATACCACTACCGGACCCGACACGAACATTTTCATCAAAATCGGTCAACGGGAAGTAGTAGTTTATTCGTATAGTTTTTCACTTTTTTGCGATTTTCTCAAAAACTGGTCCTACAATTTTTTTTAAAAATCGCCTGGTTTAAATTTTTTATTCTCTACAAGATAGGGTAGGCGCCATGTTTGCCATGTTTGAAATTCTGCGTGAGGCTGTTTTTACGTAAAATCATTTTCTTTTTAAGATTGCGGCTTTAATATGCATTTTAGCGCAAAACGTTATATAATAAAAGTTGTTGAAAATGTAAAATTCTACAACTTTTATTTCAAACATTTTTTTGTAAAACGCTTAGTTTAGCGGTAATTAGCAATTTTCTATTTTTCTCACGAAAACGTGTGAAAAATCTACTTTTTTAAGATTTCGGCCTTAAAATGCATTTTACGACAAAAGTGTATTAAATAAAATTTATAGGAAATTAAGAGATCTACAACTTTTATTTAAAGATTTTTTTTGTACAGTGCCTAGTTTAGCGTGTAGCAGCGATTTTCCGTATTTTTAAGCTAAACCGAGGTCGATTTTAATTTTGTGTATTTCACTTATGTTTTTTGAGGTTAGTTTTTTGTTCATTCCTAATGTTTTAATACTAATGTTAGGTTTGTTGTTAATTATTTGCATTGGCAAGAGAAAGTTGTGTGAGTGTTTCACACCAGATTTTTTTTTATCTTATGTACAATAGCGTAAATATTTTTCTTTACCTATATACAATTTACACAATAACTCAAAATGTTTTCCAATTTGTCACCAAAATTTAATAAAATTCTTTTCAAGTAAAACATTGTTTATTTCCGTCCTCTTGATATTAAAATTAAAGATTTCAGAACGTTTTCTGATTAACAGAATTTTCGGATTAGCGATGTTCGGATTAACCGGGTTAATATTATGTAGTAGTTCAATCATGCAATTTTCATTTTTATGCGGTTATTTTTATAAACGTTCCCACAATTCACAATTATTTTTTTTAAATCACCTAATTTGATACATTTTTATGCGCTAAAGGTAAGGTAAGCGCCACGTCTGTTGAAATTCTTATGGGAGGGCCTGAGCTCTCGGAAAAAATTATTCTTTTAAGATTGCGGCCGTAATGAGCATTCAAGAACAAAATTTTTGTAATTAAATTTATATAACAATAAAAATCCACCTTTTTACAAAATATTTTTAAAAGCACAGTTTATTCCTACAGATTATACGTTATATTGTTTATTAGGAAAAGAAAGTCGTGTGGGTATTTCACAACAGATATTTGTTTTATTTCTAATAGATGTTTTAAATAATAATAATTATTATATTATATGATATAATATATATTATAATATAATATAATTTAATTTATAATAATAATAATAATATAGTAGGAAGATTGCACTTATTCACCCACTACTAAAAAAAGGCAACAAATTTAATGTCAATAAGTATAGAGGGATTTCTCTTTTACCGGTCTGTTACAAAGTCCTGTCATCTATACTGTTAAGCAGAGCACAACAACAATTAGAACCCAAACTAGCTGAATATCAAGCGGGATTTAGACCAAATAGGTCATGCCCAGAACAAATAATGAACCTCAAAATTATAGTCAAAATGCGAGCCCTCAGACAAAAACCTTTGATATGCACATTTGTGGATTTTAGAAAGGCGTACGACTCATTGGATAGGTCCTCCCTATTTGACGTTTTGGAGGAAAGGGGACTTGATACTAAAACACGAAGACTCATTGAACAAACGGTGACTGACACAAAATCTAAGGTAAAATTCATGGGAGAAATCTCAGAACCCTTTGAAATTCGAACAGGTGTAAGGCAGGGTGATGGACTCTCTCCGCTTCTGTTCAATGTCGTTCTGGACAAAGTCATGGAAGAATGGGAGAAGGAGCTGAAGAGATGTGGACAGTGGAAGCTAGTACAACTTGGTTTTCCCAGAAACAACCTTTCCATACCATACCTCGCCTTTGCTGACGATCTAGCTATATTAATGGATGACGAGAAGACCGCCATCCAGTTACAACCCAACGTTGTCGGGTTGTAACTGTGAATAATAAAATAATATTTTTTTTTGTAACGTATGAAAATACCGTGCCCGAGTGGGATTCGAACCCAAGACCGCATGATGAGAGGTGAGCACGTAACCAACATTCGGTAATGCGGCCGCGGTGGGGAGCTAAGTGTATTGGTTATGCAACAATCGATACTTACGTGTGTGCTGCATAAATTCCACCTCTGGAAAGGAAAAAAACATAAACATAATTATTAATAGATTTCACAGAATTTGTTGAGTAATGACCAAAATTTGCGGTGTTGATGGATATTACGAGGTATGGCTATTAAATAACGAGACAGACGTTGTAAAAAAATTTATTTTTATTTTATACATAATTACTTATTGTCACCTTCAATATACACTCCTTCTCTAATCCCTACAACGCTCCATGCGAATTTTCCATTGTTGGAAACAGTGCTGGAAGTCATCATCTGTCAGCTCCTTTAGGACACGTGTCCTCAGACTCAAATCTTGTCCCCTTTTTAGCTTTTATTTGTTATCGGGAATTGTACATTACATTGTTGACAACTACCCAATTTGATCGCTCCTTTTTGCTGTATTTTTTTTTGACGTAGATTAAACATGAGTTTGAACAGAGACCCCCAGTAGAGTTAGTACATGGATAGCAGTCAACTGGTCACCATACAAAGTCGCTTGACCAACCGGTGTTACTTAACAAATAATAGCGACTGACTGGGCTGGCCCGTAGGCCAGCCCAGTCAGATGATGTAGATGAAGTGATGATGTAGATGTCAGATGATGTCAGTCAGTTTTGATGTAGATTTCACGTTAAGGAACAAGTAGAAGTCACATGGTGCAAGATCTGGTGAATAAGGTGGATATTCTAACACTGAGATGCTGTACTTGGCTAGGAACCTCATGACAGATAACACGGAATGAGCTGGCGCAATGTCTTGGTGGAGAACCCAATATTTGTCCTTCCACATTTCGGGGCGTTTTTTCCTTACTCTTTGACGTACTTTAGAAAGTACATCAAGGTAGTAATATTGATTAATTGTTTGACCTTCAGGAATCCAGTGAAGGTACACGATCCCATGGATATTAAAAAAAACAATCATCGTTGCTTAAAATTTAGACTTACTCATTCGAGCTTTTTTGGCTTCTGGTGAAGTTCGGTTCTTCCAGTGCATGGATTGGCGCTTAGTTTCCGGATCATAAATAAAAAACCACTTTTCATCACATGTTGTTATCTTCTACCTGTTCCCTAAGGTGAAATCTCCATTAAAAGGTACAAGATTTGAGTCTGTGGAAGCTGTAAAAGAGAACGCCGCACGTGTCCTGAAGGAGCTGACAGAAGATAACTTCCAGCAATGTTTACAAAAATGGAAAATCTGCATGGATCGTTATAGGGATAGAAAAGATGGCAATGAGTGATTATGTATAAAATTAAAATTAAATTTTTCACAACGTCAGTCTCGTTATTTAATAGCCACACCTCGTACAAGAGGTGCTACCTAAAAGTTCGGGGAATTTTACCATAAAAATAAATAGCTTAGCGGTAACTTCTAATTTCTACCGTCTCTTTCAAAATAGTTTTTTTGGGCATTGAAACAGCAATCCCAGCGTGTTTTCCATGATTCCATGCATTCCTGAAATTTTCAAGTGTAAATGTTCAAAGTACATTGTGTTTGTTCCTGGATCTTCTCAATTTGTATGTGACTCCTTCCACAGCGATGACTGGTAATTAGTTTTCAGCGTCATAACCTTACATTCATGTCTCATCACCGGTTGCGGTTTTGGATATGGTCATCACTTCCTGCATTTTTTAAGGGGGCCGTACATCTTCAAAAGTGAGAAATAATTTTTTTAATTATTTTTTTAGCTATTTTAATTATCTGAAGTTTTCTCTACAAGATGGTATATTCATTTCCTTGAGAAACATTACCAAAAAATTTTATTAAAATTAATAATAACCCACCGGGTTGGTCTAGAGGTAAAGTCGTCCAAAATCAGCTGTTTTAACAGCTGATTTTGACGAAGATGATTTGATGATTTTGAGACGAAGGTTTCTGGTTCAAATCCTAGTAAACGTAGTTACTTTTATACGGATTCGGGTGCTAGACAGTTGATTACCGGTGTACTTTGATGGGGTTTAATTAATCATACCCCCTCAAGAATGGTCGGCCCGAGTCTGTACAAGGACTAAATCTCATTTACACGTCATATATATCATCCTCATCTCATTGGGTCATGGGGTTGATTATTGTTATAAATTGAACAGATTGCAACGTACACACATTAGGAATTTAAAAAAAAAAATAATAATAACTATTAAATTAATTTAATTGTACAAAGAAATGAGGAGTAAATTTAAAAAAGAAAAAGAAAAAGAAGAAATAAGGTACCATTTGTAGTGCTGCAGAGAATTTAAATGCCTAACAGGACCTTTGAGTACAATAAAATTTACAAACTTGATTTTCCGAAAGTTTTAATTGTTTGTGTTTCATAAAATTTAAATTAGCATATTTCAGGTTCTAATAAGGTTAAACTTACAATTTTTTTTTAAATTGTTGAAAATTTAGTTCTTCATATGATTCCGCATTTACATAAGGTAAATTCTGTTGGATTTTTTTAAATTATATTTTCCTTCGCAACATAATTTTTAGTGGTTGTTAAATTTTTTTTTTTCAAAATCGGTGACGTACAATTAATTTTCAATATTAATGCGGATTCAGATAAACTGGGATTAGCTTTCATTTTATGCTAACTTTAAGTAAATACCATTTTTTTTACCTGAGATATTCTATTTTTTGCTATACCTAATTTTTTATCATCGTCTGAATATTTCAGAGAGCTGAAGCTGAAATTTGCATGTTTGAGCGGTTGGATCCTTCTTTTATGTTGTTATTTGTTAACATATAAAATATAAAAGTCATACAGTCAACAGAAGAAAAAAATTGAAGGTGTACGACCCCCTTAAATTCACTGCAGAAAGTTACGTAATTTTCTTTCTGGTCGCTATTTTAACAGCTTGGTACGAATTTTGCAGCAAAGCATCTCATGTTCAAATTGTCTGACAAGTTTCATTGAATGGACCCGTATATTTCTACGATTTTACGAACATCATGGATTGTTCGTCTACGATTTGCAATAGTCTCTCGCACTTTTCCGATGCTTTTCAATGTTGTACTTGTTGACGGTCGTCCTAAACGCTCTTCGTCGTCAACTGTTGTTCGTCTAATTTGAATATATAGGAAAAGAAAGTACTGTTTTCATGTTGATTTTTCGTAATTGATTGCAACAGATATACACCTTTTCACAGATATACACCTGCCCATAACGGACAAGTGGAGGGTCAAATTATTTACACTCACTCTGTTCGTTGCAGGGCTAAAATAAATAGTTCTGTTTCTTATTATATGGTAAGCCAATTAAATGACTAAATCATTTAAGAACAGAAGAGGTAGAGGTGTAAAAGACTTTAATCAGAGATATCTCCTCTGAAAGTAATGAATTTCATTATACAGCCAGACCCTGTGGTGAATAAAGTGAAGGTGTCATTTGCAGAGTTGGAAATATGTGCTTTTCAGAGGGCCCGGCATGCTGATAAGCGTACTTTTCCACTCAGTGAGGAAGGCAATGGTAAACCACCTGACTCCTCGTTTTACTTAGTAAAACCTCTACAAGTTCAAACCAGCCTTTTGGCTGATGACCTAAACAACAACACCTTTTCAGCCCTCCTGAACCAAAAAAATATGTTTTAAGTGATTTTTCTGAGTGAGGGCGTGTGTGTGTGTGTGTGTGTGTGTGTGTGTGTGTGTGTGTGTGTGTGTGTGTGTGCGTGTGTTTGAACAAAATATCTCAAGAATATAATAGCGTACAAACTTGAAACTTAGAATTAAGTTACCTACTACTAAGGAACCTAACATGAACATTTTCATTAAAATCAGTCAACCGTAAGTACACTAAAAACCCGTTAATCTGAACTAATTGGGAACAAATCCTGTTTGGATTACAAAATTTTTTTTGATTACCCGAAATACAGTCCAAACATACAAATAAATTTTCATGAAAAGAATTCAATTCATTTAAATACGTTTTGTGTGTGGCGCTACTCCCTTCAGACGTCACCTTCATTACATCTTCCAACAGGTTTACCTCGTTATGCCAAAAGACAATAACTGAGTTAACAGTTTCTGAGTGAGGTTTGTACAGTCAGTAATTTAACTTGCTACAGTAATCACAAGTTTAATTTGACTACTTTGAAAAATATGTAATTTCGTTTTTAATTTCTCTTGCCTATATGAATATATAGGAAGGAAAGTATTGTTTTCATGTCCTGTTTAAGAAATCGAGTTTTCACCGGATCTATACGTTTTCAGACCCCCTGAACCCAAAAAACATGTTTTTAGCGATTGGTCTGTGTGTGTGTGTGTGAACAAAATATCTCAAGAACGGAACAACGTACGAACTTGAAACTTGAAACTTAAGTTACATACCACTACCGGACCCGAAACGAACATTTTCATCAAAATCGGTCAACCGGAAGTAGTAGTTTACTCGTATAATTTTTCACTTTTTTGCGATTTTCTCAAAAACTGGTCCTACGATTTTTTTAAAAATCGCCTGGTTTGCTCAATTTTTTATTCTCTACAAGATAGGGTAGGCGCCATGTTTGCCATGTTTGAAATGCTGCGTGAGGCGTTTTTACGTAAAAACATTTTCTTTTTAAGATTGCGGCTTTAATATGCATTTTAGCGCAAAACGTTATATAATAAAAGTTATAGAGAATGTAAAATTCTACAACTTTTATTTGTAACATTTTTTTGTAAAACGCTTAATTTAGCGGTAATTAGCAATTTTCTGTTTTTTCTCACGAAAATGTGTGAAAAATCTATTTTTTTAAGATTTCGGCCTTAGAATTCATTTTACGACAAAAGTGTATAAAATAAAATTTGTAGGACATTAAGAGATCTACAACTTTTATTTTATAGCTTTTTTTGTACAGTGCCTAGTTTAGCGTGTAGCAGCGATTTTACGTATTTTTAAGCTAAACCGAGGTCGATTTTAATTTTGTGTATTTCACTAATGTTTTTTGAGGTTAGTTTTTTGTTCATTTCTAATGTTTTAATACTAATGTTAGGTTTATTGTTAATTATTTGCATTGGCAAGAGAAAGTTGTGTGAGTGTTTCACACCAGATTTTTTTTTTATCTAATGTACAATAGCGTAAATATTTTTCTTTACCTATATTATACAATTTACACAATAACTCAAAATGTTTTTCAATTTGTCACCAAAATTTAATAAAATTCTTTTCAAGTAAAACATTGTTTATTTCCGTCCTCTTGATATTAAAATTAAAGATTTCAGAACGTTTTCTGATTAACAGAATTTTCGGATTAGCGATGTTCGGATTAACCGGGTTAATATTATGTAGTAGTTCAATCATGCAATTTTCATTTTTATGCCGTTTTTTTTTAATAAACGTTCCCACAATTCACAATTATTTTTTTTAAATCACCTAATTTGATACATTTTTATGCGCTAAAGGTAAGGTAAGCGCCACGTCTGTTGAAATTCTTATGGGAGGGCCTGAGCTCTCGGAAAAAATTATTTTTTTAAGATTGCGGCCGTAATGAGCATTCAAGAACAAAATTTTTGTAATTAAATTTATATAACAATAAAATTCCACCTTTTTACAAAATATTTTTAAAAGCACAGTTTATTCCTACAGATTATACGTTATATTGTTTATTAGGAAAAGAAAGTCGTGTGGGTATTTCACAACAGATATTTGTTTTATTTCTAATAATTGTTTTAAATAATAATAATTATTATATTATATGATATAATATATTTTATAATATAATATAATTTAATTTATAATAATAATAATAATAATAATATAGTAGGCAACGAAAACATACAGGAAGTTCGGGAATTCTGCTATCTAGGGAGTAAAATAACAAAGGATGGTAGAAGCACAAGTGATATCAAGAGTAGAATTGCTCAAGCTAGAAAAGCCTTTGAAATGAA
The DNA here is from genome assembly GCA_035578175.1 of Catonia carolina. Taxonomy (NCBI): domain Eukaryota; kingdom Metazoa; phylum Arthropoda; class Insecta; order Hemiptera; family Achilidae; genus Catonia; species Catonia carolina. The sequence goes on along the minus strand of JAQMRL010000009.1, from coordinate 51,268,520 downwards.
AAAAGCTTACTGACTACAAACATTGATTTACAGATTAGGAAAAATTTCTTAAAACATTATGTTTGGAGTGTAGCATTATACGGAAGTGAAACGTGGGTGATAGGGGCTGTAGAAAAGAAAAGGATAGAAGCTTTTGAAATGTGGTGTTATAGGAAAATGTTAAAGATTAGGTGGGTGGACAAAATAAGTAATTTAGAGGTTCTTAGGCGAGTGGATGAAAAAAAAGTATATGGAAGCATCTTACCAAAGGAAGGGATAGGCTAGTGGGGCATATCCTAAGACATCCAGGTATTGGGCTATTAATAATGGAGGGTAATATTGAGGGAGTAAATTGTAGAGGGAGGAAAATATTAGAATATATAAAGCAAATTACAAAAGATGTAGGGTGTTACAGGTATGTAGATATGAAACGACTTGCGCAAGATGGAACAGGGTGGAGAACTGCATCAAACCAGTCGACAGACTGATGACAAAAAAAAATATAATATTATATTATATTATAATTGTTTTAGAAATATAATTGTTTTATTTATTTTAAGGTGAGACTGTCGATGGTTTTGACTGAAAATTTCGATTTTCAGTGATTTATGTTTTCCAGTACTTCAGGCCTAGATCTACAAGAAACACATTAAATTATGAAAAAAATTCTTTTAATGAAAAAATTAAGTATTTAGTAGGTTTACCCAGCAAAATTATCATGTTATCAAGAACGAATATTTTTCGTAATTTTATACTTCTCGTTTTAGTGTAAACGGAATTTCAGTTTTTTTAAAATATCTGCATACTGTTTTTAATATTCTTAAAACTGTTGGTTCAGCTTTCTAACCAACTTTTGACAGAAAATTTGGATGTTTGTGAACATTTTGTTTTTGATTTGTGCCTTTTTGTTTTTTGTGTGTTCCCGGAAATTTGATTTTTAACATTTAGGTAAATTTTTCTCGGAAACCTTTAAACCAACCAAGTAGAAATTTTTACCAGTTATTCTTCTTGTTCATGCACATACACTGGCATTTTTATTACTTCCTTAGATGCCCCTAAAATTAGTAATATACAAAAACACGTATAAAGAAATTTATAAAAATTCTATGTTATTCGTTAATTTATTTTTTATTTTATAGTTCTACAGATTGAACTGAAAAAATCTGGTGTGAAACACTCACACAACTTTCTCTTGCCAATGCAAATGATTAATAATATACCTAACATTATTAATAAAATATTAGAAATAAACAAAAACTAACCTCAAAAACATAACCTTATTTTAATCACGAGTGAATGACGCAAAATGACAATCGAACTCAGTTTGGCTTAAAAATACGGAAAATCACGCTTTCACGCTAAACTAGGCTCTGTAGAGAAAAATGCTCTAAACAAAAGTTGTAGATCTTTTAATTTTCTATAACTTTTATTATATACACTTTTGTCGTAAAATGCATACTAAGACCGAAATGTTAAAAAAATCGATTTTTCTCACGTTTTCGTGAGAAAAAAAACAGAAAATCGCAAATTACCGCTAAACTAAGCGTTATACAAAAAAATGTTTGAAACAGAAGTTGTAGGTTTTTAAATTCTCTACAACTTTTATAATATAAGTTTTTGCGCTGAAATTTATATTAAAGCCGTAATCTTAAAAAAACAACGTTTTTACGTGAAAACAGCCTCACCGAGAATTTCAGCAAACATGGCGCCTACCCTATCTTGTAGAGAATAAAAAATTGAGTAAAATAGGCGATTTTAAAAAAAATCGTAGGACCAGTTTTTGAGAAAATCGCAAAAAACTGAAAAATTATACGAATAAACTACTACTTCCGGTTGACCGATTTTGATGAAAATGTTCGTGTCGCGTCCGGTAGTGGTATGTAACTTAAGTTTCAAGTTTCAAGTTCGTACGATGTTCCGTTCTTGAGATATTCTGTTCACACACACACACACACAGACACACAGACACACACACAGACCAATCGCTAAAAACATGTTTTTTGGGTTCAGGGGGTCTGAAAACGTATAGATCCGGTGAAAACTCGATTTCGAAAAATCGACATGAAAACAATACTTTCCTTCCTATATATTCATATAGGCAAGAGAAAGTAAAAATACCAGTAGCTAGAGAAACCCAACATCGATAAGTGTGTAAAGTTTCATTTTCTTATCTTTTAACCTTTCAGTACCAACGTCCGGAAAACAGGACATCGATATATTTTACGTAGTTATAAAATCCGGTTTACCGGACTGTCCGTAAGTTATTCATAAAGTGCCAACGTCCAGATAACCGAACTTTTACAAAAAGCTTTTAAATTAAAATTGGTAGACATTTCCCCAAAAATTAATGGAATAATGTATTTTGAAACCGCCTCCGTGGCGTAGTGACTAGCACGCTAGCCTACAAAACGAAAGGTCCCGGGTTCGATTCCCGGCTAGATCTGGAAATTTTAACACGTTAAAATCACCGTAAAGGTACCATAATAGTTGCTAATGATCGAGCTGTCAAAGCGGACTTTAAATAAACTAAAAAAAACTACTGTTAATATTTTTACTGTTGGAACGGTTTCTTTTTTATGAACACAATAAAAATTATTTTTTAACAGGACATTTTTATTTTTCTGTAACTTTAAAATTTTGACCGGCAATGGCAAGCTTACGCCTGAAAGTTTTCGAAATAAGGGCTGGGACTATTTTTACACCCTTATTCAAATTAAATGGCACTTTAGATCAAACTTTTAAATATTGTTTTGGGACTGAAAGGGTTAACGAAACCTATGAAAAATGTACCTAAAAATTTCAAATTTAACATTGGCGGAATACAAAGTACAGTCTCACCTTAAAGAAAAATAAAACCATAAAAACTTACATAAATCCATAAAGAATTATTACGGTAAATGAACCGTAGGTGATTAAAATGTTCATGATGAAATTATAAATTTTAGATAACCAGATTATCCGTAAACGTTCCTCAAGGTAACGATACTAAAAACTACTTAGATAATTTTATAAATTTATAGCTCGTTACTATATCCTACATTTTTTGCTATACATGTTATTTACAATTGAGTAGGAATAAATTAAATAATTTAAATTCAAATCAACATGGTTCAACGCAATAACATAAATTTAAAATCGAATCAGCCACTGTATTCGTAATATAGTCTATGTCATGTGCGTTACATGACGATGAATAACTCTTTGTAAACTATAATAATTAAATATGGCTTACTACAAAATTTACTAGCGATATGAATATAATTGATTTATGTGATTTTCAACCTTTCAGGCACTATGATCCCCTAGCGGAGATTATATGTACTTTGTATCACGCCAATATTAAATTTATTATTTTTACTTACATTTTTCATAGGATTGGTGAAAGATAGATAAATAAAACTTTACACTTTTTTTTTTAATTCCTAATATGTGTACGTTGCAATCTGTTCAATTCTGAACAATAAGCAACCCCATGACCCAATGAGATGAGGATGATGTGTAAATGAGGTGTAGTATTGTTCAGACTCAGGCCGACCATTCCTGAGAGAGTATGGTTAATTGAACCCAAACCATCAAAGTACACCGGTAACCACTGTCTAGCATTAAAATCCATATAAAAGTAACTACTTTTACTAGGATTTGAACCAGGAACCTTCGTCTCCGAAAATCAGCGGTTAAACAGCTGATTTTGGCGACGACTTTACCTCTAGACCAACCCGGTGGGTTACACACTTTTAGTTGTCGGGTTTCTCTGGCTACTCACATTATTTCAATTTAATCTGTGAGCCCATAAACTTAAAGATAACAAATTAACGAATAAGATTTATAACAGTGATTCTCAACCTTTTAGGCTCTACCCTCCCCCAAGGGGAGATTGTATGTACTTTGTAAAACGCCAATGTTAAATTTGCTATTTTTAGGCATATTTTTCATAGGATTGGTGAAAGATAGATAAATAAAACTTTACACACTTTTAGTTGTTGAGTTTCTCTACCTACTCACATTTTTTCAATTTAATCTGTGAGCCCATTAAATTAAAAATAACAAATTATCGAATAACATAAAATATTAACAAATTTCTTAATACGTTTTTCGCATATTAGTAATTGTTGGAGAATCAGAGGAAGTCATTAAAATGTCAGTGTTTGTCGATGTACAAAATTAATAACTGGTAAAAAATTCAGCCAACTAGGTTTAATGGGTTCCGAGAAATATGTACCTAAATTTTAAAATCTAAATTTACGGGAACAGCCAAAAAACAAAAAGGAACAAATCAAAAAGAAAATGTACACAAACAAGTAAATTTTCAACCAACAGTTGATTAGAAAGCTGTACAAACAGCTGAGAATATCACAAACAGTAACGCAGATATTTTAAAAAAACTAAAATTCCCTTTGCTCTAAAACGATTGGTAAAAAATTATGAAAAATATTGGTTCTTGGTAAAATGATAATTTTTCTGGATATGCCTGCAAAAAATTTAATTTTTCACTGAAATAATTTATTTGACGTAATTTAATGTCTTTCTTGTAGAATTAATTCTGAACTATTGAAAAACATGAAAAACCGAATATTGAAATTTTCAGTGAAAACCATCACACAGTGTCACCTTAAACACTGATGTGAGATCATGCTTCCCTCCACCATCCCTACTGCAAATGGTCAAAACTATATCAAAACAAGTAGTAGCCTACAATCGGAATAAGAAATAAAAGCGTGATTACAATGTTGCCAGACAATATTTTTTGTTTGGTTTAAGTCCAACTGTTTCGCAATTACTGCTAATGCAGACGGTGAAGAAAGAAATTATTTTTTGTAACGTATGAAAATATGCCGTGCCTCAATTTGATACGAACCCAAGACCGCATGATGAGAGGCGAGCACGTTACCAACTACGCCAATGCGGCCAGCGTTGCTAAAGTAGGACAATTACCCTGTTATTGCAATAATAGAGTGCTAGACTCTGCTAGAAAATCAATAAAATGTAGAAAATGAAGAATCAAAGAAAATGGATGTACGAGGTGTGGCTCTTAAATAACGAGACTGACGTAAAAAAAATTATTTTTATTTTATACATAATCACTTATTGTCACCTTCAATATACAATCTTTCTCTATCTCTACAACGCTCCATGAGAATTTTCCATTGTTGGAAACTGTGATGGAAGTCATCTTCTGTCAGCTCCTTCAAGAAACGTGCCGCTTTCTCGTCTACAGCTTCCACACACTCAAATATTTTCCTTTTTAATGCAGATTTCACCTTACGGCACAGGTAAAAGTCACATGGTGCAAGATCTGGTGAATAAGGTGGATGTTCTAACACTGAGATGCTGTACTTGGCTAGGAACCTCTTGACAGATAACGCGGAATGAGCTGGCGCACTGTCTTGGTGGAGAACCCATGATTTGTCGTTCCACATTTCGGGGCATTTTTTCTTACTCTTTGACGCAGTTTAGAAAGTACCTCAAGGTAGTAATATTGATTGATTATTTGACCTTCAGAAACCCAGTGAAAGTACACAATCCCATGGATATAAAAAAACAATCATCATTGCTTTAAATTTTGATTTCTTCATTCGAGGTTTTTGGCTCTCAGTGAAGTTCGGCTCTTCGGGTGCTTGAATTGGCGCTTCGTTTCCGGATCATAAGTAAAAAACCACGTTTCATCACATGTTATTATCTTCTACCTGTTCCCTAAAGTGAAATCTGCTTTAAAAAGGACAAGATTTGAGTCTGTGGAAGCTGTAAAAGAGAAAGCGGCACGTGTCCTGAAGGAGCTAACAGATAACTTCCAGCTCCAATTCCAACACTAGAAAATTGGCATGAAGCGTTGTAGGGATAGAGGAGGAGTGTATATTGAAGGTGACAATAAGTGATTATGTATAAAATAAAAATAAAATTTTTACAACTTCAGTCTATATTTAACAGGTTGACTCCCATGAGACACTTATTCGTCTCTCACCAGATCTGTAAAATTTACTTTTGAGAGACTGATCCATCTCTCATATAATACCTAGTGTTTTTAATAGAAACATGAGACGGATTGGATGCTTGTTTGCGTTGAATCATATATTGAGCTGTAAGAAATAAGGTACTTCAAAAAACATTTCCCCAGTCATGGTTCATGATGTATTTGATCTGATAAGAGTCAAAAATTAGTTTATGAACTTGACAGCTTATTATTACTATTACATAATATTGACCAATAATAATATCTTTTAATTTTCTGTGGTTTTCATATTACAATATTTTTTTCATTGTAAAAGTTGACTCTGGTCGGTGCCTCTATGTAGACAACTGGTACTCAAGTTTACCACTTGCCAAACAACTGCTTGATAGAGAGACACATCATCGATATTTATGTAGTTTTATTGAAAAATAATTGCCCAAATCAAATTATTTATAAAATACGTATAGTACTTTATAGAAATACAAGTAAAATTTCAGTGAGACACACATCAGTCACAGTAAATTTGAATTTTTACTCCTGAGTACCTGATCAGTTTCTCACCAAAAAAACAGCTCCAAAAAATATTTAAGCCTTACAATACTCTAGACTGGAAAGAAAATTAATTAAATAAAACAAAGAAACCATAAAATACGTATTGGGTTTTTAAGCAAAAATTGACTTGGGAGTCAACCTGTTAATAGCCACACCTCGTATACACCCGTGTTTGAACCCTTGCCTCTCCAAAACGATGAATCGAATTTCAACATACCTTACATGAAAATTTAGCTAATTTTATTCTGCGTTCATCTATAACAGTCCTATATTTTTAATGTTATTTGAAAATTGTGATATCAAAGTTGAAAGAAAAAAAGCCTAGTATAGCGCGAAAGAGAATTTTTAAGCCAAACTAAGGTTGGTTTTCATTTTGCATCATTCACTCATAATTAAAATAAGGTTAGGTTTTTTGTTTATTATTAATGTTAGGTTGTATTGGTCATTATTTACATCGGCAAGTAAACGTATGAGTTTTCCACACCAAATGTTTAAGTTCTGTAATAGGGCCCAATAGGGCTCCTGGCAGTTTTACACTTTATTAAAGGCTGCCAACCTGTAAAAGTGAGACACATAATGAGTTCATTTACTTTCTTATCTTCCGATCGAGTAGGTTATTTTTACTTTCTCTTGCCTATATGAATATATAGGAAGGAAAGTATTGTTTTCATGTCGATTTTTCGAAATCGAGTTTCCACCGGATCTTTACGTTTTCAGACCCCCTGAACCCAAAAAACATGTTTTTAGCGATTGGTCTGTGTGTGTGTGTCTGTGTGTGTGTGTGTGTGTGTGTGAACAGAATATCTCAAGAACGGAACAACGTACGAACTTGAAACTTGAAACTTAAGTTACATACCACTACCGGACCCGACACGAACATTTTCATCAAAATCGGTCAACCGGAAGTAGTAGTTTATTCGTGTAATTTTTCACTTTTTTGCGATTTTCTCAAAAACTGGTCCTACGATTTTTTAAAATCGCCTGGTTTACTCATTATTTTATTCTCTACAAGATAGGGTTGGCGTCATGTTCGCTGAAATTCTTGGTGAGGCTGTTTTTACACAAAAACAAAGTTTTTTTAAGATTACGGCTTTAATATGCAATTTAGCGAAAAAAATTATATAATAAAAGTTGTAGAGAATTTAAGATTCTACAACTTTTATTTCAAACATTTTTTTGTATAATGCTTAGTTTAGCGGTAATTTGCGATTTTCTGTTTTTTTCTCACGAAATTGTGTGAAAAATTAATTTTTTTAAGATTTCGGCCTTAGTACTTATGCATTTTACGACAAAAGTGTATACAAATAAATTTATAGAAAATTAAAAGATCTACAACTTTTATTTAAAGCATTTTTCTCTACAGAGCCTAGTTTAGAGAGAAAGAGTGATTTTCCTTATTATAAGCGAAACTGAGGTCGATTTTCATTTTGCGTCTTTCACTCATGATTAAAATTAGGTTATGTTTACTGAGGTTACTTTTTTGTTTATTTCTTATGTTTTATTACTAATGTTAGGTTTATTGTTAATTATTTGCACTGGCAAGAGAAAGTTGTGTGAGTGTTTCACACCAGATTTTGTTTTATTTGGTTTAACGTCTTACTGTTCTGCAATTACTGCTAATGCAGACGGTAGAGGATGAAATGATTATTTTGTAACGTATGAAAATATGCCGTGCCTGACAAGGATTCGAACCCAAGACTGCATGATAAGAGGCGAGCACGTTACCAACTACGCCAATGCGCCCGGCATTGGCGTAATTACTCCCTACCTCACATCACGTGAGGCATTAGTAGTTGTGGGACGTAGTTGTTTACCTGTTGTCTAAAATGCGTATTGTATACTACGTCGTATCGTTGCTAGGCTAAACGAATGACTCATATCTTTTTGTTTTTCTTAATAAGCAGTAACTAAATATTACAGTCTGCCTATAACAGACAGGTGGAGTGTTAAATTATTTACACTCAATCTGTTCGTTGCAGGGCTAAAATAAATAGTTCTGTTTCTTATCACATGGTCAGCCAATTAAATGACTGAATCATTTAAGAACAGAAGAGGTAGAGGTGTAAAAGACACTAATCAGAGTTATCTCCTCTGAAAGTAATGAATTTCATTGTACAGCCAGACCCTGTGGTGAATGAAGTGAAGGTGTCATTTACAGAGTGGAAAATATGTGCTTTTCAGAGGGCCCGGCATGCTGATAAGCGCACTTTTCCACTCAGTGAGGAAGGCAATGGTAAACCACCTCACTCCTCGCTTTACTTAGTAAACCTCTAGAGGTTCAAACCAGCCTTTCGGCTGTTGACCTAAACAACAATTTAAAAAAATAGTTAACTTAAAAGGAATACGACATCCGTAAAGTCGTAGACTCTAGCGTCCACCCTATAGTAGGTGGCTTTTGTTTGTTGACAGTAGGAGCAAACTAAGAACGGCTCAACTGTACAGCGTTATCTTGCTTGTGGTTCCTCCGCACAAAGCGAAGGACAGTCAAGAGTGAGACAAATAGACCTCTATTGTATGATGAAATGTTATGTAAAACAGCTGACTATTATTATTACCAATAATTAGATAATTCATTTTTTTATCTCTAATGTGTACGTTGCAGTCTGTTCAATTCAGAACAATAAGCAACCCCATTACCCAATGAAATGAGGATAATGTGTGTGACGTTTTAAATTTAAAAATAACGTTTTGAATTTAAATATAACCATATTTAAATATAATTTAAATATAACCATATTTAACTCATAGATAGTTTAAATAAAATCATATTTATATCATAAATAATTTAAATAAAATCATAATTAAATCATAGAAAATGTAAATAAAATTATATTTTAATCATAGATAGTTTAAATAAAATCATATTTAAATCATAGGGTAGCGCACACTGAACGCTGGTCGCAGGTTGCTGGCCGCTGGTCGCTTACAAGCGGAAGCCTGCTAGTAGGAATAGGCCATTAAATTTTAATCGAACATCTCACAGTAAACGCTGGTGGAAAAAGCTGCGCGCTAGTCATCTGCGCATATCAGCTCACTGGTTTGTTTTGCATAAACCTGCCTGCTGCTTGCTAGCAGGTTGCTAAATGTATTTGGCGTCGTATAATACGTATTCATAAATAATAACTTGTCAATTAATCTTTAACGTAGGTTTATAAAACTAACTTTAAAAGATTATTACTGGGCCAAACAATGCTTTATAATATTGAATATCGGTTGTCAAAATGTTTAAAATACGTTTAAAATGTTCAAAGTAATTATAAATCTTTCTTCTGGTAATATTGGTTTCTTGTGCAAGTTGCACCATTGTTTTTGAAAATGAGTTCTACTTTAGACAATATAAAATTAAACGTTCCCAGAGTCACTCTTATACATTTAAAAAAATCTGGCGTGAAACACTCACACAACTTTCTCTTGCCAATGCAAATAATTAATAATAAACCTAACATTATTAATAAAATATTAGAAATAAACAAAACACTAACCTCAAAAACATAACCTTATTTTAATCATGAGTGAATGACGCAAAATGAAAATCGAACTCAATTTGGCATAAAAAAACGAAAAATCACACTTTCACGCTAAACTACGCTCTGTAGAGAAAAATGCTTTAGATAAAAGTTGTAGATCTTTTAATTTTCTATAAATTTAATTCTATACACTTTTGTCGTAAAATGCATACTAAGGCCGCAATGTTAAAAAAATCGATTTTTCACACGTTTTCGTGAGAAAAAATCAGACAAATGCAAATTACCGCTAAACTAAGCGTTATACAAAAAAATGTTTGAAATAAAAGTTGTAGAATTTTACATTTTCTACAACTTTTATTATATAACGTTTTGCGCTAAAATGCATATTAAAGCCGCAATCTTAAAAAGAAAAAGTTTTTGCGTAAAAACAGCCTCACGCAGAATTTCAGCAAACATGGCGCCTACCCTATATTGTAGAGCATAAAAAATGTAGTAAACCAGGCGATTTTTAAAAAAATCGTAGGACTAGTTTTTGAGAAAATCGCAAAAAAGTGAAAAATTACACGAATAAACTACTACTTTCGGTTGACCGATTTTGATGAAAATGTTCGTGTCGGGTCCGGTAGTAGTATGTAACTTAAGTTTCAAGTTTCAAGTTCGTACGATGTTCCGTTCTTGAGATATTCTGTTCACACACACATACACACACACACACACACACACACACACACACACACACACACACACACACACACAGACCAATCGCTAAAAACATGTTTTTTGGGTTCAGGGGGTCTGAAAATGTATAGATCCGGTGAAAACTCGATTTCGAAAAATCGACATGAATACAATACTTTCCTTCCTATATATTCATATAGGCAAGAGAAAGTAAAAATGTGTCTATATTTTTTAATTGCGGAAAAAGATGATTTACCCGACCAATTTTCTGTTCTTATTTATTTCACTAACGGTATCGTCTTTATAAGATAATCTCGTGGAAACATTTTCCATTAAGCACGGGTCACACTAGGCTGATTGCAGCCACGAATTAAAGGAAGCCGCTACTATCAGCTTGATGTGACCACAGAACCCGCAGCTGGTGCTACCAACCGGCGAGTATTTGTCAGCGGCTGGCGAAGTTGGACATGTTCAACTTTTGGTCGCAGGTAGCGGCAACTAGCAGGTCACGTGATTCATTCGCACAAGCTGGCGCCAGCTTGCAGCGCAGTCTGACCACCCCAGTAGCGTGTCAGCGGCGAGTAAACTACACGTGATTTTGTGTTTACATCTTTTGTTTTGTTCATTGAGTTCTTTTAACTACTGCTGTTTCGTAGGTAACTGTTAATTTATACTGTAAAAACGGCTGAGTTGAAGTGGTCGGGGAAGCAGATCATTGAATTTTTGAATTTATTTCAAAACTTGATTTTACACGGAAGCGCCTGTCTGAACTTGGTATTTTGTTTTTTAATCAACGGTTCAACTAATTCCAGCAATTCTTGGAATTTAGGAGCTGACATTCGTAAAAAATTTCTGTATATTTCTGGGTCCTCTTCTTGTAACTCTTGGAAAAGTCTAGCAGATTCTCCTAATTCTTCTCTTCTCATAATCCAAGGTCTACTCCACCAACGTCTCTTCTTGCGGTTAAGCATTTTAAGACAAAGCTCCTTCACACACGTCCTTAATAATCGCTTAATTACTCGTTTACGTGGACCCACAGACGACATGCTGACTAGAACTAGAACCAGGCGAGTTGAAAGCGAAATGTGACCGGGTTGCCAGCCGCTGCTTGCTGGCGCTACTGTCAGCCGCTGATAACCAGCGGCTGACAATCAGCCTAGTGTGACCCGTGCTTTAGATATAATTCATTACTGCTGCTATTTAGTCCAGGCTGTGAGCTCGCTCCCGTTAGCAAAATTATTCGGACTCGGTTTCTTTGCACTATCTTATTCAAAATTGGTCCCTTATAACCAATCCGCAAGAAACCACGGGCCACCGTGGTCGAGAAATTTTTTAAACAATTTTTTTTAAACAAATTGCAAAAATTGGTTTTTTGGGCGCGGACAAAATTTTTTCAGGTTTTTTGGATCATTCTGAACAATAAAAGTCCTTAGTAACTTTTCTCTATAGTTAATAGTTTTCGAGTTATAAGCAATTTAAAATTTGAAAAACGTAAAATCAACCATTTTCAATCCTCTATATCTCAGTTAAAAAACATTATTTTTTAAGTTAGAAAATGCTTAAAGTAAAGTTTAAATATCCTTATACAAGATTCTGATGTCCTTTTTGAAATTATTTTATTGCAAAACCTTTGTTTTAAACAGTTAACAATGCGCGCGCGGCGCGTACCGCGACCACGCGCTGCATGTTGCGTCTCTCTTGCACTAACGCTGTGTGTACGTACCCGATGGATTTTTCGCCGACGCTTGAAGTTATACCTAATTAATTGTTGTACGCGCCGCACGCGCATTGTTAACTGTTTAAAACAAAGGTTTTGCAATAAAATAATTTCAAAAAAGACATCAGAATCTTGTATAAGGATATTTAAACTTTACTTTAAGCACTTTCTAACTTAAAAAATAATGTTTTTTAACTGAGATATAGAGGATTGAAAATGGTTGATTTTACGTTTTTCAAATTTTAAATTGCTTATAACTCGAAAACTATTAACTATAGAGAAAAGTTACTAAGGACTTTTATTGTTCAGAATGATCCAAAAAACCTGAAAAAATTTTGTCCGCGGCCAAAAAACCAATTTTTGCAATTTGTTTAAAAAAATTGTTTAAAAAATTTCTCGACCACAGTGGCCCGTGGTTTCTTGCGGATTGGTTATAAGGGACCAATTTTGAATAAGATAGTGCAAAGAAACCGAGTCCGAATAATTTTGCTAACGGGAGCGAGCTCACAGCCTGGACTAATTGGAACTCATGTAGAATACCGACAACTGAATGAACGTTAAGCGCGTAGTTACATGCTCCCACTATGCGCGTTCGCCACCGTCAATCAGTACCTGCGACCAGCGTTCACTGTACGCTTACCCATAGGTAGGTAGTTTAAATAAAATCATATTCATACACAATTCATAATTAGTAATAATATCATTACTTCATTATTTATGCCCGTAACAGACCGGTAGAGTGTCAAATTATTTACACTCAATCTGTCCGTTGCAGGCCTAAAATAAATAGTTCTGTTTCTTATCACATGGTCAGCCAATTAAATGACTGAATCATTTAAGAACAAAAGAGGTAGAGGTGTAAAAGACACTAATCAGAGATATCTCCTCTGAAAATAATGAATTTCATTATACAGCTAGACCCTGAGATGAATGAAGTGAAGGTGTCATTTGCAGAGTGGAAAATATGTGCTTTTCAGAGGGCCTGGCATGCTGATAAGCGTACTTTTCTACTCAGTGAGGAAAGCTAGGGTAAACCGCCTCACTCTTCTTTTTACTTAGTAAAACCTCTACAGGTTCAAACCAGCCTTTCGGCTGATGACTTAAACAACAAAAATAATTCATCATTAATATATCCTAAAAATATTTAGTGTTATAGAATTATAATAAATATATACGTTGGTTAGTCATCCATATAAACTATTGTTGGTTTCATAATAATCATAGACACCCTAGTTTGAACCCTTGCATTTCCAAAACTATCAGTCGGATTTCAACATACTTTACATCAAAATTTAACCCATTTTATTCTGCGTTGACCCTTAATAGTTCTATTTTTTAATGCTGTCTAAAAATTACCATATTGAGGTTGGAAGACAAAAAGACCCGGTATTTTTGCTACCGCAACAAATTCCATGCGTTTAGAGGCGTGTAACGCGATAATTATTTGACCGAAAAGTTTGAAATTTTAACACAACTCCTATTTTTTTAATGTTGTCTAAAAATTGCCATATCGAGGTTGGAAGACAAAAAGACCCGGTTATTTTCCTACCGCAACAAATTCCATGCGTTTAGAGGCCTGTAACGCGATAATTATTTGACCGAAAAGTTAGAAATTTTTACACAACATAGTTAATTATATTCTTACAACGTGTACGAAATTTCGAATTTTTACGTTATTTAAATTTTCTTTTATTAACAATATTTTGAATCCTTGCTATCTGTTAACCGCTCGATCGTTCGGACCAAACTATCGTTTTATTTAGAAAAAAAAACTTTGTACAGATATGTTAATTACATGAAAAATATTGATTGGCCAAAATTGTGGTAGAATTTTTAAAATTTTGAAAAATAGACTTGTTAATGTGGGAGGTGGGTGCTACTATCCATGTTGACAGTTTGTGTACGTGACATCCTGTCGGACTGACTACCTGAATTGACAGACTGCATTGTCAATCCAGGTAGACAGTCAGATTCAGGTAACATGGATAGTAGTGCCTACCCCCTGCACTACCCAGTCTATTAATTACTTTTATGAATTAAAATCAGTTGGTACCGTAAGCGTCTGCTCTCTATCGGCTAGCCAGGCAACTAAAACAGGCGAGCAGAACAAAGTTAAACATCCAATCATTTTGCGTGATTATACTGCAATGTTTAGGAAAGCATTGACCTTATAACAACGTTAAAAAAATCTGTTGTAAAACACTCACACAGCTTTCTCTAATTAATGCAAATAATGAATAATACAGGATGATTATAAATGAAATAGACAGATTCGATAGTTTACAGAAAATTTATTTTTGAAAAGTTAAGGTAATTACTTACATGATTATATAGAAGAATTTATTACGTTTTTATTGAAAATATTTACAGATGTTCAATGTGTGCACCATTTGTAACACGACAGATATCAACACGGTAGTCGAATTCTTACCACACACGATTAAGCATATGACAGTCAACTGTGATGAGAGCATTTGCGATACGTTGTTTAGATCATCGATATCTACAGAAAGCGGTGGTATAAAATTTTTGTCTTTTACATAACCCGATAAGAAAAAGTTGCAGGGCGTTAAGTCTGGACTACGAGGTGGCCACGGCGTAAACACAATGTTTTCCTTACTTGTACGGCCGATCCATCATCTAGAAAGACGTTCATCAAGATAATTTCTGACCTGTAAGTGCCAGTGAGGCGGAGCTCCATTTTGTACAAAAATGAAGTTATCACTATCTTCCTGGAGTTGAGGCATTAATCATTCGTTTAACATGTCCAGATAAATTACTCCGATTACTGACACTTCGTGAAAGAAGAAGGGCACGTAAACGTTTTCACGAGATAATGCTCAAAAGACGTTTACTTTAGGGGAATCGCGTTGAGGAATTTTCAATTCTAAACTTGCTGATCTAGTTGATTTTCGTGGACTTCGTACTTAAACATCACGAACAATATTAATTTGTTTTTCTGTAACAGAAGGTCTTTCAGTATTCTTCATTTTACAGACATCCACTGTTTTCAAAATGTTTATACAAGTTATAGATTGATTGCCTTGTTGGTGGTGGTTTACCGTATCTTGTTCTGAAAAGACGTTGCACAACCGTAACCGAGTTTGTTTTGGCTAATTCAAGAACACAATAAGCTTTCTCAACTTAAGTAACGGCCATTTTGCTAGACTGGTCGTTGTAACAGCAGCCAACAACAAAATGCTAGTAACAGTTGTACCAACATAAACTTTAAAAATTCCCTACACGTCTATATCATTTACTATACTCAAATACACCAGTTTAATGTTTAAGAAGCTGTCGAAAGTGTCTTATTTCATTTATAATCACCCTGTATTACCGAAAATTAGAAATAAACCAAAAATATCTTAATGAAAATATAACCTTATTTTAATCACGAGTGAATGATGCAAAATGAAAACCAACCTTAGTTTGGCTTAATACTACAAAAATAATTCTTTCACGCTAAACTTGGCTCTGTAGAGAAAAATTGTTAAAATAAAATTTGTAGATCTTTTAATTTTCTATTAATTTGTTTACACAGTTTTATCGTTAGTTGCATACTACGGCCAAAATCTTTAAAACTAAATTTTTTACACATTAATTTTTTTTTATTCCTTATTTGTGTAGCCTACGTTGCAATCTGTTCAATTGAGAACAATAAGCAACCCCATGACCCAATGAGATGAGGATGATGTGTATGACGTGTAAATGAGGTGTAGTTTTGTGCAGACTCAGGTTGACCATTCCCGAGAGGTATGGTTAATTGAACCCCTAACATCAAAGTACACCGGTAACCACTGTCTAGCATTCAAATCCGTATAAAAGTAACTATCTTTACTAGGATTTGAACCAGGAACCTTCGTCTCCGAAAATCAGCTGTTTAACAGCTGATTTTGGCGACGACTTTACCTATAGACCAACCCGGTGGGTTCATATTTTTATATAGACTAGAGAAAGCAAAAATAATTATATAGATCTATTAAAAACTAATAAAATTACAACGACTTTAATATGTTTACAAAAATTTACTTAAAAAAAACTATTTTTAATTTACATTGAATATAATGAATTCTTTATTAAATTTATACGTTAATAAATAAAAATTAAAATCAGTGTAGTTTATTTGATACCAACTTCGGAATCACTAAATAATTTATCCAGCGGATGAAGCATCCTGTATCCTTCCGTGTGTAAAATGTCTTCCTCCTTTACAATGTAAACAATAAGTTTCTTGTATCGTAAACAGTCATGCTTGCACATGTCTATCCTTCGAAAATAATTAGTTTCTTGACGAGGATGATAAATGAGACGTTCTTTTCGTGTGTTCGAATTCGGATCGCCCCAAGTTTCTTCACACCGAATCAGATGAGCCATATTTTGACGTTTTAAATAATAAATCGAAATGTAAAGAAGTCCAAAAATTTGTAAACAAATACCCGCCATAAAAGAGAACAATAATACGAAGGCCAATGTCGGTCGTTTGTTGAAGTAATCAGCCATGTCCAGAAACATGTAAACAGCGTATGCCATGAACACAACAGGTACAAATAGCAGAGTAATTTTAAAAAATGTAGCGGGTTGACTTCCGTATACAAAATGGTGATCATCGCATAGAGTTTGAGTCCCGTATATGTAAAGTACACACGAACTTATTATCATCATGGTTAACGCACTTAAAGTGGCTTCCAAATTACCAAGAAATTCATTATACATCCAATATATATCGACTATGCACATTGGCATCGTTAAAATAAATAAAAAACCACACGAAAAAATCCTTATATAAAATCGATACATTTTAATAATCGGCCTGATATCGGCTAACGTATGATAAGCACATGCCATCAGTAATTTCACCCGGACGATACATGATGACGTAAGTAGGAGAAAGAATATGAAACAAACTAAATGCGGTGAAAAATTTAACGTTCCTAAATATTGAGGGAAAAGTATCAACACTCCAGCATGACCAGGAGCTAAAATATCTAAAAATGTTGAACCCATTTTTTCAGAAAGTGCTGCTTTTAAACAACACATCATAAAATCGGAGACTAAATATAAAAACATGATACCGATCCATGCGACAAATGCAATTAGATCTGCCATCGCTGTTCCCGGTAGATATGATCCCAATAATATACATCCGGTATTCGTTGTATTGATCATAAATACAAAAAATGATATCGCATCATACCAACAGTTCAAAGAAATCAAAGACTGCCATTTGATTTGAAACATATAAACCAGATAATATTTATTTTTCAATTCCGCAGCCATTATCAAAATGAATGTTAAAAAACTAAAGATATATGTTAAAAAAATTGCGATCGAAAATTTGCTATTAAATGAAACAGTTAGATCAGAAACCATTAAAATAATTAGACAGCAGATTAATAAATACAAAACAGTTTTTCCTTCGATTTTGTTCAAAATATACGTAGATGGATCCCTATCAATACCTGGTTCCATTTGTTTCAGAACATACATTTTATATTTACTTGCAGAAAATTGTCTATAACTTTTATAACATACGCTTTTATTCTTTAAACAATCTTCCATTTCTTTTAAACCCAAACAATCATTACCCCAATTTCGTTGGCAGTTCATCCACGGAAGATCTGATGAAATTGTCAACGTAAGATAACTAAATCCGTCTACAGCGATGCCCAGTTCGTTTACAACTGAGACACATGTAATAAACATCATTGTATATCCGATTCCGTGTGTCAATGGAACAATACGTCCAAGTACCATACAACCCATTTTTGAATAATGACCTATAAATAGAAACATGTACAACATCGGAAGGAATATGAAAGCGGATACTGTGAAGTAATGAATTATATTAGCACGGCCACCGCTGAACACAAGTAATCCACCCGCGATCGGTAACCTGAACATCAATATTATGATTGAGATTACTGCATAACTTTTACTTTTGTATCTAAATCTGGTTTCCTTACCTAAGCTACCCATTGTTAAAGTACTAGAATCCAATCCGCTAGAATGTGAATAAATAAGACGTCGTGATGACATTTTGATAATATAATTTTAACTATTTTTAATAATCAAACGGTTACAATAAACTATTTTAAGACTATTTTTCTCTTCTTGAAATTGTAAACATGTTCAATATTTACACACACTTGGCTTCTGAGTTTGTTTCATAACAACAGCTGACTAAACAAGATTTTTATTCATGATAGAGCGCACGCCAAATATAAACTTGTTGGTTTTTTGAAGTGCGCAAAAGGTTTATTTTGGTAACTAGCACACCCCGCTCGCTTCGCTTCACAACAGCTAATGAAGGCCCCATTAAATTATTTTAAAACTTCTCTATATACAATATTTGTGATTTTGTTGCCCTGTGGCAGCAAAATAAATTATTTTTCTGCACTTCCAGCTCTAGAAAGTCCGACATAAAGTAGTCCATGAGCTGTCCATTTTCTCTTTAAGAACCTTGCTCCATGATTGAAGGAAGCACTCTTGTCTCAAATCGATGCCCATCGTTTTAAATGTTTGTCCCTGCGGTTTAACAGAACTGAATAAAATGACTAAAAGAATAACGATGGAAAAGAAAGAAACAGTTAATATACCGCTGAGATAATAGACTATAATACGTGGGTGCCGTACGCAGAGTAACTGGAAATATATGACTCAATCGCTACCTGTCGAATGAAAACAAATATATGAAATACAGTACAAAAATAAAAATTATGAATACTTCAGAATATTTACTGTTTTTGGAATCAAATGTTATTCTTCACGTTTTTCTATGAGATATAAAAGTTGAATCGTGCTTCTAGTCCAAAACATACACCATCTAGAGGACTTAGAAAAGAAAGTACTATGCACCTGATAAACTAAAACAAGCTACATGGTCACAGTTTAAGTTGTTTAACTCAATTAAAGTTACTTAAAGTTGCAAAATAGCCTACATTGATCAGGAAGCTCTAAGCTATGCAAATATAAAAGATTAATTTAAATCAGTTGAGTAGTCTCTGTAATTACCTCATACAAACAAACAAACAGACGTTTACTTTTTATTATTAGGATAGATAACGCGCTCGGTTGTCTCAGCGAGTGGTGGGGGCAGTGCTGTATAATGTGGAAAATTCAAACTGACACAACTCTTGCTCTACGTGTACATACGAGGTGTGGCTATTAAATAACGAATCTAATGTAAAAAAATTTATTTTTATTTTATACATATTCACTTATTGTCACCTTCAATATACACTCTTTCTCTATCCCTACAACGCTACATGCGAATTTTTCATTGTTGAAAACAGTGCTGGAAGTCATCTTCTGTCAGCACTTTCAGGACACATGCCGCTTTCTCTTTTACAGCTTCCACAGACTCAAATCTTGTCTCTTTTAATGAAGATTTTACCTTAGGGAACAGGTAGAAGATAATAACTTGTTATGAAACGTGGTTTATTACTAATGATCCGGAAACGAAGCGCCAATCCATGCACTGGAAGAGCCGAACTTCACCGATAGCCAAAAAGCTCGAATAAGCAAGACAAAATTTAAAGTAATGATGATTGTGTGTTTTGATATCATTGGGATTTGTACCTTCAGTGGGTTTCTGAAGGTTAACAAATAATCAATATTACTACCTTCAGGTACTTTCTAAACTACGTCAAAGAGTAAGAAAAAACGCCCCGAAATGTGGAAGGAGAAATCATGAGTTCTCTACCAAGACAATGCGCCAACTCATTCCACGTTTTCTGTCAAGAGGTTTTTAGCCATGCCTCAGACCATCTCAGAACCATCAGTCCCTCTCAGTCCATCTCAGTGTTAGAACACCCATCTTATTCTCAGATCTTGCTCCATGTGACTTCTACCTGTTCCCTAAGGTAAAATCTTCATTAAAAGGGACAAGATTTAAGTCTGTGGCAGCTGTAAAAGAGAAAGCGGCACGTGTCCTGAGGGAGCTGACAGAAGATGACTTCCAGCACTGTTTCCAACAATGGGAAATTCGCATGGAGCGTTGTAAGGATAGAGAAGGATTGTATATTGAAGGTGACAATAAGTGATTATGTATAAAATTAAAATTAAATTTTATACAACCTTAGTCTCGTTATTTAATAGCCATACCTCGTACAGTTCCGTATAAAGTAGTTTTGTTTTTGTTGTATATAAATGGATTACCAGAAATGTTACCCAACAGTAGAGCTTTATTGTTTGCTGATGATACTTCAATCATAAACAAAAGTTTACTGGTAGATAGTCTCGAAGTGAACACACATCATAGCATAGAATCTGTAGTCCAATTTCTGAATGAATTAATGTTACAGTCAATGGGAAAAAGTGTCATTACGTACAGTTAAAAAAAACACAATGTAAGGGAAAACAGAGAAGTGGATGTCTTTACACAAAATAATATTCTAGGCTAGATTATGTGCAAACAGTGAAGTTTCTAGGAGTGTCACTAGATAGGACTTTATTGTGGGACTATTATACCGATGAAATTTGTGGTAAAATATAATCTGGGGTATTTGCATTAAAACAAATTGCTAGATTGAATGATAAAAAATTTCTAATAGCAGCTTATCATGGTTTAATTTTATCTCATATCAGGTATGCCATATTAGTATGGGGCAATTCATCACATTGTAACATGGAAAGAGTTTTTAAAACAAAGAAAAAAGCTGTCAGATGTATGATGGGAGTCAACCACCTTACCTCATGTAGATCACTATTTAAAGAACTGCAGTTGCTCACAGTCCCCTCTTTGTAAATTTTTGAAGTGATAATATACGTTAAGCAAAATACCTTTTTTAAAGAATTTAGATGTTCACAACCACTACACAAGAAACAGAATCGATTATTATGTTGCTAATCATAACACTAAATTATTTGAACAAAAACCAACTTATGCCGTTAGAAAATACATCAATAAATTGCCACAAAGTTTAAAAAGTTGTAACAATTTAAGTCATTAAAATAAACTGTAACAATATTTAAATTGATAAAATATTTTATAGTGTGCACGAATTCCTTTCTAAGTAGTTTTTGGTTGAAAAGTATTTAACTTCTAATTAAACAAATATTGTGTACTACTTGATACAAAGGGGTCAATGACAAGGCTACTGAAGTAAGAAGTAGCAGAAACAAATTTATGGTGGTAAGTGATGAATTATCATTGTGATTAACTTTTTGTTTATCAGTTTTATCTTGACATGTCCTATACTCCTTTTGGAATCTCCTGGATGCAAAAACAAAAACTCTATAACCTATTTTTTCAACAAGGTCTACAAATTTTAACGTACGCAAATGCCTTCAACCTTATTTCAATGTACAAACATATAAATAATTATTTCATTTTAAAATATGTATTTAATTTGTCTCAGTAAAAAATTAAAGTATAAATTACAAGAACTAAACTGCAAAAACTTACTAAACTATATATACTCTACAGACGCAAGCAACTAACTAAAAAAATCTGGTGTGAAACACTCACACAACTTTCTCTTGCCGGTGCAAATAATTTAAACAATATAACCAAACATTAGTAATAAAACATTAAAAATTAAAAAAAAAAACTAACCACAAAAACATAACCTTATTTTAATCATGAGTGAAAGACGCAAAATGAAAATCGACCTGTTTGGCTTAAAAATACGGAAAATCACTCATTTACGCTAAACTAGGCTCTGTAGAGAAAAATACTTAAATAAAAGTTGTAGATCTTTTAATTTTCTACAAATTTTAATGAATAAACTTTTGTCATAAAATGCATAATAAAGCCGAAATCTTAAAAAAAATCGATTTTTCACACGTTTTCGAGAGAAAAAACAGAAAATCGCTAATTACCGCTAAACTAAGCGTTATACAAAAAATGTTTGAAATAAAAGTTGTAGCATTTTAAATTCTCTAAAACTTTAGACTAATTATATACATTTTTGCGCTAAAATGCATATTAAAGCTGCAATTTAAAAAAAAACAAATTTTTTACGTAAAAACAGTCTGACCAAGAATTTCAGCAAACATGGCGCCTACCCTATCTTGTAGAGAATAAAAAACTGAGAAAACCAGGTGATTTTTAAAAAAATCGTAGGACCAGTTTTTGAGAAAATTGCAATAAAGTGAAAAATGACACGAATAAACTAGTACTTCCGGTTGACCGATTTTTAAGAAAATTTTCGTGTCGGGTCCGGTTGTGGTATGTAACTTAAGTTTCAAGTTTCAGGTTCGTACGATGTTCTGTTCTTGAGATATTATGTACACATACACATACACATACACAGACACACAAACACACAACCAGACCAATCGCTAAAAACATGTTTTTTGGGTTCAGGGGATCTGAAAATGTATAGATCCGGTGAAGAGTGGATTTGTTAAAATCGACATGAAAACAATACTTTCCTTCCTATATATTCATATAGGCAAGAGAACGTAAAAAATTGTCCGGTTATAATTCAGGCGCATTAGCTTGTTGTTACTGGTGACCAAAAATAAAATTGAGTCTATAATAAAAACGTGTTACTCGTAAATAATAATGTAATACAGTAATAGTAAATAATGTCGTGAAAAATAACAATGTAAGAGTAACAATAGAAAAAGAAGAATAACAATAGTAAAAGTTTTAGTTAATAATGGTATACTATGGTCGATTTATGAAACATTTTCTAAAAAATCTGGTGTGAAACACTCACACAACTTTCTCTTGCCAATGCAAATAATTTACAATATAATTTAACATTAGTAATAAAATATTAGAAATAAACAAAAAACTAACCTCAATAAACATAACCTTATTTTAATCATGAGTGAAACACTCAAAATGAAAATCAACCTCAGTCTGGCTTAAAAATACGGAAAATCACTATTTCACGCTAAACTAGGCTCTGTAGAGAAAAATACGATAAATAAAAGTTGTAGATCTTTAAATTTCCTATAAATTTGGTTATATACACTTTTGTCGTAAAATGCATACTAAGGCCAAAATCTTAAAAAAATCGATTTTTCACGATTTTTTTTAGTGAGAAAAAATCAGAAAATCGCTAATTACTGCTAAACTAAGCGTCATACAAAAAAATGTTTGAAACAGAAGTTGTAGGTTTTTAAATTCTCTACAACTTTTATTATATAAGTTTTTTGCGCTTAAATTTATATTAAAGCCGTAATCTTAAAAAAACAACGTTTTTACGTGAAAACAGCCTCACCGAGAATTTCAGCAAACAAGGCGCCTATCCTATCTTGTAGGGAATAAAAAATTGAGTAAAATAGGTGATTTTAAAAAAAATCGTAGGACCAGTTTTTGAGAAAATCGCAAAAAACTGAAAATTTATACGAATAAACTACTACTTCCGGTAGACCGATTTTGATGAAAATGTTCATGTCGCGTCCGGTAGTGGTATGTAACTTAAGTTTCAAGTTTCAAGTTCGTACGATGTTCCGTTCTTGAGATATTCTGTTCACACACACACACACACGTGCGCGCACACACACACAAACAAACACACACACAAACACACACACACACACACACACACAGACACACACACACAGACCAATCGCTAAAAACATGTTTTTTCGGTTCAGGGGGTCTGAAAACGTATAGATCCGGTGAAAACTCGATTTCTAAAAATCTACATGAAAACAATACTTTCCTTCCTATATATTCATATAGGCAAGAGAAAGTAAAAATGAATTGAATGTGTTTATTATATTAACCTTAGAACAAATTAATTAATCAGTCATGTAGTACAGAATTTTATTTTTAATCATACTGTGAGTACCTATATTTGATTAATACGCATGCGCAATTGTTTTGCTGTTGCCTAATGTCGGAGTACCTTAGCGTAGACAGACTTTTGAGCTTCCCACCCATTCAACGCCAGTGCGCATGACCAAACAGCAGCTCTGCTGTTTTGTGTAACCAAAATAGTCGGCCATTGAAAATAACTCTTTCTGATTGGTGTATCTATCCCCTTCTATTTTAGGTGGTTTTTAAAAACCTACGTAACTAATTATTCTCATCAGTAAGGTTTTAATAAGATACTCGTACCAGTTTATACTGTGGACAATTCGAACTAGCACAACTCTTGCTCTACATTTACAATCAGTTCCGCATAAAGTATATATCCATAGCTTATTCTTTCAACAAGGTCTACAAATTTTCACCCTTTGGAAACGGACTGTTACGCGTTAAACAGAAGAATTACAAAATTCAAAACGCGCTCTCAAAACAACTGTTTTATTTAATGTCACTACTGATGAAAAATCCTGAAAATATTACATACAGCTGATTCATAAATAATACGTACGCGCTTTTTGAATATAATTGCTACAAAATCGTTTGATAATTCTTTGCGTTTAGGCGAGCGAAATTCTCAACCGCGAAATTTTTTGTGTTTAGGCCTACATTATATTTTTTACTATAACGGGCTTAATTTTCAGTTAAGAAAAAAAATTTATAAACCATGTTTTGTAGACATGAGTTTACTGGAATATATTATGTTAATTTTTATTTAAATTTCCGTAAATATTTGACGAAGTTACAAAATGTCCAACATGAGTCCATTTTCACATCACAGGGAAGCATGAAGAAATGGTATTTTACATTCTTTAAGTGATGTCACAAAGCCAGAGCCAGCAAAGCAATGTAGAAAATTCTTTTCCCTCTAACCACGTGCTTTGAAAAATTCTGTAGTGCGGTTAGAAAAAATCCGTTACACGTCCTTTGCAACCCGGCAAAGTATCGAATTTTTTGCCTCTGTGATGGTAAACCCCCTTCTGAAAAGTAAAATAGATAGACTAGATTTAGCGATTGGTTTGTGTGTGTGTGTGTGCGTGCGCGCGCGCGCGTGTGTAAACAAAGTATCTCAAGAACGGAACATCGTGCGAACTTGAAACTTAAGTTAGATACTACTACCGAACTGACACAAGCATTTTTATCAAAATCGGTCAACCGGAAGTAGTAGCTAGTTTATTCGTGTCATTTTTCACTTTTATTGCGATTTTCTCAATAACGGCTACTACGTTGTTTTTTTAAATTGTCTCATTTACTACATTTTTTTTGTGCTCTTTAAGTCGTCGCCAAAATCAGCTGTTTAGCAGCTGATTTTCGGAGACGAAGGTTCCTGGTTCAAATTCTAGTAAAGGTAGTTACTTTTATACGGATTTGGATGCTAGACAGTGGTTACCGGTGTACTTTGATGGTTGGGGTTCAATTAACCATACTCTTTCATGAATGGTCGGCCTAAGTCTGTACAAGACTACACCTCATTTACATATCATACATATCTACCTCATCTCATTGGGTCATGGGGTTGCTTATTGTTCTGAATTGAACAGATTACAACGTACACACATTAGGAATTAAAAAAAAAATTACTAATGTTAGGTTATATTGTTTATTATTTGCATCAGCAGAAGAGTTCTGTGAATGTTTAACACCAGATTTTTTATGTTTGTTTGTATGGTAAAACCCATCAGCTCGGGCAAGAAGGTGGTTGAAAAATGTAACAGGATATTAACTGCTTCCATTGTTATTAGTACTGAGTGTTCTTGCATTCCAACTCATAGGTTAGTTTTCCGCGGCAACTTTCCACATAGGATAGTGCGCCGTGCCCAAAAAAACCTTGAGAACAATCGCTCTAAAAATCCAAACCAATCTTTTAAATGATCAACTAAACAAAAACAGTGTCTTAAAACTGTAACAATTAGACTATAATGTTTGATTCGGGGGATCTGGGTAAATTAAATAAATAACACAATAAAATTTAAAATTGCAAACAAATATTTATTAAGCTCGTTGCTGTTATTTAGTTCAACAGCCGAAAGGCTGGTTTGAACCTCTAGAGGTTTTACTAAGTAAAAACGAGGAGAAAGGGGGTTTACTTTTTTTGCCTTCCTCACTAAGTTGAAAGACTATGCTTATCAGCATGCCAGGACTTCCGAAAAGCACTCACTTTCCACCCTGAAAATGACACCTTCACTTCATTCAACACAGGGTCTGGCTGTATAATGAAATTCATTACTCTCAGAGGAGATAACTCTTGACTAGTGTCTTTTACACCTCTACCTCTTCTGTTCTTAAATAGTTCAGTCATGTAAGTGGCTGACTATGTGATAAGAAACATAACTATTTTTTTAGCCCTGGACCAAACAGATAGAGTGCAATTAAAATAACACTCCACCTACCCGTTTTGGGTATATTTAAGCAAGATAAATTTTAAAATTACTACAATTTAATTACTCTCGCAAGTGACCGAGAGGCCATATTGTAGTAACGACCCACTGATACGCGAGTCAACAAAATGGGCGAACCATCGCACCAGACGTATTTTTATTTGCCACCTATTTTGGAAAGATCAGATTGTTAAATTTACTTGGATTTACTTGGACTATATCAACAGTAACACAGGTATTAAGAAAATTTTTGTGTAACCAAATATTTTTCAAGATTAAAAAATCGAATGCAGTGGTGAAACCCCAACCTGCCACCAGACCATCTCTATTACGTGACCTACCGAAACGGATCTACTGTGAGTGACAGGTCACGTCGAAGCATTGAAACAGAAGATTTGATTATTCTTTCAACAATCTAATGTAAAACGAACCGTTCCGTCACTTTTACATAAATCATAATTTAAATACTGTAAAAAAAAAACAGTTGTAGGGTCTGATTCACCGATACACGAGTAAACAAAATAGGGGGTACCATCACACAAAACATATTTTTACTTCCCATCTATTTTGGAAAAATGAAACTGTTAAATCAACTTGGAAAATATTAACAGTATCACAAATATTAGGAGACTTTTTGTATAACCAAATATTTTTTGAAGATTAAATGAACGAATGCAGCAGTGAAAATCCAAACTGCTACCAGACCATATCTATTTCGTGACCTACTGAAACGGATCTTTGTTGTTTAGGTCATCAGCCAAAAGACTGGTTTGAACCTGTAGAGGTTTCACTAAGTAAATCGAGGAGCGAGGTGGTTTACCAATGCCACAACTCACTGAGTGGAAAAATACGCTTATCAGCATGCCAGGCCCTCTGAAAAGCATATATTTTTCACTCTGCAAATGACACTTTCACTTCATTCACCACAGGGTCTGGCTGTATAATTAAATCCATTACTTTCAGACGAAATAACTCTGATTAGTGTCTTTTACACCTCTACCTCTTCTGTTCTTAAATGATTCAGTCATTTAGTTGACTGACCATGTGATAAGAAACAGAACTCTTTATTTTAGCCCTGCAACGAACGAATTGAGAGTAAATAATTTGACACCCCACCTGTCTGGTATGAGCAATGCGCGACCTACCGAAACGGATCTATTGTGGGTGACAGGTCACGTCGAAACATTGAAACAGAAGATTTGATTATTCTTTCAATAATCTAATGTAAAACGAACCGTTCTGTCACTTTTACATAAATATTAATTTAAATACTGGAAACAGTCAGTTGGATGATCACGGCAAGCGACCGAGACGCCATCTTGTAGTAACGACCCATTGATACTGAGTAAACAAAATGGGCGGTACCATCGCATTAGACATATTTTTACTAGCCACGTCTTTTAAAAAAATTAAATTGTTAAATTTTTTGGACTATATCAACAGTAACGTGGGTATTAAGGGACTTTATGTGTAACCAAATATTTTTTAAAGATTAAATGAACGAATGTCGAAATGAAAAAACTCAAATTACCACCAGACAATCTCTATTTCGTGACCTACCGAAACGGATCTACTTTAGGTGACAGGTCACGTCGAAGCATTGAAACAGAAGATTTGATTATTCTTTCAACAATCTAATGTAAAACGGACCGTTCCGTCTCTTTTATATAAATCATAATTTAAATACTGTAAGTAAACAGTTGTACGGTCTCGGCAGGCGACCAAGAGGCCATTTTGTAGTAACGGCTGTAACGATTCGAAAATGAGTTACAGATAAATCTATGTTTGCTCTAGTCGAGAGTATAAACAAACTCAGCTGGTTTAAAATAGATATAAAATTATTTAATTTATTTAAACAAAGTTTCGTTGCTAGGAAACTGGAAAATAAGAAATAAGATTTTTGTAAAGGAATAGGGGAGTGTGGTACCAAACGTCGAACAAGATGGAAGGTCCACACACCAACTATAAAAGTTTAAATTAATATACACATTTAAAAAGACTACATGGTATAAATTAAAATGATATTTAAAATAATAGTAATTTTAAAAGTTGTGAGATACATTTGTTAAAAGATAAACTACACATGTAATAATTAAAAACGTAAGAAAAATTAAATATTAATGATTTATGTTGTGAGATAATTCAAAATTAATAAAGCAAAATTTGTTCAACGATATTGACTTCATTTATTCACAACACGGCCCACCGATAAACGAGTAAACAAAATGGGCGATACCATCATACAAGACATATTTTTACTTCTTATCTATTTTGGAAAAATGAAACTGTTAAATCTACTTGGAAAATATTAACAGTATCAGAAATATTAGGAGACTTTTTGTATAACCAAATAGTTTTTGAAGATGAAATGAACGAATGAAGCAGTGAAAATCCAAACTGCTACCAGACCATATCTATTTCGTGACCTACTGAAACGGATCTTTGTTGTTTAGGTCATCAGCCAAAAGACTGGTTTGAACCTGTAGAGGTTTTACTAAGTAAAACGTGGAGTGACGTGGTTTGCAATTGCCTTCCTCACTGAATGGAAAAGTACGCTTATCAGCATGCCGGGCCCTCTGAAAAGTACATATTTTTACTCTGCAGATGACACCTTCACTTTATTCACCACAGGGTCTGACTGTATAATTAAATCCATTACTTTCAGACGAGATAACTCTGATTAGTATTTTTACACCTCTACCTCTTCTGTTCTTAAATGATTCAGTCATTTAATTGACTGACCATGTGATAAGAAACAGAACTATTTATTTTAGCCCTGCAACGAACAAATTGAGTGTAAATAATTTGACACTCCGCCTGTCTGTTATGGGAAATTCGTAACCTCCCGAAACGGATCTACTGTGGGTGACAGGTCACGTCAAAACATTGAAACAGAAGATTTGATTATTCTTTCAATAATCTAATGTAAAACGAACCGTTCTGTCACTTTTACATAAATATTAATTTAAATACTGGAAACAGTCAGTTGGACGATCACGGCAAGCGACCGAGACGCCATCATGTAGTAACGACCCACTGATACGGGAGTAAACAAAATGGGTTCAGTTGCGAACAAATTGTGTAAACCGTGAGTTGTGTACTATATTCTTTTACAATGAGTAGTTCAAGAAATAATAAGTTAAAAAAAGACAATGATACAAAAAAAATAAATATTAGTGATAGTGATAACAATGAAGTGACTGTAAACGTTATTCGAGATTTGTTGTGTGTAATGAAGGAAGAAATAATAAATGGTCAACGGAAACTTGAAAATGACCTTGGAAATTCTTTAGAGCTCTGTCATAAAAAACTAGATGATAATGCAGTTATACTTGCTAGTCAGCAAGAAGTTATTAAGCAGCAAAATGAAATAATTGCTCAGCTGCAGGCTGAAAACGGCAAACTAAAAAAAAGAAGTGTGCTCACTGAAGATTCGCTTGGATGATACGGAACAGTACTCAAGGTCAAACAGCCTGGAAATTTACGGTATACCAGAAGAACCCAACGAGGATGTTAACAAAATAGTGACTGACGTGGGTAAAGCCCTAGATATAGACATAAACGAAACAGCTATAGATGTTTGCCATAGACTTAAAAAAAGAAACAACCGACCGACTTCAGGAATAATTATAAAATTTGTAAGACGCAGTGACAAGAACAAATTTTTGGACAGACGACAGGTTAAAAGAACACTATCTACTAGACACATCGGACTACCTTCGGACAATACAATTTTCATAAATCAATCTCTTTGTTCAGCGAGGAGAATCCTGCATGCAAAGGCGAGACAACTGCAGCGTGAAAATGGTTTTAAGTACGTGTGGGTTGATAGAAGTGGTGTTGTGAAAGTGCGCAAGGTGGATAAAGGCAGAGTCTACGTGATCAATTGTGAGGATGACTTAAATAATTTGGATAAGCAGGTCATGTAACCATTATTTTAATTTATAATCTTTAAGTTACATTACATTTTTATATTCCTTATTTCTTTAACATTTTGTTTTTATAATTATTATGTATTTTTTTCCATGTTTACTTCTTTATTTCATCTGTTTTTAATGTAAATATATATATTTTTAATAACATAACATTTTTACATATTATTATAGACTAAAAACAAAAATTAGTTCTTTGTTTGAGTCCGTATTAATTAATAACTATGATGTAATCTTAATAACTGAATCATGGTTAGATGACGGCATATTTAACAATGAATTATTTGATGACAGATATGTAGTTTTTAGAAATGATAGAGTAAGGAAAAGGGGGGGAGGTGTTCTTATCGCTGTTAAAAATTCCTATCGGGTTACGTTATGCTACCAAAACAGTTCAGATAATGTACGAATGTTTATGTGTTAGAATTCGCTTGAACAGATGTAATGACTTATTTGTACATGCTGTTTATATTTCTCCCAACGCAACATTAAATGATTACCAAAATTATTTTGACTTTGTCTTATCAAATGACAATATTTGTTGTAATGAAAATATAGTGGTAGGAGATTTTAATATTCCAGAGGTTATTGGTAACAAATATAATCTTTACACTGGCTCTACAATTGCTAAATATCTTTATAATTTTATGTCTTTTATTAATTTAAGCTCATTCAATGGTATTCTAAACAAAATCGGTAGAACATTAGATCTTGTGTTGAGTTCTCTCTCAGCTAAAGTTGAACGTTGCGATGATCCTTTGGTTCCGGAAGATAATCATCATCCCTCTATTATTGTTAATATGTTATTTTTATTTTTTTCTGCATTGCATGAATTTTCCATTCCTTTCAATTATTCGACCGAAGTCACGTCTTTGGAACAGTATTGTTTTCTTAAGTTTTAATTTTGTTTTTAATTGTATGTTACCATACAGATTTCATAACGGTACAACTTTCACCTCTTTTGAAAACATGAAATTGTTAAGTTTACTTGAACTTTATCAACAGTAACACAAGTATTAGAAGACTTTTTTTGTAATCCAGTATTTTTCAAGATTAAAAGAACGAATGTAGCAGTGAAAACTCAAACTGGCACCAGACAATTTCTTTATTTCGTGATCTACCAAAACCGATCTACTGTGAGTAATAGGTCACGTCAAAACATTTAAGATGTGAATAATGATAAAGTGACAGTACGTTAGTTTTACTTTAGATTGTTGTAAAGAATAATAAAATCTCCAGTTCAATGCTTCAACGTGACCTATCACCTAAAATAGCTCTGTTCGGTAGGTCACGAAATAAAAAAAAAATATTTTTAAGAAACGCTATTATTTAACAATTAATCAAAAAAATGAACTAAAAAGAAAAAAAGAAAAAAATTTACAAAAAAAAATCACAGACATTACAGTTAAAAATAAATGCGTGGCGCATTAATATATATAATATTTATTATAAAATATTCGTTGTAAAATATTATATTAATGCGCCACGCTTTTATTTTTAACTGTAATGTCTGTGATTTTTTTTGTAAATTTTTTTATTTTTTTATTTTTAGTTCATTTTTTTTGATTAATTGTTAAATAATAGCCGTTTCTTAATAAATTTTTTTTTTAATTTTTTTTTTTGATTTTTTTGTAATTTTTTTTTCTGTGATTTTTTTGTAAAATTTTTTTATTTTTTTATTTTTAGTTAATTTTTTTAAGTAATTGTTAAATAAAAGCGTTTTTAAAATTTTTTTTAAATTTTAAAATTTATTTTTACAAACACCTCCACGGCGTATTGTCATCGAAGATAAACAAGTGTGCAAAGTTTGATTCATATTGATACGGTAGAAGTATTAAAATTTTAAGTTGCAAGATTTGATGGATCCAAGAGTAAGTTAAATAAAAGCGTTTAAAAATGGTCTGGTGGCAGTTTGAGGTTTCGCTGCTGCATTCGTTCATTTGATTTTAAAAAAATATTTTGTTGTACAAAAATTCTCTTAATACCCGTGTTACGGTTGATATATTCCAAGTAAACTTAACAATTTGATATTTTTAAAATAGGTGGCAAGTAAAAATATCTCTGGTGCGATGTTTCACCCATTCGTTTACTCACGTATCTGTGACTCGTTACTACAAGATGGCCTCTCGGTCGCTTACCGTAACCGTCCAACTGACTGTTTCCAGTATTTAAATTAAGATTTATATAAAAGTGACAGAACGGTAAGTTTTAACAATCGATTGTTGAAAAGAACAATAAAATCTTCTGTTTCAATGCTTCAATGTGACCTATCACCCACAGTAGATCCGTTTCAGTAAGTCCAGAAACATAGATGGTCAATTGGCAGTTAGGGTTTTACTTCCACGTATTATGTTCAGTTAATCTTAAAATGTGCTCGCGTCTCATCATGCTATCTTGGGTTCGAATCCCATTCAGGCACGGCATATTTTTATACGTTACAAAAAAAATTATTCCATCCTTCACCGTCTGCATTCGCAATAATTGCAGAACTGTCGGACGTTAAACAAAAAAAAATTATCTTGAATAATATCGGGTTATAAAAAAAATTATTTTAATACTTGTGTTACTATTGAAATAGTCCAAGTAAATTTAACAATTTCATGTTTCCGAATTAGGTGGGACATAAAAATAGTAACTTATATGTCGTATGTGATTGTACCGCCCATTTTTATCTCGGCAAGCAACCCAGAAACTATCTTATAGTAACAACCCACAGATACGTGAGTAAACAAAACGGGTGAACCATCGCATAAGAGATATTTTTACTTCCCAACTATTTTAGAAATATCAAATTGTTAATTTTACTTGGACTATATCAACCGTAACACGGGTATTACGAGAATTTTTGTATAACATAATATTTTTCAAGATTAAATGAATGAAAACAGCAGTGAAAAACCGCAACTGCTACCAGACCATCTCTATTTTTTTTATATCATGTAAAAAAGTTTAGTTTTTTTACATCTATCGAAACAGATCTACTGTGGATCACGTCTAAGCATTGAATCAGGAGATTTAATTTTCTTTTCAACAATCTAATGTTAAAACGTACCGTTCTGTCACTTTTACATAAATCAAAATTTAAATACTGGAAAAAGTCAGTTGTACAATCTCGGCAGGCGACCGAGAGGCCATCTTGTACTAACGACACAGACGTATGCGAGAAAACAAAATGGACGGTACCATCAAACCAGACATATTTTTACTTTCCGTCTATTTTGGAAAGATAAAATTGTTAAATTTACTTAGACAATATCAACCGTATTATAAAATATTAGGAGAATTTTTGTATAAAAAAATATTTTTTTAAGATTAAATAAACGAATGCAGTGATGAAACCTCAAACTACCACCATACAATCTCTATCTACTGCGAAAGGTTAGTGACGTAGAAGCATTGAAACATAAGATTATATTGATCTTTTCAATAATCGAATGTTGAAACGTATCGTTCTGTAACCTTTACATAAATCATAATTTAAATACTGGAAAAAGTCGGTTGTACAATCTCGGGCAGGTGACCGAGAGGCCATCTTGTAATAACAACCCACTGATACGGGAGTAAACAAAATGGGCGGAACTATCGCACCAGACATATTTTTACTTGCCACCTCATTTAAAAAAATTAAATTGTTAATTTTTTTTGGACTATATCAACAGTAACATGGGTATTAAGAGACTTTATGTGTAACCAAATATTTTTTAAAGATTAGGCCTAAATGAACGAATGCCGAAGTGAAAACCTAAACTACCACCAGACCATCTCTATTTCGTGACCTACCGAAATGGATCTACTGTGGGTGGTGTTAGGTCACGTCAAAGTACTGAAACAGAAGATTTTATTTTTCTTATCAATGTAAAACGTACTATTCTGTCACTTTTACATAAATCATAATAATTTTAAATACTGTAAAAAGTCAGTTGTACAATCCCGGCAGGCGACCGAGAGGCCATCTTGTATAACGACCCATAGATACACGAGTAAACAAAATGGGCGGTACCAACCCACCAGACATATTTTTACGTGACGCCTATTTTGGAAAGATGATAATGTTAAGTTTACTTTGACTATATCAACAGTAACACAGATATTTTTTTTCCTAATTTGTGTACGTTGCAATCTGTTCAATTCAGAACAATAAGCAACCCCATGACCCAATGAGATGAGGATGATGTGTATGACGTGTAAATGAGTCTTGTACAGACCCAGGCCGACCATTCCTGAGAGAGTATGGTTAATTAAACCCCAACCATCAAAGTACACCGGTAACCACTGTCTAGTATTCAAATCCGTATAAAAGTAACTACCTTTACTAGGATTTGAACCAGGAACCATCGTCTCCGAAAATCAGCTGTTAAACAGCTGATTTTGGCGACGACTTTACCTCTAGACCAACCCGGTGGGTTTCACAGATATTAAGAAAATTTTTATTATCAAATATTTTTCAAGAATTAATAAATGAATGCCGTAGTGAAAACCCAATTTACCACCAGACCATCTGTATTTCGTGACCTACAGAAACGGATCTACTGTGGGTGATAGGTCACGTCAAAGCATTGAATCAGATAATTTTATTAGCCTTTGAACAATCCTATGTTGAAAGTACTTTTCTGTTACTTTTACATAAATCAAAATATGTTGTTGTTTAGGTCAACAGCCAAAAGGTTGGTTTGAACCTCTAGAGGTTTTACTAAGTAAAAACGAGGAGTAAGGTGGTTTACCATTGCCTTCCTCACTGAGTTGAAAGAGTATGCTTATCAGCATGCCAGGCCCTCCGAAAAGCACCCACTTTCCACCCTGCAAATGACACCTTCACTTCATTCACCACAGGGTCTGGCTGCATAGTGAAATTCATTACTCTCAGAGGAGATAACTCTGACTAGTGTCTTTTACACCTCTATCTCTTCTGTTTTTAAATAGTTCAGTCATATAAGTGGCTGACTATGTGATAAGAAACAGAACTATTTTTTTTTAGCCCTGGACCAAACAGATAGAGTGCAATTAAAATAACACTCCACCTGCCCGTTTTGGGCATAAATCAAAATATAAATACTGATAAAAGTGAAGTGAACGTTCTCGGCAGGCTACTGAGTGGCCATCTTGTAGTAACGACCCAACGATACACGAGTGAAAAAATGGGCGGTACCATCGCACATGTTTTTTACTAGCCACTTATTTCGGAAATATGAACGATTTGACCTTTTTTCATCCTGGAGACTCCAAAGGGAGTAGGCCTATAAGACATGTCAAGATAAAACTGATAAACTGAAAGTTTATCACCAATGATAAATTCATCACTTACCACCAAAAATTGTTTTTGCTACTGCTTACTTCAGTAGGCTTGTCATGACCCTATTGAATCATATCACACACAATGAAAAATAAAAAAATCAAACACAATGATAAATTCATCACTTACCAATAATTTCCTCCTGCCACTGTTTAACTCAGCAGGCTTGTCATGAACCCCTTTGTATCAAATTGTAAACAATATTTGTTTAATTAAAGTTAAATACCAAAACTATTTAGAAAGGAATTCGTGCACACTGTAAAATGTTTCATCAATCAAGTATTGTTTTAGCTTTTTTTTAAATGATTTAAATTGTTACAACTTTTTAAACCTTGAGGCAATTTATTGATGTATTTTCTACCTGCATAAGTTGGTTTTTGTTCAAACAATTTACTGTTGTGATTAGCAACATAATAATCGATTCTGTTTCTTGTGCAGTGGTTGTGAACATTTAAATTCTGTAAAAAGGTATTTTTCTTTACGTACATTATCACTTCAAAAATGTACAAAAAAGGAACTGTGAGCAATTGCAGCTCTTTAAATAGTGATCTGCATGAGGTAAGGTAGTTGACCTATCACCCACAGTAGTAGGCCTACCGTTTCGGTAGGTCACGAAATAGAGACGGTGTTGAGGCAGTTTGTGTTTTCACTGCTGGATTTGTTCATTTATTCTTGAAAATTATTTGGTCATAAAAAATTTCTTAATATCTGTGTTACTGTTGCGTAAATTGTAAAAGGAGGAAATTGAAGTTCGACCATGACACGGGGTGTTTGGGTTGTCCCTCGTACCGTGCAGCCCTGAACGGGTTGGTACGGAGGACTGATGTTAAGAGTGGTTCAATATTTGGGTTTTTATAAGTATGAGGATTGTAGAAAGTTTGAATGTAGTCATAATAGGTTGTTTTGTTGTATATATTTGCTGTCGGCCTAAGCCAATTTAGTAGGAGTAGGTAGTTACACCTAGATGTAGGAGTTCCAAATGGTTAGGTGTACGCAGTAGGTGAGTTGTACTGTAGGTGGCTCTGGTCGCTTGTATAGTTTGTTGTTTGTTGTTTAGGTCATCAGCCGAAAGGCTGGTTTGAACCTATAGAGGTTTTACTAAGTAAAATGAAGAGTGAGGTGGTTTACCATTGCCTTCCTCGCTGAATGGAAAAGTAAGCTTATCAGTATGCCGGGCCCTCTGAAAAGCACATATTTTCCACTCTGCAAATGACAACTTCACTTCATTCACCACAGGATCTGGCTGTATAATGAAATTCATTACTTTCAGAGGAGATAACTCTGATTAGTGCCTTTTACACCTCTACTTCTTCTGTTCTTAAATGATTCAGTCATTTAATTGGCTGACCATGTAATAAGAAACAGAACTATTTATTTTAGCCCTGCAATGAACAGATTGAGTGTAAATAATTTGACACTCCACCTGTCAGTTATGGGCAGTTGTGTAGTTTAATTTGTTGTAAAGGTATTCCTCTGCCAGAAAGAAAAAAAAGAAAAGTATGTTGTTTTTTGTAAGCGCTTAACGAGATAAGCGCTTAGGGTATGTTCTAATGTTCGTGCCGCGTAAGTGAATATACTTTGAAAATGGATTTGGATGGAATGCTCATCGTGTTCGTTTCAATTGGAGGAGTTATTTTCGGTCTTTGAAAATTTTCGAAGTAATTATGTTAAAAAACGTGGGGATATAAAGTCGCTCTGGATGGTGAATGTGGCACCGCAAAAAGTGCTGGGTGGGCTTCGGCCTACATAAATATACCAATGATGCTGAGACCGACTGTTGCCGAAGCGGAGGGGGACACTTTTGGCTCAGTCTGTGTAACTTTGCACCATAGGAACTGAGGGCGTTAAGAAGGACTGCCGATAAAGATCTTTGATCTGGGGGATGGTTGGGACTACGATAGGGGATGGTTGGGAAACTCCGGAAAGTCTCAAGGTGGGTCCTTCACACATCGATTAACGATGTTGCTATAGTCAAAGTCTGCCCATAACAGACAGGTGGAGTGTCAAATTATTTACACTCAATCTGTTAGTTGCAGGGCTAAAATAAATAGTTCTGTTTCTTTTCACATGGTCAGTCAATTAAATGACTGAATCATTTAACAACAGAAGAGGTAGAGGTGTAAAAGACACTAATCAGAGTTATCTCCTCTGAAAGTAATGAATTTCATTATACAGCCAGACCCTGTGGTGAATGAAGTGAAGGTGTAATTTGCTGAGAGGAAAATATGTGCTTTGCAGAGGGCCCGGCATGCTGATAAGCGTACTTTTCCACTCAGTGCGGAAGGCAATGGTAAACCACCTCACTCCTCGTTTTACTTAGTAAAACCTCTAGAGGTTCAAACCAGCCTTTCGGCTGTTGACCTAAACAAAAACAACATGTAAAAGTAACAGAAGGGTACGTTTTAACATTCGATTATTGAAAAGAAAAATAAAATCTTCTGTTTGAAATGCTTCGACGTGACCTATCACTCACAGTAGATCTGTTTCGGTAGGTCACGAAATAGAGCTGGTAAATATATATTTCGCTAGTGTAAATATATTTTTCAAGAATTTTAATCAATCATTTTAAAATTTATTTATTTAGGTTGGAAAAAATCAAAAATCTAATATGAACAAAAAATTTTTAACTGCAACCGTTATTAATAATGTCAGATAGGACATTCATTGAACAGATAGGATCCTAAAAATATATCTTAATATTATTAATAAAACGTTAGAAATAAACAAAAACCTAACCTCAATAAACATAACCTAATTTTAATCATGAGTGAAAGACGCTAAATGAAAATTAACCTTAGTTTGGCTTACGGAAATACGGAAAATCACTCCTTCACGCTAAACTCGGCTTTTAGAGAAAAATGCTTTAATAAAAAGTTGTGGATCTTTTAATTTCTTATAAATTTGATTATACTTTTTTGAC
This sequence comes from Catonia carolina, assembly GCA_035578175.1. Classification (NCBI taxonomy): domain Eukaryota; kingdom Metazoa; phylum Arthropoda; class Insecta; order Hemiptera; family Achilidae; genus Catonia; species Catonia carolina. The sequence continues at coordinate 51,229,890 of JAQMRL010000009.1, read as the reverse complement.
GTAAAATGCATGCTAAGGCTGATCTTTTACTCGTTTTTGTGGAAAAAACAGAGAATAGCTAATTACCGCTAAACTAAGCGTTATACAAAAAAAATGTTTGAAATAACAGTTTTAGGATTTTAAATTCTCTACAACTTTTTTTATACATTTTAACGCCTAAATTCATATTAAAGTCGCAATATTAAAAACCATTTTTTCTGCAAGATTACAGCCTTCCCAAGAATTTCAGCAGATATGACGTCTACCCTATCTTGTAGACCATAAAACATTTAGTAAATGAGGCTATTTTAAAAAGAAACGTAGAAGCCGTTTTTGAGAAAATTGCAAAAATTAAAAAATGTCCCTAATAAACTACCACTTTTTATTTTTATAAACATTTTCGTGTCAGGTCCTCTAATCGAACCTAACTTAAGTTTTAAGTTTCAATTTCGTACAATGTTCCGTTCTTGAGATATTCTGTTCACACACACACACACAAATCGCTATAAACATGTTTTTTTTTTAATTCATGGGGTCTGAAAACGTGTCAATGAAAACTCGATTTCAAAAAATTGACTTGAAAACAATACTTTCCTTCCTATATAGTCATATAGGCAAGAGAAAGTAAAAAAATCTGGTGTGAAACACTCACACAACTTTCTCTTGCCAATGCAAATGATTAATAATAAACCTAACATTATTAATAAAATATTAGAAATAAACAAAAACTAACCTCAAAAACATAACGTTATTTTAATCATGAGTGAATGACGCAAAATGACAATCGAACTCAGTTTGGCTTAAAAATACGGAAAATCACGCTTTCACGCTAAACTAGGCTCTGTAGAGAAAAATGCTCTAAACAAAAGTTGTAGATCTTTTAATTTTTTATAACTTTTATTATATACACTTTTGTCGTAAAATGCATACTAAGACCGAAATGTTAAAAAAATCGATTTTTCTCACGTTTTCGTGAGAAAAAAAACAGAAAATCGCAAATTACCGCTAAACTAAGCGTTATACAAAAAAATGTTTGAAACAGAAGTTGTAGGTTTTTAAATTCTCTACAACTTTTATTATATATTTTTGCGCTAAAATTTATATTAAAGCCGTAATTTTAAAAAAACAACGTTTTTACGTGAAAACAGCCTCACCGAGAATTTCAGCAAACATGGCGCCTACCCTATCTTGTAGAGAATAAAAAATTGAGTAAAATAGGCGATTTTAAAAAAAATCGTAGGACCAGTTTTTGAGAAAATCGCAAAAAACTGAAAAATTATACGAATAAACTACTACTTCCGGTTGACCGATTTTGATGAAAATGTTCGTGTCGCATCCGGTAGTGGTATGTAACTTAAGTTTCAAGTTTCAAGTTCGTACGATGTTCCGTTCTTGAGATATTCTGTTCACACACACACACACAGACACACAGACACACAGACACACACACAGACACACAGACACACACACAGACCAATCGCTAAAAACATGTTTTTTGGGTTCAGGGGGTCTGAAAACGTATAGATCCGGTGAAAACTCGATTTCGAAAAATCGACATGAAAACAATACTTTCCTTCCTATATATTCATATAGGCAAGAGAAAGTAAAAAATTATAGTAAAGATTTTTAGTTAGATTTTCTTTCCCTTCGATGTTTTCTTACTTATTATAAGTTATAGAAACAAAATTTGTTAAAAACTTTAAACGTAAAGACTTATTTAAAAAATTAACAGGCTATAACTGACGCAAACAGGCACAGTAGGCGTAAATTGACGCTAATCGATCAACATAAATTACACAGCACAAAAATTTAAACCGTGTAAACTATTCCTTCTAAATAGGCCAGGCCTATTAATTTAACATGAACCTCTACTGATAACTAACAAAAATCTTCTATCGGTTTCATAATCATAGACACCCGAGTTTCTACGCTTGCATTTCCAAAATTATGGATCGGATTTCAACATACTTTACATCAAAATTTAGCTCATTTTATTATGCGTTGACTTATAATAGTCCTATATTATTAATGTAGTTTAAAAATTGCCATATCGAGGTTGGAAGACAAAAAGACCCGGTTTTATGGCTACCACAACAAATTTTATGCGTTTAGAGGCGCGTAACTCGATAATTATTTTACCGAAAAATTTGAAATTTTAACACAACAAAGTCAATTATATTCTTACAGCGTGTACGAAATTTGAAATTCGTACGTTATTTAAATTTTGTTTTATTAACAATATTCTGAACCCTTGCTATCTCGGTAACCGCTCGATCGTTCGGCACGGGCAAATTATCGATTTATTCAGCGTAAAAGACTTTGTATAGATATGTTAATAATATGATATATTAATTGGCCAATGTTGTGGTAGAATTTTTAAAATTTTTAAAAATAGACTGGTCAATGCGGGGGTTGGGCACTACTATCCATGATGTTGACAGTTTGTGTAAGTGACATCCTGTCGAACTTGCTACCTGAACAGGCAACATGCTGCTGGGAATACTGTTAAAAAATCAAAATTTAAATAACGTACGAATTTCAAATTTCGTATAAGCTGTAAGAATATACTTGTCTATGTTGCGTTAAAATTTCAATTTTTTCGGTCAAATAATAGCTAATTATTGAGTTACACGTTTCTGAAAGCATGAAATTTGTTGCGGTAGCAAAAAATCCAAGTCTTTTTGTCTTCCAACCTCGATATGGCAATTCTCAGACAACATTAAAAATATAGGACTATTATAGGTCAACGTATAATGAAATGAGATAAATTGTGAGTTAAAGTATGTTGAAATCCGACTCGTAGTTTTGAGATGCACGGGTTCAAAATCGGGTGTCTATTATTATAAAACCGATAGTAGTGACACTTACACGACTTTCTCTTGTCAATGTAATTAATTTAATAATGAAAAGCATAACTTAATTTTAATCATGATTGTGTCACCGCATGGCGACATTAAGTGGCAAACCTTATTTGTTTGGTGGCTCTGAAAAGGGCCGTTTAAGCGGTGGTCGTCTTGGAGAGGCGTCGGTCGTAGTCGTCGTGGTGGCCGAGGAGCTGGGCGACACGGCGTGTCGTCGTCCAGCGGAGACGTCATCTTCTTCCCTCGCAGTAGTGCGGCGATGGCTGCTTCGCTGGGTCCGGTGGGCGTAAGGCTCGGTCGAGGGACCGCTGTGGGTATCGCTCGCAGCAGCGTGCGATGACGTTCCGGTCGACTACTTACGCTGACGGGTCGGCGAGTGAAGCATCATCTTCTCTCTTGCGGGGTCGTCGATTAGTCCTCGCTGGAGTCCGGCAACCGTGTGCCGTGGTGGACGTCTTTTCGTTGTCTGGATCGGAAGCGGCGAGCCGGCGTGGTGGAATCGGAGCCCGAAGAGTGACGGCTCGGCTACCGGGTTCAGGCCTAGCCTTCCCTCAGCGGCAGTTGGGTCCCCACTGCAGCGTGACAGTGGTGGTCCCCAGAGCCTCGCAGTGTTGGGTCGGCGTAGGCCGTCTGCCGATAGCGCGGCCGAGGTGGCTTTCTCCGGGCCGGTGAAGGCTGACCGGTGCGGGAATGTAGCGTCCGCCATCGGTAGTGTAGACCAGGGATGGTGCGTCCGGTCTCGGCTGGGCTCGTCTTCTGTCTGGATCGGAAGCGAATCCCTCTGTGACTTGATAGGAATTGAATCGCTGCTCAGTGCAGCGCTCTTTACATAGTTGCCGAGAGCGCTGTGGTAGAGGGCGGGTACTGGCTCAGCCTTGATGACAAAGGCCTTTGTCGGTGTGGAGCCGAATTGTTTGTCGGTGCGCCGACAAAGGCCGGGAGAACTATTGAAGGCCGGCAACACAGTAAATGATTAATTAGAACGGGTGGCCGTGACAAGTGAATGATGCAAAATGAAAATCAACGTCCGTTCGACTTTAAAATACGGAAAATCACTAATTGACATACCTTGGACAATTCGAACTGGCACAAGCAGCTTCGGTGTTTATCTACTCCACTTATCGCCCCTCGCATTGCAACGATGGTACAGTCATAAAAGTATACAATCGCTACTGTAATGTACGACTCACGCACGGTCACTAAGCTTAATTTTTACTGTTGTTATTAATAATAATCTGTCAGACATAATGATGTGACTAATTTGTTTTCATATATAATTTTCTGTTCATTATATATTCAGACTAATTTGTTTAGTTAATTGCGTGCATCTGTAGAGTACAGTTTAATGATTTTTTGCAGTTTAGTTCTTGTAATTTATAATTTAAATTTTTACTGGGGTAAATTAAATACATATTAAAAAATGACATAATTCTTTGTGTGTTTGTACACTGAAATAAGGTTTAAGGTATTTGCGTGCATTAAAATTTGTACACCTTGTTGAAAGAATAGGTTATTGATATACTTTATGCGGAACTGTGTGTACACGTAAAGCAAGAGGTTGTGTCAGTTCAAATTGTCCACAGTATACTAAACTAGGCTCTGTAGAAGAAAATTCTTGTAATAAAAGTTGTAGATTTTCTAATTTTCTACAACTTTTATTATAAATATTTATTGTAACGTGCATACTAAGGCTGCAATATTTTAAAAAATCATTTTTTTACCGATTTCGATAAAAAAACAGAACATTAACTTTACTAATTCGCGCAAAATTAAGAGTTGTACAAAAAATCTTAAAATAAAAATTGCAGGTTTTTAAATGACTATAACATTGACACTCACCAGGTTGGTTTAGAGGTAAAGTCGTCTCCGTGAGTCAGCTGATTAACAGCTGATTTTCGGAGACGAAGGTTTCTAGTTCAAATCATAGCAAAGGTATTACTTTTATACGGATTTGAATACTAGACATTGGTTACCGGTGTACTTTGATGGCTGGGGTTCAATTAACCATACTCTCTCAGAAATATTCGGCCTGGGTCTGTAGAAGACTACACCACATTTACACGTCATACACATCATCCTCATCTCATTGGGTCATAGGGTTGGTTATTGTTCTCAATTGAATAGATTGCAACTGACACATATTAGGGATGAAAGAATGTATAGGGATGAGAGACTATTTTGATTGTTGTTTAGGTCATCAGCCGAAAGGCTGGTTTGAACCTGCAGAGGTTTTACTAAGTAAAATGAGGAGTGACGAGGTTAACCAATGCCTTCGTCACAAATTGTACAAATAAACTACTTTTTCCGGTTAACCGATTGTATTGAAAATGTTCACGTCGGGACCTCTAGTTAATAATAATAATAATAATAATAATAATAATAATAGCGCCTTTATTTACAAATAAGAAACAAAATATATGTATTTGTAATCCTTTTACAACAAACTAACATAAAAAACAACAGTAATAAAAAACAGAAAATTTTTACAATAAAATGTATTATCAATTAAACAAAAATATTACGCTAGGCACGATACGGCATGACCATCCTGGTCGTTTCCCGAGGGATCTCTGGTTGTACTTAACTTAAGTTTCAAGTTTTAACTTCGCATAATATTCCGTTCTTGAAATATTTTATTCACACAAACAGACCAATCCCTAAAAACATGTTTTTGGGATCAGAGGACCTGAAAACATCTAGCTATACCTGTTACAAATTTGGCAGAAGTGGGTGGAAAAAAAGTAAATCACAAATTCTTTACCACCTAATACAGTAGTATTTGTTCAATACGATCACGGCTAAAACGATTTTCTGCTCAAAATGCGTTTTCATGCAATCCTTGATTCATAAGGTAAAACACGTGTATATGGTTCCGCTCAATACGCATTCAATCCCGCCTAATACGCGCTCAAAATTGATGACTATTTTAAAAATAAGTTATGGAAATTTCGTTATTGGTTACAGTATTTATGTAGTACATTATGTATATCAGTGATGTTACTTGTTTGTGTTTTTTTTTTTTAATTAAACGTGACGTTCAAAAAAATGTATGTATTGTATGTTTATTTATGTAGAACATATAACCTAAATATTTATTTATGTATAAGCCTAGCATTATGTAATTACTGTTTGCACCACCATAAACTTTACTGGTTGGCAAAAACTTGAATATGAACTAAAAAAATAAAAAAGTTGGGTACCAGCTCTATCAGCAAAGTATGAGATAAATAAAATAAATAAGACTATATAATATCTTCACTTTAAACTAAATATTTAATGAATCTACAGGGACCGGCAGAAAAAGTGATGGTTTTTGATCTGACTGTAGCCTACATCGCAACAATGCGAGTGGGGAGAACCGGGTCAATGACTTTCATTCCCCGGCTCAATGCCATTACAGTTGCAATTGAGTCATGGGACGCACAACATCGTCCTTTCGTCATGGAGACTTACTTTAGTAACGGTTATTTGGTAGTCAAAACCCAGCATTTGTTCTGTACAAAGTTTGGAGTAAGTAGACACGGTAGTGTTCCCAGCGCAATGCAATAATGCGTTGGGTTAAAAATTTTAGAGAAACGGCTTCGTCTTTAAAACGGAAACATACAGGCCGTCCGCGTAGCGTTTGTACTCCCGAAAACACAGATGCTTTGCGATTATTAGCAACCAGAAGGCCACGGCGCCCTGCTGCGCATCACGCAGCTGTGCTAGGAATATCAGATCGGAGTCTTCGAAGAATTTCGCGTTTGGATTTTCATTTTTATTCGTATAAAATCGTAAATGTTTAAGATTTAAGCCAACATTATTTCTAAAACCGAAGAGAATGTGCACAATCAATTCTGAACATTTTAACTAACAATTCAATAATCATAATGTCAAATGAGGCCCATTTTCACCTGTCTGGTTGTGTAAATAAACGAAATTTCCGGTACTGGGCGGCAGAAAATCCTCTTAGCCTACACATAAAACCACTTCATTGCGAACGTGTGACAGTGGTTAAATTCGGAGTGATAGGTCCATATTTTTAAGAAGAGAACGGCCGAGCAGTTTTGATTACTTCAAGTCGTTATGTCAAAATGCTAAATAATTTCCTTGCAACAGAGTTACAACGTCGTAAAGTTGTCACTGCAAATGTTTGGTTCCAACAAGATGGTGTTACTGCTCACTCTGCCAAAGTGTCAATGAACGTGTTACGACAAATGTTCCCAGAACACGTGATTTAAAGAAATGGTGACCTATCATAGCCTGCTCGCTCCCCAGATCTTTCGGTATGAGACTTTTTTCTTTGGGGGTACTTTAAATCGAAAGTGTATGTCGTAAAGCCTCTAACAACTGAAGATCTGAAGCTAGCAATTTGAAATGAAATAGCAGGGATACCGAATGACATGATTGTGAAGGCAATGAATAATTTCCAAGTATGATTACATGAATGCGTGTAGAATGAGGGTCATCACTTGATTGACATAATTTTTAAAACAAAATAAGTGACTTTTAGAATTAAAGTGCTTTAATAAAAAATGGCAAAAAATTATATTTCAAATCTATTAATAATTTTTTTTTACATCATTCTGATTTATTTTATTCATTTCAAAACCAACAACTTTTTCTGCCGGTCCCTTTACAACTAACTAAATTAACCAACTACTAACAAAATAATCCTTTATACTCTAATCTATTTTAAAATATAGCCAACCTTTTCTGCCGCAACTTTAATATATAAAAACAAGAAAGCTTAACCAAACCCTTCATAAATATGAAATGAATTTACCTCAAATATTTTACCTTTTCTTCTTCTTCTCCTCGTTCTCCTACTCATTTCTTCAAAAACTGCCCTTCTTAACAATCTCTGTTCCACATTTAAGTTCCAAGGGAACTAATTTTAATTTCCTGGATCCGAACCAGGAAACCTCTGATTGACAAACCTCCCTTTCCCACCAACCGCTCAACCAACCTGGAGCCCCAACGGGAAGGAGAACTACCTCCGTAATTGGCTGAAAGTTGGTATGTGGAAGAAAGGCCCAAAAACACAGAGGAAGAAATACACCGGTCTAATGAATATGATTGATGATTGACAGTTGGCTGTATTTACAACTTATTGTCTAACTACTATTCTAATTTAACTTAATCATTTATTTTTTAGACATTATTTGATGGATTGTTACTGAGTTGGAAGTTATAATAATTAGGAATTACTTCCATTGTTTGTACTATTGTACTTTTACAATTGTACATGTTAATATATTCTCACATAACGCAGAATGTAAAAACTATAACACTTTTCTGCCTTAAATAATAATTTCTTTAAAAACCACTCTCTTAACAATATCTTCGCCGCTTCTCGGCTAAGACGATTTTCCGCCTAAGACGCTAATTTGTGTTGGATCCTTGAAAATCGTATTAAGCGAATTATACTGTATTGAGAAAAATTATGTTTAATGGTACAATTAATAAACAGCATAAAAAATTATTATAATTTACAAATGTTACTTCAATTACGTCGTTCGATGACGTCAGTAGCTTCTTCCTGTATTACATCAACTAGTATTATAAAACTGTGTAGTATTGTAAAACTGTACAATACACACACATTTATAACCCTATACATCATATTCTCATTCCAAAAGTTTTACCCATACATAAAATTTAATATCAAAGATATTTAACAAGAGCAAAAACACCTCAACGAATTAATGACTGCAGATGAGATCTATCCACTTAGTGAAGTGCCGAAATGTTGACTATGCGACAGTGAAGAGGAGTCAATTGCCAATATATTTGAAAGATGTCTCTATTTTGGCCTCGAAAGAATGGAGACATCTGAGAAGATAGGCGTTGGACGGTGGAGCTCAGAGAGGGTAGGGGCAGCGATGCTGCGGGATGAAGAGAGCTGGAATTTGGTCGCTCAGTTTGTGGAGGGACAAGACATCTGGAGATCAGTGGGATAGCCCTTTCCCACAGTAAATTAATCCTGTCCCAATCTCATAAAGTAGGCACACTAATTTCCTGAGCTGGTGATGAAAGAGATAAATGAATGTGAGAGGGTGATTGTTGGTCAGTGACAGCGAGAGGGAAATTAGGCTACGGTTCCCTTCCACGCTCCACTGACAGTGTGTAAATTTTTTTAACCTGTCATTTCTCTTATGGTACTATATAAACTATGTAAGGGAGGTAAAGTATTCTTTGCTGATGTCGGATCAAGTGGGCTGTCGGGGGTTTTTAGGTTGGTAGGCGGTTGCGGCATCCTTGAGGCTGGACGAGGATGCCTCAATTGATTCCAACACTACTTCCCTCAACGTAAGGGAGTGAACATGAGTTTTTCTCGCTGCCTCGGACAAAAAAAAAAAGATGAGATTTATCCAATAACAGCTACGGTTGGATGTGAGGTTGCCATTTTGCTAAGTCACACTCTTTTCCATCAAATTCTAGCTGACTTTTTGTCGGCCTGACTTCCACAGTGGGACCACAATGTGATAACGCACGATAGAGTTAAAGTAAATTAGTTGGATCTGTGCTGTGTTCTATGTCACTATGCTTTGCCTTCATCTGCAGTCTTTAGTTCGTTAAGGTATACGTTAATTAAGGTTAGGTTCGTTAAGGTTAACGGTTCATGTGTAGCCTACGTTGAAAGGAAGTAGATAACAATGAAAAGTTAAAAAATATCAGACCTGACAGGGATTGAACTCAGTACATCATCCGACCGTCCACGGCACCAAGGAAACCGTTCGAAGAACGGACACTTTAGTAAATAAATAAAACAAAATCATTTGTTTAATTTTGAAAATGTGAGCTAATTGTACAACACTTACCATATTGATAATTACAAAAATATCCAAAATATCTGACCGCATTTTAATTTATAAGTGAATACAGAGTTGTTCGTCACGTAAACTATTCTATACAGTATCAAACACCCACTAAACTAAACAGTTTAAAACTACAAGATTTGTATTATAGCAATTATGTAGGCATAATAGATTGAGTACATTTCTGATTAAAGAAATAGGTTAAGGTTAACTTTTGAACGTGACTTCACAACTGATCCGTATTAAGATTTGTATTTCTTATTACCACATTAGTTAAAGTACCCGTTCTTTGAACGGTTTTCTTGGTGCTATAGACGATCTGTTGGTGTACCGGGTTCAATCCCTGTCAGGTCTGATATTCTTTAATCATTCATTGTTATCTACTCGTACCTCCTTTCAACGTCAGCATTATTATTAATGAAAAAGAAAATAGTTGTACGTAAAATAAAAGCATGATCTTGGTATTTTTACTTTCTCTTGCCTATATGAATATACTATAGGAAGGAAAGTATTGTTTTCATGTCGATTTTTCGAAATCGAGTTTTCACCGGATCTATACGTTTTCAGACCCCCTGAATCCAAAAAACATGTTTTTAGCGATTGGTCTGTGTGTGTGTCTGTGTGTCTGTGTGTGTGTCTGTGTGTCTGTGTGTGTGTCTGTGTCTGTGTGTCTGTGTGTGTGTGTGTGAACAGAATATCTCAAGAACGGAACATCGTACGAACTTGAAACTTGAAACTTAAATTACATACCACTACCGGACGCGACACGAACATTTTCATCAAAATCGGTCAACCGGAAGTAGTAGTTTATTCGTATAATTTTTCAGTTTTTTGCAATTTTCTCAAAAACTGGTCCTACGATTTGTTTAAAAATCGCCTATTTTACTCAATTTTTTATTCTCTACAAGATAGGGTAGGCGCCATGTTTGCTGAAATTCTCGGTGAGGCTGTTTTCACGTAAAAACGTTGTTTTTTTAAGATTACGGCTTTAATATAAATTTTAGCGCAAAAATATATAATAAAAGTTGTAGAGAATTTAAAAACCTACAACTTTTATTTCAAACATTTTTTTGTATAACGCTTAGTTTAGCGGTAATTTGCGATTTTCTGTTTTTTTTCTCACGAAAACGTGAGAAAAATCGATTTTTTTAACATTTCGGTCTTAGTATGCATTTTACGACAAAAGTGTATATAATTAAATTTATAGAAAATTAAAAGATCTACAACTTTTATTTAAAGCATTTTTCTCTACAGAGCCTAGTTTAGAGAGAAAGAGTGATTTTCCGTATTTCTAAGCCAAACTGAGGTTGATTTTCATTTTGCGTCTTTCACTCATGATTAAAATTAGGTTATGTTTGTTGAGGTTAGTTTTTTGTTTATTTCTTATGTTTTATTACTACTGTTAGGTTTATTGTTAATTATTTGCACTGGCAAGAGAAAGTTCTGTGAGTGTTTCACACCAGATTTTTTTTACTTTCTCTTGCCTATATGAATATATAGGAAGGAAAGTATTGTTTTCATGTCGATTTTTTGAAATCGAGTTTTCACCGGATCTATACGTTTTCAGACCCCCTGAACCCAAAAAAACATGTTTTTAGCGATTGGTCTGTGTGTGTGTGTGTGCGTGTGTGTGTGTGTGTGTGTGTGTGTGCGTGTGCGTGTGTGTGTGTGTGTGTGTGTGTGTGTGCGTGTGTGTGTGTGTGAACAGAATATCTCAAGAACGGAACATCGTACGAACTTGAAACTTGAAACTTAAGTTACGTACCACTACCGGACTCGACACGAACATTTTCATCAAAATCGGTCAACCGGAAGTGGTAGTTTATTCGTGTAATTTTTCACTTTTTTGCGATTTTCTCAAAAACTGGTCCTACGATTTTTTTTAAAATCGTCTGGTTTACTCAGTTTTTTATTTTCTACAAGATAGGGTAGGCGTCATGTTTGCTGAAATTCTAGGTTAGGCTGTTTTCACGTAAAAACGTTGTGTTTTTACGATTACAGCTTTAATATGCATTTTAGCGCAAAACGTTATATAATAAAAGTTGTAGAGAATTAAAAATTCTACAACTTTTATTTCAAACAATTTTTTGTATAACGCTTAGTTTAGCGGTAATTTGCGATTTTCTGTTTTTTTTCTCACGAAAATGTGTGAAAAATTGATTTTTTTAAGATTTCGGCCTTAGTATGCATTTTACGACAAAAGTGTATATAATTTAATTTATAGAAAATTAAAAGATCTACAACTTTTATTTCTAGCATTTTTCTCTACAGAGCCTAGTTTAGAGAGAAAGAGTGATTTTCCGTATTTCTAAGCCAAACTGAGGTTGATTTTCATTTTGCATCATTCACTCATGATTAAAATAAGGTTATGTTTTTGAGGTTAGTTTTTTGTTTATTTCTAATATTTTATTAATAATGTTAGGTTTATTGTTAATTAATTAATTTCTTGCATTGGCAAGAGAAAGTTGTGTGAGTGTTTCACACCAGATTTTTGACAATGTGACCGTGAATGGGTGTATCGGGTAGGTAGGTAACTGATAGGCCTACCTATTGACACAATATTTTTGTTAATATTGTCTATATGTTGGTACATGTTTGACATTTTATTTTGTGTTTTATTTAGTTAGAGGATGGTATTCTCCACCTACATGCTATATGCTACAGGAGATACCTACTGTCAATTTCTTTATTACAGGTACCCAAGTTTGAAGCCTTGTTTCCTCAAAACCGCTTAATCAATATTAACGTTCTACATATACACCAAAATTTAGCTAATTTCAATTTGCGTTGTTACATGTCAATTTCATATTATTAGCGTGTATTAATATTTCGATATAAGAATGAGAAGAAAAAAAGAGCTGGGTTTTTTGTTGCTGCAACATATTGGATGCAATTATAGGCTTAAACTCAAACACCTTTAACTTTTAGTAGCAACAGTTAATCGTTTAAAAATGCTCCGAGTGTTGAAACATTGTGATGTGTGTGTAGATTAGTTAGCGTACAAAATGTGCGTCTTTATTAATTATGACGTTAATGACATGTGACATGCGAGTGGATTCTCAATTACCAAACCCAGTACTTCGCGTTTTTATATCTAACACCCTACAAACCATATCAGTCTATTTGAGATTTTATATTTCTTATACATGCCCAAAACGAGCAGGTGGAGTGTTATTTTAACTGCACTCTATCTGTTCGGTCCAGGGCTAAAAAAAATAGTTCTGTTTCTTATTACATAGTCAGCCACTTATATGACTGAACTATTTAAGAACAGAAGAGGTAGAGGTGTAAAAGACACTAGTCAGAGTTATCTCCTCTGAGAGTAATGAATTTCACTATGCAGCCAGACCCTGTGGTGAATGAAGTGAAGGTGTCATTTGCAGGGTGGAAAGTGAGTGCTTTTCGGAGGGCCTGGCGTGCTGATAAGCATACTCTTTCAACTCAGTGAGGAAGGCAATGGTAAACCACCTCACTCCTCGTTTTTACTTAGTAAAACCTCTAGAGGTTCAAACCAGCCTTTTGGCTGTTGACCTAAACACATTTCTTATACAGTTGGAGTCTATAGTAAACAAATTTACCCATAACATCCAGGTAGAATGTTAAATTATTTGCACTCGATCTGCTAGTTCCAGGGCTACAAATAATAGTTCTGTTTCTTATCATATGGTCACCCAATTTTATGATTGAATTATTTAAGAACAGAAGAGGTAGATGTGTAAAAGATACTAGTCACAGTTATCTCCTCTGAGAGTAATGAATTTCATTATACAGCCAGACCCTGTGGTGAATGAAGTGAAGGTGTCATTTGAATGGCGAAAGTAAATGCTTTTCAGAGGGTCTGGCATGCTGATAAGCATACTTTTCCACTCAGTGTGTAAGGCAGTAATAAACCACCTCACTTATCGTTATTTTTTAGTAAAACCTCGATTTCAAAAAACATTATCTTACCTTCCTAACAATATAAAAAGATGTTACTAATTCTGTTGGTGTGGAATAGCCTGGAAAGTAACCACAAAAAAATTGGACAGGAAGGTACAATAGTTTTACTTTCTCTTGCCTATATATACATATTGGAAGGAAAGTATTGTTTCATGTCGATTTTGAGAAATCGAGTTTTTACCGGATCTACACGTTTTCAGACCCCCTGAACCCAAAAAAACATGTTTTTAGCGATTGGTGTGTGTGAGTGTGTGTGTTTGTATGAGTGTATGTGTACGTATGTATATGTATGTATGTGTGTGTGTGTGTGTGCGTGTGCGTGTTTAAACAAAATATCTCAAGAATGAAATATCGTACGAATTTTAAACTTGAAACTTAAGTTATATACCACTAAAGGACCAGGCACGAACATTTTCATCAAAATCGGTCAACCGGAAGTAGTAGTTTATTTGTCTCATTTTTCAGTTTATTGCGAGTTTCTCAAAAACGGCTCCTACGATTTTTTTTAAAAATCGCCTCATTTACTACAGTTTTATGCTCTACAAGATAGCGTAAAAAATTGTTTTTTTGAGATTGCGATTCCCGTTTTGTCCTGGCGGTACAGTACTGTACCATCTGATGAGTTCTAACATTTTTTGAAATATTTTTTTTTTGAAGGGAATTTTTGGTAAACAATTGGTTGAAGTATAAAATATAAACATGTTTTTGTTATGTTACGTTGGCAGAACTGTTTCTTTTATTGTTTTATTGAATAAAAGTAGCCATTAATGTTTATGTTGTGAACAATCATGGATTCTTCAAATATGTAAGTATAATTTTTGTTTATATAACTTTAAATTATAGTTTTTTTCAATCTGCTAATTGTTATTTACACTTCTAAAGAATATTATAAGACAACTTTAGTGTTTTGTATGTGTGTGTACATCATTAATTAAATTCTGTGGCTGTCATAACCTAACTGGTACAGTATTGAACCACTAGGCTCTACAGATGCCATGTTGGTATTCTAATATGTTTTTGTTTGATATACATGCACCATAACATTTATATCTATGCTTATAATTAGTAAGCTATTTTATATAAAAACCTGATGTATTTCTACTGCACTCACATACAAACTAACGCTTATACTATGTATGCGTTAGGTGTCATCAGAACCTAATGTACCCACTAATGTAGAAAACCAACTAACGAATTTTTGAATGTAATGTTATAACTTACTATGACTAGTTTGATTCATTTTATTGTTTTATTTTTTTCTCAGGTACACAGTTGCTGAACTTAATACACTCTTAGAAGAAAATTATGAAATAGGTCATCTGCGTAGACTTTACATTGAACTCCTGTAGCTAATTACTTGTCAGATGAAGATTCAGCAGACGAAGATGATGGAGACACTCTTGACAACATTTCGAAAAATATTCTATCAGGAAGAGGTGAGGCAGTTCTTGTAACCGGTGAGAGAATTGGTGATGACAGTGCAGATGGATTACTAGGTAATATAACATCTTTTAATACTCCATTGAGCCAGACTGATAGTAATGAAACAGATTCAACATCTCAACCACCTCGTAAAAAGAAAAAACTTAGTGATGCCACACAGGATGATTCCAGTGAAATATCGTCATCCCGTGATAATTTTAAACCGGTTGATCAAAAAAATATATCTGGAAAAAAAATGATTTAAAATGCAACCACCCCATAATTCCCACCCCTGATTACTCAGA
The DNA here is from genome assembly GCA_035578175.1 of Catonia carolina. Taxonomy (NCBI): domain Eukaryota; kingdom Metazoa; phylum Arthropoda; class Insecta; order Hemiptera; family Achilidae; genus Catonia; species Catonia carolina. Next base: position 51,214,584 of record JAQMRL010000009.1, on the reverse strand, counting down.
ATATGTAGATGCTAGTCCGGTTCAACTTTTTGAACTTCTGGTTACTGATGAAATTTGTAAGCACATTGTTGACGAAACTATAAAGTACAGTCGTCAACAAAATAATACTGATTTTAGTACTTGTGTTGAGGAAATAAGATGTTTCATTGGTATTTTAATATTATCAGGGTATAACGTACTACCAAGTAAAAGAAATTATTGGGAAAGATCTGACGATATGCGTAATACCATGGTCTGCAATGCAATGCGTAGGGATAGATTTTTTGAAATATTTAGATATATTCATTGTGCAGATAATACGGCACCAGTAGAATGTGACAGGTTGTTCAAATTGAGACCTTTGATGAATTTACTGCAATCAAAATTTAGAGAAAATTTCAAAGGTGATGTAAAACTTAGTTACGACGAAAGTATGATCGAGTATTACGGGCGGCATGGTTGTAAGCAGTTTTTAAAAGGAAAACCTATTCGGTTTGGCTTTAAAGTTTGGTCTTTTAACACATCTAAAGGTTACTTAATTGATTTTGAAGTTTATCAAGGTCGGATACCAGGTATATCTCAAAAAGATGAAGAACTTTTTGGAAAGGCTTCAGCTCCACTTATAAGAATGCTTGATCAGCTTCCACCTTCTGTTAAATATTTACCTTTACACATTTATTTTGATAATCTATTTACAAGTTTTAATTTGCTAAGGTATTTGCACGACCAAGATTATGTTGGTACTGGAACTATAACAGATAACAGAATTTCAAAAAATAACAGTTTGGTTTTTATAAAAAAAAACGAAATGAAAAAGAAACCTAGAGGTACATATGAATTTAAAACCTGTGAGGATGAAAATTTTATAATTGTAAGATGGATGGATAATGCCGTAGTCACAGTAGTATCTACAGGACATGGGTTGCAGCCAGTACAGAAAGTAGAGCGATATTCGCAAAAGTTAAAAAAACACATAAAAATAAGTCAGCCAGACGTAATCAAAAAATATAATTTATCAATGGGTGGAGTTGATAAAATGGATCAAGGAGTATCAAATTATAGAATAGGAATGAGAAAAAGAAAGTGGTGGTGGTGTATCTTCACGTGGTTACTAGATGTAAGTACTCATAATGCATGGATACTAACACGATACAGCGGCTCTAACATTAGTCAACTGAACTTTAGAAGATATATAGTGCAGACATATCTAACCAAATATTCTTCCGGAGTTCCTAAAAAGTGTAGGGCGGCCGATTACTTCGATGTTTAGCGAAATGAATTGCTCTGTATCTGATGACATTAGGTTAGATAGGATGGATCATCTTATTGAAACAACAAAAGGATCTAGAAGTCGCTGCCAAGGTGAAAATTGTTCAAAACGTGTGCAAACTCAATGCAGCAAGTGCAAAGTGGGAATTTGTATAGACTGTTTCAAGCCATTTCACACGAAATAAATTATATTTTTATGTTCACTTTTCATTTAATAATTTTAAATATGTCATTAGATCTAAGAAATAATATTTTATCTGTCTTAATAACTTTTTAAACTTAAAATAATAAAATACTTACTTTATTTGATAAGTTTATTTTATTTATTTTTATTAAACCTGTGATTTACAGTAGTATTGTGTAATAGCCAAAAAACTATGCAACTCACGAGCCTGGCGGTACAATAATGTACCAGGCCGCCATTGCATCCAGAAACAAAATATTTGGTAAATATTGATAATTTTCAACATTTTACATACTTTTATATTCAATAATAATAATACAACATAAATACAGAACAAAAAAATTATTCGGTCATAATGGGTATGCATTTTAGCGCAAAAATGTATCTAGTAAAAGGTGTAGATAATTATTCTACAACGTTTATTTCAAACACTTTTTGTATAACGCCTAGTTTAGCGATTTTCTGTTTTTTTCTCACGAAAACTTGTAAAAAATAGATTTTTTTAAGAGTTCAGCCTTATTATGCATTTTACGACAAAAGTGTCTATAATCAAATTTATAGGAAATTGAAAGATCTACAACTTTTATTTGAAGTATTTTTCTCCACAGAGCCTAGTTTTGCGTGAAAGAGTGATTTTCCGTATAATTTAGCCAAACTAGGTTGCTTTCATTTCGCATCATTCACTCATGATTAAAATAAGATTATGTACTTTGAGGTTAGTTTTTTTTATTTCTTATGTTTTATTTACTAATGTTAGGTTAAATTTGTTCAGTATTTCATTAGCAAGAAAAAGTCGTGTGAGTGTTTCACACAAAATTTTTATTATTTTCCATCTGGCAATCTCTTTTTAGGGAACTTAAGGTTACCCGAAACAGAGAAAATTTGAAATTTTCACAATTCGGTTTTTTGCACATTATCAAAATTCAGAGTTTTCTGCATTCAATGATGTATGCTTTGCTTGGGGTTTTGCAGTTTTCATCCCCAAAAAAAATAATTAAAAATATGATGACCCTTACTTTATTTTCTAAACGTTACCAGTTTGCATAAACACATCTATTTTTTGAATGACAAACGATTAATTCCTAATTGTTTTTGTTTTTAAACTTTACGTTGGCATTAGACCAGCTGTGAATGTAATAACAGTTGAGGAATTTCCAGATTATTATCCTGGAATGCATTAGAGGTAACTACTGTATTTTACAGTTTTTATAATGTGTTTTCTTTAAGTTTTTTCTTGTTTCCCGTAAATAGCAATTTTTGACACATAAGGAACATTTTTTCAGCCAACTCTGTACGGATGTTAATGCCATTTTTGCACAGCCTTATACATCATAATTTCAATATACTGAGATAATATTATAGTAAAATAATGTATTTGAATAATTAGTTTCCCCTTAAATAGGTAAAATAATATGATTTTCAAAAGTTTCAATTTCAAAAAACTTTCTTTTACCTTCCTAACAATATATAACCTACCGGGTTGGTCTAGAGGTAAAGTCGTCGCCAGAATCAGCTGTTTAACAGCTGATTTTCGGAGACGAAGGTTCCTGGTTCAAATCCTAATAAAGGTAGTTACTTTTATACGGATTTGAATACTAGACTATGGTTACCAGTGTACTTTGATGGTTGGGTTTTAATTAACCATACTCTCTCAGGAATGGTCGGCTTGGGTCTGAACAAGACTACAACTCATTTACACGTCATACACATCATCCTCATCTCATTGGGTCATGGGGTTGCTTATTGTTCTAAATTGAACAGATTGCAACGTACACAAATTAGGAACAAAAAAAACAATATATAAAGATTCTACTAATTCTGCGGTTGTAGAATACCCTGAAAAGTAATCACAAAGAAATAACGCAAGGTGTAATAGTTTTTTGAGAAAATGTTTCTTACATTAACATTACGGAAATAGGCATTTCGGGCATCCTTAAACCAGGTGCACGTTTTATAGTGTTACATGTTGATGAAACCAAAAATATTATTCGATTGATTCCCTTCTTAAAAATTTTAATTTGAAACGAAACTAGAAGGAGGGCAAGCGTGAATTTAGCTGTAGATCAGTTAAAAAACCATAGTAGTTGTGTATGAAATTGACGCATTTGAACCACGTAAAAATCATTGTTAGTCAATATAGAACGTACTGTTCGAATAATTTAAAATGAATTATTCATTAGCAACGATACGACTTTAACGAACATGCAATTGGTAGTTCTTTGAACATGATTCACGTTCCATCCAACCAATAGGTTATAAAAAATATTCTTTCATACATAATTTTATAATTTTTGTTTAAAGTTCAGTGATTCAATTAAGGTTTTTTGTTAGTAGTAATAAATTGTTAAATTTTCATTAAAAATTATATCGTTAGTGTACTTCAGTTCTATAAAATAGTGGTTACAGTGAATGAAAAAAATTTACGTTTTAGGTTATTCAAGTTAAATAGTTTTTGAAAAATGGAATTTCGGGAAGTTTTATTTGGTTTAATTACCATGGCATGTGTAATGTAAGTATTTATTTTTAATACCATATTTTTTTTTATTTTATCGCGTTCACTTGTCCAATATGAATATATAGCTATAGGAAGGAAATTATTGTTTTCATTTCTATTTTGGAAATCGTGTTTTAATCGGATATATAAGTTTTCAGACCCCACAACCCCAAAAACACTGTTTTACTGATTAGTTTGTGTGTGTGTGTGTGTGTGTGTGTGTGTGTGTATACAAAATATCTCAAGAACGGAACATCGTACGAACTTGAAACTTGAAACTTAAGTTATATACCACTACCGGACCCGACACGAACATTTTCATCAAAATCGGTCAACCGGAAGTAGTAGTTTATTCGTGTAATTTTTCACTTTTTTGCGATTTTCTCAAAAACTGGTCCTACGATTTTTTTAAAAATCGCCTGGTTTACTAAACTTTTTATTCTCTACAAGATAGGGTAGGCGCCATGTTTGCTGAAATTCTGGGTGAAGCTGTTTTCACGTAGAAACATTTTCTTTTTAAGATTGCGGCTTTAATATGCATTTTAGCGCAAAACGTTATATAATAAAAGTTGTAGAGAATGTAAAATTCTACAACTTTTATTTCAAACATTTTTTTGTATAACGCTTAGTTTAGCGGTAATTAGCAATTTTCTGTTTTTTTCTCACGAAAACGTGTGAAAATCGATTTTTTTAAGATTTCGGCCTTAGAATGCATTTTACGACAAAAGTGTGTATTATAAAATTTGTAGGAAATCAAAAGATCTACAACTTTTAATAAAGCTTTTTTTTGTACAGTGCCTAGTTTAGCGTGTAGGAGCGATTTTTCGTATTTTTAAGCCAAACTGAGGTCGATTTTAATTTTGCGTATTTCACTAATGTTTTTTGAGGTTAGGTTTTTGTTTATTTCTAATATTTTATTACTAATGTTAGGTTTATTGTTAATTATTTGTATTGGCAAGAGAAAGTTGTGTGATTGTTTCACACCAGATTTTTTTGAAAAGTAAATAGTTTATTCATGTGTGTATCATACAATATGTAATGGTGAACAAAATAAGCCATATGAGATGATGTATGTTATAATTTAAGGTGAGTGAACAGAAATAATATGTTTTCTGAATAATTATTCTGTTACAGGTTTGTTGTTCGAGCTGTTCCATCTCCTAGAGTAAGTATAATGGATTTATATTATAGTTGTTAGGCGTATAAAAAAAATTGTAATGCAAAAAGGCATGCCTCAAATTGTATGCGCTTAGAGGTATGCCATTCACGTTCTGCACTCGTATCTCACATCTGTTGTGTTTTCAAGATGGATAAAGATGATATTATTCTGTTAAAGGGGTAGTCAACCCAGAAAATTTCTTTTTTTTTTTCTTTTTTATTCCTAATTTGTGTACGTTGCAATCTGTTCAATTTAGAACAATAAGCAACCCCATGACCCAATGAGATGAGGATGATATGTATGACGTGTAAATGAGGTGTAGTCTTGTACAGAGCCAGGCCGACCATTCCTGAGAGAGTATAGTTAATTAAACCCTAACCATAAAAGTACACCGGTAACCACTGTCTGGCATTCAAATCCGTATAAAAGTAAACTACGTTTACTAGGATTTGAACCAGGAACCTTCGTCTCCGAAAATCAGCTGTTAAACAGCTGATTTTGGCGACAACTTTACCGCTAGAACAACCCGGTGGGTCAACCCAGAAAATGAAAATCAAAACTTGTGGCTATAATTTATCGTTATTTATTTTAAATGAAAGATTATTTTACTAGTATTGATCTACTATTTGAACCAAGCCAAAAAATTAATTACAGCACCTAATATTATAAGGGTGAGGTTGGAAAAGCGGGCTTTTACGGGGAATAAAATATCTCTGGAACCAAGAAAGATATCAACAAGATTCTTTTGCTACAAAATACGGAAAATTGCTGTCTATTATCTGTTGTATGCGCTTGTATGTACTTTTTCTTGCAAGAAATTCATTGAAGAAAAACCATATTTTCAAAAACATTTTATTTTATGGATTCACCAATTATTTTTTAACTAAATCCCTATTAAGGTTGTTGTAAAATCATTCCACAAATAATTGAGCAAGAAATTATGAACATGTGAAAAAAAAACATCATCCAAATATCTCCAATACAAACCAAAATATTTAATTACAAAGAATGTACAATCATGCAAAAACTACATTTCCGGAAAACTTAAGTTGAAGGAATAGTTTCACTCGCCTTGCTAGTGAGCTTTATTTTAAACAGATGTTTTTATAACTTTTTGTCAACGTACACACAAAGTAAACAGTAAATGTTGTGCTTCAGAAAATTTTAAATTTCAAATAAATGCAAAAATCAATCAAAATTTAAAAAAAAAATCATCTTCTTGAGTTGATTACCCCCTTAAGAAGAATCAGTGCGGTATATTTAGTGATTAGAAAAGTAAATAAACTTAGGAAATCAAGGTTTACCTACTCTTGTAAAAATTCATGATTCAGTTCAAAAATAATTTGCCTATCTTTACGTGGAACCAAAACAGCACTTTTTTAAAAATGGCCGGGGTATTAAAACGGAACATCAGATTTCACTTTCAAAATAATCTAATTATACAGAAAACTCTGATCTTTAAACTTAAACGACGATTTTTTTATACAAAACCTGGATGAAGTACCAGACGTTTGAAAAGTACATCAACGGAAAACCGGCTAAAAATGGAGTACTTTTTATGCATAAATTGCTTTATCTCCGATTAAGTTTTAAATAAAATAATTTAAGTCAAACCAATCGTCGCAGAAAAAAACAGGCTTTCATTTTCTTTGCATCCAAGAGACTCCAAAAGGGAGTATAGGATATGTCAAGATAAAACTGATAATAACAATGATAAATTCATCACGTACCACCAAAAATTTGTTTCTGCTACTGCTTACTTCAGTAGACTTATCATAAACCCCCTTTATGTCAAATAGCACACAAAATTTTAAAAAATTAAACACCAATTTTAAATTCATCACTTACCAATAATTTGTTTCCGCTACTGCTTAACTCAGTAGGCTTCTCATGAACCTCTTTGTATCAAATAGTACACAATATTTGTTTAATTAGAAGTTAAATGCTTTTCAACTAAAAACTATTTAGAAAGGAATTCGTACACACTGTAAAATATTTCATCAATCAAATATTGTTTCAGCTTTTTTGTTAAATGACTTGAATTGTCACAACTTTTTAAACCTTGTAGCAATTTATTGATGTATTTTTTACCTACATAAGTTGGTTTTCGTTCAAATAATTTAGTGTTGTGATTAGCAACATAATTAAATCGATTCTGTTTCTTGTGTAGTGGCTGTGAACACCTAAATTCTGTAAAAAGGTATTTTGCTTTACGTACATTATCACTTCAAAAATGTACAAAGAAGGAACTATGAGCAATTGCAGCTTTTTAAAATAGTGAACCCTAGGGTTGGTCTAGAGGTAACGACGTCGCCAAACAGCTGATTTTCGGAAATGAAGGTTCCTGGTTCAAATCCTAGTAAAGGTAGTTACTTTTATACGAATTTGAATGCTAGACAGTGATTACAAGTGTAATTTGATGGTTGGGGTTCAATTAATCATACTCTCTCAGAAATAGTCGGCCTGAGTCTGTACAAGACTACACCTTAATTACACGTCATATATATCATCCTCATCTCATTGGGTCATGGGGTTGCTTATTTTTCTGAATTGAACAGATTGCAATATACACATATTAGGAATTAAATAAAAAATAAATAAATAGTGATCTGCATGAGGTAAGGTGGTTGACTCCCATCATACACCTGACAGTTCTTTTTCTGTATTTTAAAAACTCTTTCCATGTTACACTGTGATGAATTCATTTAATGTGGTGTAGGGTTCAAAATTTTCCATTTGGTTGATTTTGAGATAAAGCTTTTCGAACAGAACGAACTTCTTTCATGGCGGCCACTATAAAACACTACAAATTGAACAAAGTAATGAATTTTCACTCCAACCTCTCGGGGAGGTGTTGGGGTTATCATAGAATTATAAAAATTTAGCAATGCATTCTCGTTTGGGTCCCCAATAATTATTTTAAATACGAGCTTCTCTCTCCTGAAAATAAAAAAGGTTTTTTTTGTAAACTCCGCCTTCAACATTTTCCAATAACACCACATATCAAAAGCTTCTATCCTCTTCCTTTCTACGGCTCTCATCACCCACGTTTCACTCCTGTATGATGCTACACTCCAAACATAGTATTTTAGAAAGTTATTAGTGGTCAGTTTTCCCTCGATTTTTTGTAGCACTGCACCTGAAGGCGCTAGCCCCCATTGTTTCCAATTATACACGCTCATCTTTTTTAATGACATTAGTTCTAAAGTTAACTGGAATAAGATTTGTCTAAAAATAATATTGATTTGTTTTTTACAGGCATCAACGAGTACTGGGTAAGCATTTGAGTTTTCAGATTTGTTTATTTAAGGGAAGTACTAATCCCTATCTAACTCAATGCTAATGTTTGTACCTTTTTCTCAAAAACTATTTAAGATAGAACCTTGCGGTTTTTAAATTAAAATTCAGGATTTTTTACAGCTTGTGTGTGTGTGTGTGTGTGTGTGTGTGTGTGGTTGTTAAGTATCTTGTAACTGAAATTTTCTAAAAATGTTCAAAATAAAACCATTTTTTCTATGTATATATAAAATTCGATGTATGTGTTTGTGTGTATGTTCCTGTTTATCTCCTAAATTACTGAACCAATTTTCATGCAGTTTTTTTTAATGTTGTAATCATGATGCCGGTGCAGGTTTTAGGCTATTGAAACCCTTAAAAAGTTAGCTCTAAAGGGTCGAAAATAATGTTTATGTCCTACATTAACTTTTAATGTCTGAGTCATTAACTTTTAATTTTAATGTCTGAGAATCAGTAGCTTCTTTCTTGTATTCATAAATAATCCCCGAAAGTGACTGTTTTCAAACATTTATAATTACTGAGATGTCCAGTGGTCAGCTTGAACGGTACAGTAATCCCACAGAAGGATGAAGTTAAATATCTGGGTTTACATCTAGATCGAAGACTCACGTGGAGAAGTCATATATGGGCGAAACGAAAGTAACTTTGGCTGAAGTTACGTCAATTATTCTGGCTCTTAGGCAGTAGGTCTCAACTCTCCCTTGAAAACAAAGTACTCGTATACAAAGTAATACTCAAACCAATTTGGACGTATGGGTTAGAGCTATGGGATACAGCTAGTTCATCAAATATAGAAATACTGCAGCGCTCTTATTCAAACTGCCTGAGACTGATCACTGCAGCCCCATGGTACGTAACAAATGAAATACTACACAATGACCTAAACCTGCCCTTCATAAAAGAAGAAATTAAACAACATAGCGAAAAACATTTACAAAAACTAGAAGACCATCAGAATCCATTAGCAATTAGCCTCCTTGACAACAGCGAAGATACTTACAGACTGAAACGCTTTAAACCATTGGACTTACCTCTACGATTTTGTTAGTCATTTAAATTTTTTTCATCTTTTCTACTTCAACTCCTAATCATCAGCATCTCATAATTGGCGTCGTTTTCATCTCTACCATCGTCACTGTCATCTCCAACTTCAACACTTTGTGTTTCGGGATGTTGATTCACGGTTCATCAAGTTTGATTTTGTATAGATATATTTTTTGTTTCTTCACAGTTTGGTCTTTTTCAAACACACTACTGAGTGTCGTTTGTGTTTTAATTCTAAGGACATTACTCAGATTTTCTCATATTCGCTTAAAGTTATTGTATTTATTAACTGATTGCAAAAGAAAAACTATACTGCTAAAAAAAAAACATTGACGAGAAAGCGGTATGAACTCCTCTTCATATTACGTTCCATTCATGACATATTTTGTTCACACACACGCGCGCGCGCGCGCACACACACACACACAAACACACATACATCGCTAAAAAAAAATTTTTGGTTTCAGGTAGCCTAAAAACATGAATATCCGGTGATTTGGAAAAATGGACATAAAAACAATACTTTCCATCTTTATAAATTCATATAGGGCAAGAGAAAGTAAAAAATATGCTACTATTAAGCCTTTTGTCATCTTATTAATTTACATTGTTTAATTTTTTTTCATAAAATTTCCTAACATTAAAGTGAACCAAGTTATGCAACAGCTCAAAACGGATCAGGAGGTTCAAGTTCTGGATCAAGTACTCCTCATGATGTGAGTACCTCAATAATAATAATAATGTTTTTATGGCCTTTACTTAATAAAAAAAAAATTAATAAAAAATTAATTACTGATATGGACGAATGGATTAAATTAAATAACAATATTATCGACTTACTACAGAGTGATTTTTTTAGTCCTGTTACCCAATTGTTAATGTCTGGTAGTATTTTTCTAAAAAAAATAAATTTTGTTTTGTGACACTAAGTTGGTAGCCCTACTCAACCAGTATGGATATGGCAGTGTGAGTTGATTCTTCTTGAGCTGTGTAAAATTTTGTGCCATTTCCGGTCGTGCTACGAACAGAATGTCTTTTATCCTAAAACAATCTCTTGTTTAAATCTGGAGGCTGAAGCTCTAGAACTAATCGTATGTGATACGGATTCAATTTCAATTTTTTAGCAGCTTTCTGAGCACTCGAACATGACAAATCAACATGCGAGGAAAGTTTTTGTAAACTTTTCCATGGAGAATTGGGCAATCTTGTTTTCACATTCTCTTAACGTCATCTGTCAAGAGAGTTGGTCGACCACTACGTTTTCTGCTGCAAACAATACCTGCCTCTAAAAATCAGTTAGTTAGCCTAGAAATTGACTAGAATAGAGTGGAGGAACACCAAAAAATTTAATTTGAAATGATTCTTTTACGCTCGCATACGATTTTGTAGCAAAATATTGTTCAAGAATGAAAACCCGTTGTTCTAGGGTAAAAGACATTCTGTTCGTAACACAACTGGAAACAGCACAAAATTTTACGCAACTCAAGGAGAATCAACTCAAACTGTCGTATCTATACCGGTTGAGCAGGGCTACCAACTATGTGTTACAAAACAAAACATCCCTTTCTTAGAAAAAAATTACCAGACATTAACAATTGGGTAACAGGACTAAAAAATCACCCGGTATTTTAATATCACTGTGTGAATCAAGTTTCTTTTTATCTTATAATATAAAATCATTGTAATTTTGTAATATTTTTTCCTTATATTTATCAACTGCATTTCATGTCGCGTCATTCGAAGTTGCTTCATATAAATATTTTATTTTCAATTTTATTATTAAAATAATTAATTTATTAATAAATTAATTTTATTGTTGAATTATTTCCGCAACTCATGCCTGCGCACAGGTGATTTAACCTTTGCAGGCGTGATTTACGGTAAATTTTGTAATGTACGGTGAAGAGGGGGAGAAGAGGGGATCAGATTTTTATTATATATATATATATATATATATATATATATATATATATATATAATTTTTGTTTGTTTTCTCTCTCTTTTATATTCTTTTCTTTTATATATATTTTTACTGTATTATTATTTGTAAATTTGTAAATTACTCACTCCTTCCAGTCATCCCAACCTCCAGAAAAGAAACTAACGAAAGCAAAGAAAACCTATTTGAGTTGAATAAAAAAAAATAAAAAAAAAATTTTTAAGAAACGCTATTATTTAACAATGATTCAAATAAAAAATGAACTAAAAAGAAAAAATAAAAAAAATTACAAAAAAAATTACAGACATTACTGTTACAAATAAAAGCGTGGCGCATTTTATTGTAAAATATTCGTTGTATAAAAATGCGCCACGCTTTTATTTGTAACAGTAATGTCTGTAATTTTTTTTGTAATTGTTTTTATTTTTTATTTTTAGTTCATTTTTTATTTGAATCATTGTTAAATAATAGCGTTTCTTAAAAAAATTTTTTTATTTTTTTTTTATTTTTTTTATAATTTTTTTTTGTAAATTTTTTTTATTTTTTTTTCTTTTTAGTTACTTTTTTTAAGTAATTGTTAAATTAAAGCGTTTTTTAAATTTTTTAAATTTTTTTTGAAAAAAATTTTTTCAAAAATTTTTTTTGAAATTTTTTTGTAATTTTTTTTTACAAACACCTATTGTCATCGAAGATAAACAAGTGTGCAAAGTTTGATTCATATTGATACGGTAGAAGTATTAAAATTTTAAGTTGCCAGATTTGATGGATCCAAGAGTACGTTATTTTTTAGTAATAAAAGCGTTTAAAAAAAATTTTTTTGTAAATTTTTTTTTATGACAGCGTATTGTCATCGAAGATAAACAAGTGTGCAAAGTTTCATTCATATTGATACAGTAGAAGTATTAAAATTTTAAGTTGCAAGATTTTATGGATCCATGAGTAAGTTAAATAAAAGCGTTTAAAAAGTGCAGCAATAGATAGAAATTTTTGCACTTTCTAGCAATCAGCTGTTATATCAATTTTCAACTATTTATTTAGAACAGCTAAGTTCTACATTTTATTGAAAGTAGGCAAATATTTTAACTTACATTCTAGCCTTTCTTAGTTTTCTCCTACTGTAAACAAATAATGACGACACTGAGCATGCGCATTATATAAAAATGTGTACACGCTGATTAAAAAGTAACAACAAAATACTTTCAAAAGTATTTAAATACAAAATACTTTTAAAAGTATTTTTATAAATGAAATTGTTAGGCCTACATCATACTATAACTGATATTTTAAGTACTTTACGTACTTATAATTTAAAACATATTTAACTTAATAGGAATACGACATCCATAAAGTCGTGGACCCTAGCGTGCATCCTGTAGTAGCTGGCTTTGGTTCGTTGATAGTAGGAGCAAACTAAGGACGGCTGAACTTTTTTTTTTAATTCCTAATATGTGTACGTTGCAATCTGTTCAATTCAGAGCAATAAGCAACCCCATGACCCAATGAGATGAGGATGATGTGTATGACGTGTAAATGAGGTGTAGTCTTGTACAGACCCAGGCTGACCATTCCTGAGAGAGTATGGTTAATTAAACCCCAACCATCAAAGTACACCGGTAACCATAGTCTAGTATTCAAATCCGTATAAAAGTAACTACCTTTACTAGGATTTGAACAACTGAACTGTATATAACATTTGACCCACCGGGTTGGTCTAGACGTAAAGTCTTCGCCGCGAGTCAGCTGTTTAACAGCTGATTTTCGGAGATGAATGTTCCTGGTTCAAATCCTATACTACTTTTCAAAGCTGATAAGCTGTGAACGTATGCATTGCCCCCTACCCAATGACTTGCCAGCAACGTTGCCAATACTTGCTCTTGTAGCTCTGTTATAATATATTTGTCAACCAAAATTTTGGTTTTTCAATAACGGTTATAACTTATGAACATAAAATCAGCTGATTATTTTATAAAGGATTGCTTGTTAACGCGCTCTATAATCTTCTTTTGCGTCCAAGAGACTTCAGGAGGTGTATAGAATATGTCAGTTATAACACCTGAAATACATATAAGAATCACACAATGCATCACTACTATCAAAAAATAAATTCTTGTACACTATAAAAAGTTTCACCGATCAAGTAATTTTTCAGATTTAAACGATTTCGTTATTTGAATCGATCGTTATTTGATCTGCCCATAACAGACAGGTGGAGTGTCAAATTATTTACACTCAATCTGTTCGTTGCAGGGCTAAAATAAATAGTTCTGTTTCTTATCACATGGTCAGTCAATTAAATGACTGAATCATTTAAGAACAGAAGAGGTAGAGGTGTAAAAGACACTAATCAGAGTTATCTCCTCTGAAAGTAATGGATTTCATTATACAGCCAGACCCTGTGGTGAATGAAGTGAAGGTGTCAATTACAGAGTGGAAAATATGTGCTTTTCAGAGGGCCCGGCATGCTGATAAGCGTACTTTTCTATTCAATGAGAAAGGCAATGGTAAACCACCTCACTCCTCGTTTTACTTAGTAAAACCTCTAGAGGTTCAAACCAGCCTTTCGGCTGTTGACCTAAACAACAACAACACACGTTATTTGATAGATTTTATCGATTGATTTTTTTATCGATGTGTTCAATACGAGATGCAAGACACGAGTGACTCTTATACGCATGCGTGCATAATGTTTGTCAAGCTGATTATATTCGTACAATCTGACAACGCTGGCAAACGTTTTGATTGGTCTAATGGCGTGGAACAGCAGAGCTAATCAACGGTGAAAAGTATTATACTTCATTTTGAAGTTAATTAAAAGGTGGTGAAATGCAGAAGTTAGTCTAAGAATTGTTTTATATGATTTCAGTTTGAAATTGTAGAGGCACCAATCTCTCCAACTGACAGGTAGGTTAATATTTCCTTTTCTTTATCTATAGTTTATTCCAATTGAGTTTAGAACAGGTGTAGGGCTAAACAATTGTATGAGTATACGTTTTAAACAATATGACTGGCTCCTGTATCACACAACCAGGCGATAATTTTAGGCCTCTACGCCTAAAATTATACAGAGTTATTATAAATGATGGACATAATTTAATAAATTCATATTTATTTAAGTATAAATGGAAAATGAACAATTCACATACCAGGTCCGAGATAAGGTTTTGCGCTGGATCGGACGGATAGGAAATCAAAACCTGGCTCTAAACTTTTGGTCACCGAGATTTTCTGATCTCACCCCATGTGACTATTTCTTATGGGGTTACGTTAAAGAAAGAGTTTTCATCCCGCCTCTACCAACAACTCTGGCCGACCTGCAGAACCGTATCACTGCTGCGGTGCACCCAGTAACGGAAGATACGCTTGCACGTGTGTGGGACGAGTTTGGATATCGTTTAGATGTTTGCCGTGCTGCACAAGGAGGACACATCGAACATTTGTAAATGTGTAAAAAAACTTTGAAACTTCCTCTTTCCATTGGTATGTGAATTGTTTATTTTGCATTTATACTTAAATAAATATGAATTTATTAAATTGGGTCCATTATTTATAATAAGCCTGTATATAGACTTATATACTAGCAACCCCCGCTCGCTTCGCTTCACAGCAGCTAATGTAGGCCTCATTAAATTATTTTAAAACCTCTCTTTATACAATATTTGTGGTTTTGTTTCCCTGTTGCAGCAAAATAAATTGTTTTTCTGCACTTCCTGTTCTAGAAAGTCCGACATAAAGTTGTCCGTGGGTGGAGGAAGCACTCTTGTCTTAAATCGATGCCCACCGTTATAAATGTTTGTCCCTGCGATTTAACAGTATTGAATAGAATGCATAGAAGAATACCGATAAAAAAGAAAGATACAGTTGATATATGGCTGAGATAAGAGACAGTAATACGTGGGTGCGGCACGCAGAGTAATTGGAAATATATGACTCATTCACTACCTGTCGAATGAAAACAAATATTTTTATGAAATACAGTAGAAAAAAAAATTAGGTATATATCCGATTTTTAATGTTTTTCGAATCGAATGTTATTCTTCACATTTTTCTGTAAAGTATAAAAGTTGACTCTTGCTTCTAGCCCAAAAATACACCATCCAGAGGACTTAGCAAAAATAAAAGTACTATGCACCCGATGGACTAAAACATGCGACATCGTCACAGTTTAAGTTGCTTAACTCACTTAATTATAATTGCAAAATAGCCTATGTTGATCAGAAAGCTATGCAACAATGAAAGATTTTTTAAAATCAGTTCAGTAGTTTCTGAGATTACCTCATACAAAAAAACAAACAAACAAACAGACGTTTCTTCTTATTGTATTAGTACAGATAATAAACACTACATACTTTCTGTAAAAGCTACTGTATGAATCTAAGCTTTGTGCAGCTGCAAAATGAAGAGGACAGACGAAGTACCAGACTACTGCTACGTCATAACACTCTACTAATCATCTCATTGCTTTTCGCTAGGTGACATACGTGGGTGTTGTTTTGACTATTCGTTGTAGACGGCGACACAGAATATATAACTTCATATTATGTAGTTTGGATAGTACCCTTGACTACTACAAACATAGTACAAGTAAAACGTTACTACTACTAACGCAATCTCTCACAGTAGTAGTGACGTATGCATACCTCTCAGCTGCACAAAGCTTGGGAACGGGCAGTAGCTTCCCCATTGGCATGTAATGACGACGAAACGCCGTCCACCATATTTGTGCCGTTGTATACAATGACGGTGCCCAACGTCCTCGTACTTTAATTAGTCCTGTCTACGTAGTTTTTACAAACTTCTTGATGTCTTCTTCTTCTGTTAGTGCCTATTCGTTCCGAATATTGGCGATCAGTCTGACTATGGCTACCCTATTTACAGCCATCCTGAAAAGTTCTGTTGTAGTCTTGGATAACCAGGTACGCAGGTTCTTCAGCCATGACATTCTTCTTCTTCCTGGTCCTCTTCTGCCATAGATCTTTCCTTGGAGAACGGATTTCAGCAGGCCGTATTTTTCTTCATTCCTCATGATATGGCCGAAATATGCAAGCTTCCTGCTCTTGATGGTCTTCATCACTTCCAAATCCTTATTCATTCGCTCCAATACAGCTTTGTTGGTCACTTTGTCCATCCATGAAATTCTCAACACTCTCCTATACAACCACATCTCAAAAGCCTCGAGTCTTTTTTCAGTTGATTTGGTCAATGTCCATGACTCCATCCCGTAAAAGAGTATTGAGAATATGTAGCAGTGGAGGAGTTTGATTTTGATGCACATATTAAGGTTGTGACTCTTGAACAGTTTTGCCATCTGATTGAATGCAGCCCTCGCCTTTCCTATTCTGCATCTTACCTCCTGAGCAACAATTATTCTTCTTGATGTAGCAACACTAAAACTACATAATTTTTGCTTTATTTACATATAAATCTATACCAAAAGAGTGCATGCATGCGTTCAGTTATAATTTCATGTTCAAAATAACCTATACCATGTGTTGAAAAATGGCGTTTGTTTACGTTCTGAAAGTGCGTGTTTGTTAAGAGTTTTTAAGTTATTTACCGTATTTTTCGGTGTTTTATATCAAGTCATAATATTCAATTTTATTACTTCAATAATTTTTAATTAAATAAATTCTCTGCATGCTAAAATATTAGTTTCATTACCGACAGGATATTGAAGTGTAAATAAGTGAAAACGGTAATGACCGGTGATTAGAAAATAAGGCATAACTTTTTTTTTTTTTTTTTTTACTTGTGAGGCCACAATGGACCACTTCAGCCACAACATGAAAGACTCTACTTCGATCTCTGAGCCTTGATCTTTACCCAGTATTCCCTCATTCTTTGTGATCTCTGAGCCCGGAGTTCTTCCGTCACCCTCTGCACTCTTCTAGTCTTGGTTTCCGGTTCCAAAGCCAGATCCTTCAACTTTCTATAACTTTCAGACTTGAACCTCACATCCTCCAGCGTCAACCCAAACCTTTCCAAGTCCTCCTTGACCTCCTTCGTCCAATTCAAACCGATTTTAAAATCCCAGACACTTTCAATAAGTCGTCTAAGTACTCTGTTCTCCGGTGTTCTAAGGATATGGCCCAAAAAGGAGATTCGTTTTTTCCTAATTGTGTCTAGTATTGGCTCCGAAATTTTATAGACTTCATTATTTGGTAGCAGTCTCCAACTATTATCTTTGTATATTCTCTTACCAATACAGGTTCTAAGGATTCTTCGTTCTAACGTCAGGATTCTGTGGGTTTTAGTTTTTTGTGACAGTTTTGTTAGGGTCTCTCCACAGTAAGTCACTGCAGGTTGTATTACCGTTTTGTAATGTCTTACCTTTGTATTTACCGACATTGACTTCTTGTTGTATGTGGTATGGGTGATGAACTGAGCTCTCATTAACTTTTTGGTCCTTTCCACCCATGCTTCCCTGTCATTGCAACTCATGTTCAATACCTCCCCAAGTACTTGAAATTCCGTACCACTTCTATTACTTGACCTCCCACTGAAATCCTGGGGTCCATGTTAGTGTTCCCAATTATTTTTGTCTTCTCGAAGGAGATCTTGAGTCCAAACCTTCCCGCTAACCGTCCTAAGCTTGTTACTTGTTTCTTTAGTTCCTCTACAGACCCACTCAACAAGGCCAAGTCATCTGCAAACCCCAGACAGCCAAGGTGAACTTTACTTTTGCAAATTTAAAAAAAATTGAAATAGGAGTTTTGTAGAAAAAAGAATTCTCTAGATGGCCTTTATATACTGTTTTATAGAAAATTATAAATTTCTAAGTTACAATTAAAAAAACTTACAAAGAAATTTCACTTACAAGAAAATTTTTTTTTAAATTTGTAGAAAAAAATTATTTCAAAGACAATAAAAGTATTCTTTGGTCTAAATAGTTACTAAATTCTTAAAAATGAAGAGAATTGGTTAAAAGAAAGAAAGTTATAGTCTATTTATAATATAGTCATTTTGTGCAAAATTAAATCTAACTGCAAGGCGGAGTGCAAACCTATACGATACGATACGTAAGATACGATATTTATCATATACGATATTTATCGTATATCTTACATGAATGCACACCAGTGCGATACGATATTTATCGTATATCTTACAGTGAGCGATACGATTTTATTTGTACGATACAATCTTACAATTTCCTCAGTATATAATGAGTTCTTCAAGCGAAGAAGATGCTGTAATCACCCGCTGGTATTTCCGTAGAAGGCGAAATAGAAGGATAAACAGAAGGTTTTGGGTTCATCCATATAATTCACACAATGCACACCACCACAGCTCAGCTATTGTATGTAAAGAACTATCGCTGCATGAAGATACATTCACGGAGACATACAGAATGAGACCTGAGAATTTTTATTTTATTTTAAATCTGTTTCCTACGATTTATAGAAAAAGGATACTCGCTACAGGATGTCCATCACTGCAGCCGAACAACTCTTAATAACAATTAATAATTTAATTGGTAATTCCATAAACACGGATATTTTTGTACCTCATTTACAAAGAATATAATAAAAACAGGATCGTCCTTCATATTGTAAAAATATAAAATTAAAACAAATTTTAAACAATGAAAATAAGAACACGCGATAGTATGATGTTTTAACAGGGGTGTCAGGGCGACTAATGTATTAAGATATTTATCGCATAAGGCGGAGTGCACACCTATACGATACGATACGTAAGATACGATATTTATCTTATACGATATTTATCATAAGCGATAAATGTCTGCTTGCTCAATACAAAACACATTGCTGGTGAAAACTTGCCGCACACCAGTAATACAGCGACATATATCGTAAGATATTTGTAGCATACGATATGTTCGGCTTGTCTCATGCGATAAATATCTTAAAACATTAGTCGCCCTGACACCCCTGTTAAAACATCATACTATCGCGTGTTCTTATTTTCATTGTTTAAAATTTGTTTCAATTATATTTTTACAATATGATGGATGATCCTGTTTTTATGATATTCTTTGTAAATGAGGTACAAAAATATCCGTGTTTATGGAATTACCAATTAAATTATTAATTGTTATTAAGAGTTGTTCGGCTGCAGTGATGGCCATCCTGTAGCGAGTATCCTTTTTCTATAAATCGGAGGAAACAAGATTTAAAATAAAGTAAAATTTCTCAGGTCTCATTCTGTATGTCTCCGTGAATTTATCTTCATGCAGCGATAGTTCTTTATATAGAATAGCTGAGCTGTGGTGTGCATTGTGTAAATTATATGGATGAACCCAAAACCTTCTGTTTATCCTTCCATTTCGCCTTCTACGGAAATACCAGCGGGTGATTACAGCATCTTCTTCGCTTGAAGAACTCATTATATACTGAGGTAATTGTAAGATTGTATCGTACAAATAAAATCGTATCGCTCACTGTAAGATATACGATAAATATCGTATCGCACTGGTGTGCATTCATGTAAGATATACGATAAATATCGTATCTTACGTATCGTATCGTATAGGTGTGCACTCCGCCTAAGACAAGCCGAACATATCGTACGCTACAAATATCTTACGATAAATGTCGCTGTATCATTGGTGTGCGGCAAGTTTTCACCAGCAATATGTTTTGTATTGAGCAAGCAGACATTTATCGCATAAGATAAATATCGTATCTTACGTATCGTATCGTATCGTATAGGTGTGCACTCCGCCTAAGGGGACCAAGAGCAGAAAACAATTTGTAGGTCGATGGGTTAACTAATAATTGTTTGTTATTTTCATGACTTTGGGAACACCAGTGTAAATTTCGAAGACGATGAAGAAGAATATTATGCGGTAGGTTTCTGCTTTTACTACATCATCCACAGCATTCCATAATTATCACAACACACAATGAATGAACTCAAATAATATCTGTACGCATTTATACGATAAAAGGGAAGACTATACTCTGTACCGTGTCAATGTTAAAGTTTATATTACTTTCTCTTGCCTATATGAATATATAGGAAGGAAAGTATTGTTTTCATGTCGATTTTTCGAAATCGAGTTTTCACCGGATCTATACGTTTTCAGACCCCCTGAACCCAAAAAACATGTTTTTAGCGATTGGTCTGTGTGTGTGTGTGTGTGTGTGTGTGTGTGTGTGCGCGCGCGCGCGTGTGTGTTTGTGTGTGTGTGTTTGTGTGTTTGTGTGTGTGTGTGTGTGTGTGTGTGTGCGTGTGCGTGTGCGTGTGCGTGTGCGTGTGTGTGTGCAAAATATCTCAAGAACGGAACATCGTACGAACTTGAAACTTGAAACTTAAGTTACATACTACTACCGGACCCGACACGAACATTTTCATCAAAATCGGTCAAACGGAAGTAGTAGTTTATTCGTGTCATTTTTCACTTTTTTGTGATTTTCTCAAAAACTGGTCCTACGATTTTTTTAAAAATCGCCTGGTTTACTAAATTTTTTATTCTCTACAACAGGGGTCTTCAAACTACGGCCCGCGGGCCACATGCGGCCCGCGAACAGATTTTATCCGGCCCGCGGAAAGCTAGCATACTGAGAAAAAGTTTTTATTTGATAATATATTTCCATTTAAGCATTTTTACCATTAAATATGAGTACAGTGTAGTCGTCTCTCACTTGCCACTTCTTTTCTCAATAAGTGTAAAACTAGCTGTAAACAAGTAGTGATCAACCATTGTTTGACCCTAAATGGGCTGAAATTTTAAGTGGCAAACAAATGCAATATTCTCACTAAAAAATAATTGTTCCTTTTAAGCTTTACACTTGTTGTAAACTCCTGTATTGTCAAGTTTTCTTTAAAATTCAATTAAGTACATTTTGTAGTAAATTGAAAAGATTTGGTTTTGTATCATCCTGTGTTTTCATTAAGCCTACTTGAAAACTCCTTTTACAGAACAAATATTATTTTATAGCAAATATAATTATTTGTTTGGTCACAGCTTTTATTTAAAATCACGTAAAGAATTTTAGTTAGCCAACAACAAAGATATTATAAGGAAATATAGCAACTTAAAAAACTAAGCAAGAAAATCTCAAAAACCACCACTGTGCTCTTAATTAGAAAAAACTTCGAGGGTGTATGGGGGGGGGCTAGACTTTCTGTCCTGAAATATTGCTGGCCCGCCTTTCCTCCAAAAATTTTACAATGTGGTCCTTGAGTAAAAAAGGTTGGAGACCCCTGCTCTACAAGACAGGGTAGGCGTCATGTTTGCTGAAATTCTGGGTGAGGCTGTTTTCACGTAAAAACATAGTTTTTTTAAGATTACGGCTTTAATATGCAATTTAGAGCAAAACATTACATAATAAAAGTTGTAGAGAATTTAAAATTCTAAAATTTTTATTGTAAACATTTTTTTGTATAACGCTTAGTTTAGCGGTAATTTGCGATTTTATTTTTTTTCTCACGAAAACGTGAGAAAAATCGATTTTTTTAACATTTCGGCCTTAGTATGCATTTTACGACAAAAGTGTATACATTTAAATTTATAGAAAATTAAAAGATCTACAACTTTTATTTAGAGCATTTTTCTCTACAGAGCCTATTTTAGAGAGAAAGAGTGATTTTCCGTATTTCTAAGCCAAACTGAGGTTGATTTTCATTTTGCGTCTTTCACTCAAGATTAAAATTAGGTTATGTTTATTGAGGTTAGTTTTTTTGTTTATTTCTTATGTTTTATTACTAATGTTAGGTTTATTGTTAATTATTTGCACTGGCAAGAGAAAATTGTGTGAGTGTTTCACACCAGATTTTTTTAGATACATTTTTCACAGGATTGGTTAACGATAGGGAAATGAAACTTTACTTACTTATTGACGTCGGGTTTCTCAAGCTTTTGCCATTTTTTCAAATTAAACTGTTGAACCATAAAGTTAAAACAGAATAACGAATAATATAAAATTTTTACAAATTTTTTCTACGGTATTTTAAATATTAATAATTTTTGCAGAATTTGAGGAAGTCATAAAAATGCCAGAATCTGTGCATACGAAAGATAAATAACTGTTAAAAATTTCAGCCTGGTAGGTTTAATGGTTTCTGAGAAAAATGTACTTAAATGTTAAAAATTTTAATTTGCGGGAACAGGCGATAAAACAAAAGGGACAAATCACAAACAAAATGGACAACACTAATATGTGAATTTCCTATCAACAGTTGGTTAGAAAGATGAACCAATGGCTGACAGTATTTAAAACAGTAATGCAGATATTTTTAAAGTACTAAAATTCCCTTTCCTCTAAAACGATCAGTATAAAATTATGAAAAACATTCGTTCTTAGTGGCACGATAATTTTTCTGGGTAAACCTCCTAAAAACTTATTTTTTTCATTAAAATACTATTTTTTCACGTAATTTAAAAATTTGTGGTCTAAATAATTGAAAAACATAAAAAACCGCAAATCGAAATTTTTAGTTAAAACCATCATACAGTCTCACTTGAAGGTGATCACCGGAAAGCTTGTTTAAATATCTAGAGGCCTTACTAACTAAAACTAGGTTTTATTAGTGATGAAGCCAGTGTTACTGGTTTTCATGTCATTATGAACCAAGAGAAAAGTAGCTTGCAAGGCAATTTTTTACGATAGTTTTGTTCTAAGTAAAATGTGAATTTATAATTCCAAATTAAATTAAAAAGTCCAATACTGAAAAAAATTAATTTGCACATGGTTCACTTTGGTGTAAGTCCCCTCCATATGGCCCTCAGAAAGTGTTATTTTTTTGTGTAACCATGCAGTTTGTTTTTGAATTTTCGTCATCGATCTTCTACTCTCGTGCAGTATTTCTAACAGGTTTTCAGGGTTCAGTTGAAGCCGTGAATTTATTATTTTGCAGGTATCGATTCAAAATAGCTTACAATTTTAGAGTTACTTTAAAAGTATGTAGTAGTTTCTCATTTCAAGTATCTCGGTTGCGATATAACATATGAAGAGGATTTAGACATTAATAATAAGTTGAACAAGTTTCAGTCTTTATGTGGTACCATCCGACGCACCTTAAACAAGAAAACAAGGAAAGACACCCAATTGAAATTTTATAGGGTAATGGCTGTACCATCTTTGTTATATGGCTCTGAGACATGGACAACGAATAAGAGGCACCTTAGCAAAATACAAGCTTCAGAAATGAGATTCCTCAGGTCCGTTAAAGGTTGTACATTGCTGGACAGGTTGTACAACGAAGATGTTCGCAAGGATCTGGCAGTATTTAAACTAGAAGACAAGATCTTTGAAAATAGACAACGGTGGATGGAACATCTGGAAAGGATGAATGATGAAAGAATTCCCAAAAAAGTTTGGCAATATAAGCCAGTTGGTCGAAGAGATGTTGGAAGACCAAGGAAGCGATGGTCATGTAACAACATTTAACAAATAAACCCTTTGAGATCGGAACAGGCGTTTCGCCTATGCCCTGAAGGAAGAAGAAGAAGAAGAAGAAGAAGAAGACTTTAAAAGTATATTATTTACAAATTAAAAATATATAAGAAATTACGCGTAAATCAAAAGGTAAATGGAAAAATTCAAACAAGAAGTACATTTATTATAACGGGCGAAAATAAACCTAAAAAACATTGAGTTGTTTACTTTGATGTTATTAGCAAACATAAATCCATGTATAAGTTGTAAATAAACTAAACCTATAAAAACGTTAGTAAAATAAGTTGTAGGGGATACATAAAGCAAGCGGAGAACACGCTGCACGAGTAGTCAGCCCAAAGGGATACCTCATAATTGCTCAGCATTGAATGTGTTAAAATGGTTTGGCCATTTGCAGA
Source organism: Catonia carolina (assembly GCA_035578175.1). Classification (NCBI taxonomy): domain Eukaryota; kingdom Metazoa; phylum Arthropoda; class Insecta; order Hemiptera; family Achilidae; genus Catonia; species Catonia carolina. The sequence goes on along the minus strand of JAQMRL010000009.1, from coordinate 51,190,456 downwards.
GGATGGAGGATTGTAAATGGCCAAAGAGGGTATGGGAGTGGACGCTAGCCGGTAAAAGAAGAAGGGGTTGGCCAGAAGTAACGTGGTTGAATGGCGTGCAGAAGGCAATGTCTTTGCAGTGGCTCTTCGATGGGGACTGGGTATACAAGAAGAGGTAACGCTTAGGAAGCGAGATACTGTTGGGGCTGTAAATCCTCGAATGAATATAATAATAAATAAAATATTGTTTATTGTCTCTTTTCAAGTATTCGTTCGAATCCATGATCTTTGAATTAATAATCTTTAATATTTTTAGTTTAATTTTGTTATTTGCAATTTTTAATGAATTTTTTAAATTAATAATTATTTGATACCATGGTGGAGAGGTAAGTGTACTTTTATGGTACAAATTATAGCAGTCCTTGAGGGGGGGGGGAAGCAGTCCAATGATATTTTAATGTTACATGTTTTAATTAAAAATTAGTCTATGTACAGTATTAATGGTTTTGTTCTATTTCCAGGAACCTATTTCTCCAATAAGTTCTGGGTAAATTCTATTAACTAAAATATTTTAAATAATACAATTAAATTTTTATATGTAATATGCACTTTTGTATAGTATATAGTGTAAAACCTTTTTTCCATTTGCAGTGAACTAACTCTATAATATGTTCACAGCTCCGTGAAACCTATTTCATAAATCAACCCTTACACACACACGTGCGCGCGCGCAGATCCCCTATATCTGCCCTAGCGCGGAGCGCTACAGACGCGCAGAACCTTCAGCTCCTCCCGTCCACCTTGAAGTGGAATCGCCTGAGCGGGATTTAAGTGATAGCACCGGCCCACGAGGGACACAATCCAGTCAACTCTCAACCGGAGAAGAACAAGAAAGAAGAGCTCCAGACCGAAGAAGAAGAGCCCAGCCGAAACCGGACGCACCATCTCTGGTCTACGCTACCGGTGGCGGACGCTACATTCCCACACCGTTCAGCCTTCACCGACCCGGAGAGAACCGCCTTGGCCGCACTATCGACAGACGGTCTACGCCGACTCAACTCTGGCGCTCTGGGCTCTGGCGGCCACCACTATGTTACAATTACTATGTTACAAGAGGGTAACAAGGGTAACTATGTTACAAGAGGGTAACAAGAGGGAGCAAGGGTTGGGGTCCCCATTGCAGCGTGACCGCTGCAGTGGGGACCCAACTGCCGCTGAGGGAAGGCTAGGCCTGAACCTGGTAGCCGAGCCGTCACTCTTCGGGCTCCGCTTCCGACCACCAACAACGGCCCTTTACAGGGCCACCAAACTAACAAGCAAGGTTTTGCCTCGTGTCGTCGGTCCCGGTCGGCGATAGTACTCTTTTAGGCGACACCTGTTCATTTATTGTAAAACCAAAAATAATTGTAACAGAAGTTATATCTATACTAATATAATAAAGAAGAAACGTCTTTTTGTTTGTTTGTTTAGTTGTATGAGGTAATCTCGGAAACTACTGAACTGATTTAAAAAAATCTTTCATTGTTGCATAGCTTAGAGCTTTCTGATTAATACAGGCTATTTTGCAACTTTAATTAAGTGAGTTAAGCAACTTAAACTGTGACAATGTCGCATGTTTTAGTCCATCGGGTGGATAGTACTTTTATTTTTTCTAAGTCCTCTGGATGGTGTTTTTTTTTGAGCTAGAAACACGATTCAACTTTTATATTTCATAGAAAAACGTGAAGAATAACATTCGATTCCAAAAACGTTAAAAATTAAAAAATATTAAAAATCTTTTTTTTTTTACTGTATTTCATATAGGTATTTGTTTTCATTCGACAGGTAGCGAATGAGTCATATATTTCCAATTACTCTGCGTGCCGCACCCACATATTACTGTCTCTTATTGCAGCCATATAGCAACTGTCTCTTTCTTTTCCATCGATATTCTTCTATGCATTCTATTCAATTCTGTTAAATCGCAGGGACAAACATTTAAAACGGTAGGCATCGATTTGAGACAAGAGTGCTTCCTTCACTCATGGACAACTTTATGTCGAACTTTCTAGAGCTGGAAGTGCAGATAAACAATTTATTTTAACAATTTATTTTATGCTGCCACAGGGCAACAAAACCACAAATATTGTATATAGAGAGGTTTTAAAATACTTTAACGAGGCCTACATTAGCTGCTGTGAAGCGAAGCGAGCGGGGGCTGCTAGTCGATCTATATAAGTCTTACTGCATTAATATAATTCTTGTAAACTTTACTTATGAACTTTTCGTTGACATTCTTTTCCATGTACTTCGGTACCACCTTTAACAGACCTGAACCACCATCAATCAACGACCCACCACAAACAGCGTCTGTTACACCACAACCAATACCAACCAATCCAGTAAGTACATTTATCATTAGCCTATAAATTATCTTTCAATTCATAACGTATTTTGTTATTTTACTCTGTTGTTTAGGTCAACAGCCAAAATGGTGGTTTGAATTTCTAGAGGTATTACTAGGTAAAAACGAGGAGTGAGGTGGTTTACAATTGCCAACACTTACTGAGTTCAAAGGGTATGTTCATCAGCATGCCAGGCTCTCTGAAAAGCGCCCACTTTCCACCCTTAAAATAACACTTTAACTTCATTCACCACAGGGTTTGGCTGTATAATGGAATATAGAATAACTGTGATTATACCCCCAAGGAACTAAAGACTGCAGATGAGATCTAGCCAATAACAGCCAAGTTCGGGTGTGAGGTTGCTCCTTCACCAAGTCACACTGTGTTCCACAGAACTCCAGCTGACTTTTTGTTAGGCTGTCATCCACAGCGTGACCATAACATGACAATGCAGGATACGATTAACGAAAGTCAATTGGCTCTGTGCTGTGATCTAGGTCACTATGCTCCGCCTTCATCTGCAGTCTCTATTTCGTTAAGGACAAGTGTCTTTTACACTTCTACCTTTTACGTTCTTAAAATAGTGTAAGCCTCGCCGGAGTGGAATGAGGTGGAAGCGGATGGGTGAAATAAAATACGCTCCTCAGTATTTTAATTAAAAATTTAATTATTTAAAAAGAAAAACAATTTGGTCCAGGACCCCCTTTTTCTACTACTAAGCGGCGTCCCAATACTACGCTTCCCAGGATCTTTTAATTACAGGTTTAATTATTTAAGATAAAATAAAAATTGGTCCAGGACCCCCTTTTTCTTACTACTAAGTGGCGTCCCAATACTACGCTTCACAGGATTCTTTTTGTTACAAATTTAATTAATTAAAATTAAAAAAAAATAATAAACTTGGTCTAGGACCTCCCTTAATTGACTACCTAATATAACCTTTATTCCTCATCTAAACTTAACCTATTACCACTTACAAACTATATGTCGATCGTGCATATTCCGGAAAGGGCTGCCGGCACAGATACTTCAAACCTCAGAGGGAGGTCAGCCTAAATTAGTGCCTTGGGCGCTTTTACCGCCATTTCCGGAAGACCACTGCAGGATCGACCTCTTAAATACTAAGTACATAATCACTAAGTACGGGGCGAGTCAGAATTCCAGGAAATCCCACTATGCATCTATATAATATAACCACTCACCCAACTGGCAAGCCACGACGACCAACATCACCAACCCGAAATGAGCGATCACCCTCATTCCACCAAATGAGCACCGGACAAAAAAAATATTCTCACAATCCACTCAATAAAATAGAACTAAACTCATGAATTACACTGATTCAGTCCCGCACGGCCGCTGCATACAGGTATTACACATTACACATTACACATAAAAAAAAATTATATTTTAATTTATATTTCAATTACTGCATTGCATTAACTTTTATCGAGTCCCGTTTCGTATGTCTGTACAATACTGACTGACTGCGTCTCGTCGTCCCGCTGAGCCGACCGGCGGTGAGGCGCGCCCCTCCTCCTCTTCACCCCTCGTCGCACGGCTCAGCGGATGCAACACGAGACGAAGTTGCATTTTCCTAGAATTCTGACCGCTGTGTATATTTTACAAAGACAATGTATTAATTCTAATATTAATAGAAAAAAGAAATATCTCTCGTTCTTTTTATAATTATTCCTTCTCAATCTCACTATATTACAACACTCCCTCCCATGAAAAAGGTGGCGCATAGCCCCGTTGCACTAATTAATGGTGGCGGAACCTGATTCCACCGCACTTTCACCACCCACGATCACTTCTTCACCATCCGTGGTTACCTTCCGTAGGGTTCGGACTTCTCCGGGGGCTAGCCTGTATATGACTGATAATGGCTCCGCTGGTTCCGGGTGAGTGTCTCCTTGGTCGCTGGATCTCGCTGGTTGTCTACACCTCCTCCGGCAATACCACAGCATCGGGAGCCCTGTCACCACCGCCACGAGGCCGATGATAGTTGGCACCACCGCTACGCTCCAAGCCGCCTCCTTTGGTCGGGTCTTGCGGATTTCTTCCAAGGATCGTTGTAGCTGTTCCACCGTGCTCTCACTGACTCCATATTCGCCTGGCCACTGCACCCCACTGCTTCGAATGTGTTGAATTGCCTCTTGCACCTCTTGCTTGTCCGTTGGCTCATCAAGGGAAACGATGAGCCCGGTGACGGGAACCTGGATCCGTACAAGGCGACGCTGCAGTTTCGCCTCACTACTGCCCCTGGTATTTGGCAGGATGCGATAGGATGATGTCGTCAGGCTGCAACCCTTCGCAGCCGGGATCTCACCGACTCCGCCGATCAACTGTTCCGATACTTCAACTGCGTCTCCTTGATGACATTGGGATATCAGATTTTGCTCTCCGGCGATGCTGTAGATCCACTGGTTCATAGATCCATCCCAGCTCCATATGTCTTCGTGGTTGGTCATCAAAATGGCTCTCGGGCAAACTTTCTTGGCGATTGCCATATCCCCCAGATAGAGTGAGCTCAGACAAGAGGCGTGGTGACGGTTGATGATTGGGAACACTGCAGGACATACCTGGACAGACCCCTTGCGGCATTCCTCAAGGTCCTCGGCTTGCAGCTCCGCGTATTGTTCCTGGTCGACACTCACCAAGAAGTGTGTTGAATCAGGGTTGTACCGTGTGCTAAGTCCGGTCTGCTCATCAATCACTGGAAATGTTCGCACCTGAAACAACATAAACTGCCTCCCTGCTGAGGACAGCGGTAAGTCAATTAACACTTTAATCACACCACCAACTGCTAACGCACGAGTTTTTGCCACACGGTAATAATCGTAAATGTCTGCGGCACTAAACCCCGCCATCAAATCTAGTCCAGTGGGCAGGGAAGTTCTGACTCGCTTTACAATTTCAGTGAACTCACTAGGTGAGATTAAACCAACACTTAACTTACCAGAGGACAGCCCCTCCATCGCTAAAACTAAATTCCTTAAATCTATAAGCCCTTTTAAAGACACTAATTCTAATTCTTGCAACATCATGGATGTATTGGCGAACACATGGACGAACCGATCTAGGTCGGACGTTTTCTTTCCGATCTCCACCAGTCGCTGCTGCAGCTTGTCGGCTTCTTCGCGCACCTGTTTTGCGAATGCCACCAACTGCCGGGAATTCTGCTCCGCACGTCGACTGAGTTGTCGCGTCAAGGTTAGATGATCATCCGTCAGATGAATCAAGTTGGCCGTTTGACTTTCCAGCACCTGTATGCTCCTCTCCACCTGTCGCATATCCTGTTCTTCTGGCGTCCCGAATAAAACCTTCAACACCCTTCCGCCTAAGTTGAACCAACCCCGTCGCACTCTCCCTTGGAGCAAAAGGTTCATCAGCGTGTGACTCGCTTCGTACATTTCTTCCTCGATTTCTTGAACGCGGACCACGATTCTCTGTTGAGTTTCCAACCCCTTGACTCCGCTGCCGGCTTGCCATAGAATTTGGCTTACTCCACTGGTGAACTCCTTTAGTGAAGCGAGTTCGCCACAGATTTCGGTCACATTGATCGATACTATCACTCTCCAATAGTCTCCGGTTAATAGAACTCCTCCCTTCTTTATGAACCACACGCCTTCTTTCTTCGCGGCATCTTGTATTGCCAGGCTCACTCCACCTGGAACGACACATACACCCTATTAGTTATAAGTTTGGTCCGCACTCCTGGTATCAAGAACTTCGGGCGAGTACCGGGCGACTTCCCCTACTCGATCCAGTTCCATCAACCGATACTCCCCTGGTTCCATCCCCCATCTGGGTACCAGAGTCTACTGTAGACTTACAATTAACCTAGTAAATTCCTACGAGCTAACTATATACATCATAGGTTTGGGGTTCCCTTCTGAAGTGTATCCTGGTCCTCTATTCTTGCGATCGATTCCTACTGCGCAGACTGTATGGAGACCTTTGGCTCGGCAGACGCGCCTGTGGAGATGGGCGGTACGTCGGATCCTCCCTTATTCTATCTACCGGTTCTGGTGGGCTGTCAGGTTCACCAAACACATCCTCCTCCTCAACCGCTAGAGGTCCTTCTCTTTCAGCGTCCAATCTTCCAGGGGGCAGCCTCTCCATCTCTATACCGTCTATCAGCTGATCATCTGAGTCACTATCGAACTCCGCATCACTTAGTGGTCGGTATTCTAGATCCTCCTCTTGTTCGCTTTCTTCCTCGCGTGGGGCTTCAGCCGTAGGTTGTTCCCGCCTCTCTTCGCGAGCGGGAGATGTAACACGCGTCGCCGTGGCTTCATTGTGTCCCGGTTTCATTCGATTTACGTGTACCACCATGGTCTTCCCATCTGCCATGACCACTTCATAGTCGACCAGGGATACCCTTCTCTTGACCCTACACGGCCCTTTCCAAGGGCGCCTGAATTTTCTTGCTAGCCCGGGGCGAATTGACGGGACAAGGACATACACCATATCTCCGACCTCAAATTCTCACAAATTTTTGCCTTTTTCCTGGTACCTTGCCCTGTCGCGAGCCGCCGCTATCGAATTCTTATTTGTCTGCTCGTATGCCTGCCTCAGCCGTTGGCTCAGTTGAATAATGTGATCTTCCACGTTTACACAGACGTTATCCGGGACAGTGTAATCGAACGGCGTTACCATCTCTCTTCCATGAAGGAGGTAATACGGTGTAAAGCCTGTGGAGGTGTGTGGTACCGAGTGGTAAGCCATCAAGGCAAAGGGAACCCATTTATCCCAATCTCTCCCGTCACTCCTCACAAAGTGACTCATGCTGTCTACTAGAGTCCGGTGTAACCTCTCCAACCTCCCGTTACACTCTGGGTGGTACGCCGTAGTTCGGAGTTTTCTTATCCTCAAGTACTTGCAGGTTTCCAGGAAGAGCTCCGAAGTAAAATTTCGCCCTTGATCGGTTAGCAGTTGTTCCGGGACCCCGTGGCGTGAGATAATTCTAGTCACAAAGGCTTCGGCTATTGTCTCAGCGGTTTGGTCGACGACGGGGATTGCTTCAGCGTAGCGAGAGAAGTGGTCTACGAAGGTTAGAAGGTACTTATTTCCCTTCCTGCTTGTAGGTAATGGTCCAACGATGTCTAAGGACACCATCTCGAAGGGGAAGGTCGGTTCGAATGCTTCCGCCAGTGGTACAGTCAACTTGGCCGGAGACTTCCGCTGCGCACATGAGTGACAACGGCGCACATATTCTTCAATTTCGGTCCACATTCGCGGCCAATAATACTTTTGCTTCACTCTCGCAAAAGTGCGTTCCGCTCCTGGGTGACCCGCCCACACCGCATCATGACAAGATTGGATGGCCGACCTTCTCAGGCCCTCTGGTACAACGAGACGCCACTGCTTATCTTCGCCCTTGCCATTTCTCCAGTACAGTAGTTCGTCCAACTTTCTGACTTCTCCCGTCCGGGGACTTACCATTAGGGTTTGGCAAAATTCATCTGTGGCCTGACCTTCTCGGATTTTCTTAAGGCTCAATTCATCGGTCACCATCGCTACCCCCATAGTGGCTCGGCTTAGCGCGTCAGCGTTAGTATGGCGCCTGCCTGGCTTATGTATGACGGTGTAATCGAATTCTGTTAATCGCAGGGCCCATCGTGTCAGTCGAGATGATGGATCCCGTAAGCTCAACATCCATTTAAGTGCCGCGTGGTCCGTTACCAACGTAAAATTCCGCCCCAGTAGGTAACACCGAAACTGCTGTGTAGCCCAAACGATCGCCAATAACTCCCTCTCGGTGGTGGAATAATTCTTCTCGGCACTATTCAACATTCTGCTTGCAAATGCAATCGGCCCTTCACCGTCTTCCGTATCCTGGGACAATACTGCGCCCAGTGCCGTGCCGGACGCGTCTGTCGCGAGTACAAACTGTTTTCGAAAGTCTGGGTACATCAACACCGTTTCTGAACACAGGGCATCCTTCAGGTGACCAAAGGACTCCTCTTGTTCGGCCTTCCATTGAAACGAACTATCCTTCTTCGTGAGTTTAGTTAGCGGGTTGGCCAGGGCTGCAAAATTTGGCACAAATCTGCGGTAATAGCCTGCGAGACCTAGAAATCCTCTGACTTCCCGCACGTTTTTCGGAGCCGGGAAGTTCTTCACCGCCTCGACCTTGCCTGGATCGGGCTTCACACCAGCCGACGTCACTACATGACCTAGGTAGTTCACACGGTCCCGAGCGAACTCACATTTCTCCAAGTTAACCTTCAGGTTGGCTTCCTTAAATATTTGCAGCACTCGTTTCAATCGCGCCGCATGTTGGTGAATATCCCTGCTGAAAATCACGACGTCATCAAGGTAGACCAAGCACTCTACGCCTAGTACGTCGGCCAATAAATTATCCATCATCCCTTGGAAAGTCGCGGGAGCTCCAGTCAAACCAAACGCCATGCGCTGGTATTCGAAGTGGCCACCTACAGTTGTGAAGGCCGTCTTCTCTCGATCCTCCTCGGCGATTGGTATCTGCCAATACCCACTGTGTAAGTCCAAGGTGGTAAAGTACCGACTTTGTCCCAAATGTTCGAGGGTCTCTTGTATAAGGGGCAACGGGTACGCATCAGCTCGCGTCACTTCATTCAAGGCTCTAAAATCAGTACAGAAACGATATTTAACACTCCCATCTGGTGTTTTCTTACGCACCAGCACCACCGGAGCAGACCACGGGCTCGTCGAAGGTACAATAACACCCTTGTCCAACATGTCAGCTAAGTGTTCCTCTACTACTGGACGTAGATGATACGGGACACGGTAAGGCCGCTTGGCAATTGGCCTCTCTTCTGTGGTATGAATCCTATGTTGGACTCCGACCTTGCATCCCTCTCGACTTGGCTCCTCGAATACAGACGCGTAGTCTTGTAGTACCCGCCGTAACACCCTACCATCTTCCTGTCCAAGATGACTCAACTTCTCGGTGAATACCTCCCTTGCTCCCTCATTAGTTGCAGTCTCTGTCTGGTGACCAGTTACTGCTGATACTCCTAAAACCTCGGCAACTCCCAATATTTGATTTTTCTGCAATACAATTCCCTTCGCTGCCGTATTAATGACTCGAACCCGAACTCGGTCCCTTCTTACATGGTCCACACTGCGCCCCACTCGCACTCCCCATTGTTGATTCACTGGTTCTGTTAACACGGTTTCATCCTCGGCCAGACCAGAGACCTTAGCCTCTAGCAGCAGCTCCGAATAGGCGGGTAGTTCCACCCTACTAACTGTCCTCACATTCAACACCTGGGCTCTGGTCGTCTCCTCTTCCCTTTGGCCTCTTTCACGGCTGCCACTTAGCGCACGCCGCGTATTTTCTATCCGACCCTCACCAGGGTGTCGTGCGCTATACGCACTCCTCCGCCATTCTTCCGTAGTTCGACTCTCGTCTTCCATTTCATTCTCCGCATGACCATGGCCTTCCTTGGAACACGCCATCACTCCCGTCACCCCGCTGAAACGTATTTGACCGTTCCCCGTATCAATCACCGCTTTTAACTTTCTCAAGAGATCTAGCCCCATAAGTCCCTCTCTTTCAGACTCGATTGCAGCAATCACGAATTTATGACGCACTCTTAAGTGGGCCACTTCACACTGTAACTCCTGCACTCCCACGACGCCCAGTCTTGCACCTGTAACACCCTTGGCTACCATCTGGACTCGTTCGATTTCTACCCCCGGAACAGCCTCCCTAAGGATGGACATTTCTGCCCCGGTATCCACTAGCAACCTTCTTTCCATCCCCTGCAGGACCGTGGTCACAGTCAGGCCACCTCCTTCCGATACAACATTTGGAATCCACGTGTGCCCCTGACTTACGGGCTCGGCAGCGGGGCAGTCGCTGAGCCGTTCTCGTTTGGGTTGGCCGCGGCCACCGCACTCGTAATCATGGGCGTTTTCTTTTCTCCATTCTCGCCTCGTCGTGTAGAGAATCTTTTTGGACAACGGGCAGCAAAATGGCCGATCTCTCCACAAACGTAGCACGCACGCCCTTGGGCTGGGTGTAGAACCCCCTGGGGGATTCCTGCTCTCCAATTGTTGTTCGCACGGCCCGTCTCCTTCGTCCGTCGCGGTCTCCTACAGTCTCGAGCGTAGTGACCAATCCTTCCACACGAAAAACAAGAGCCTTGAATAGGAGCCGAACCTCGAACTTGAGCTACAGCGTCTACCGTCGCCCCTGGCTCTGGATCGGATAGCCCTGACACACTCGCCCCGAACACCTCTCTCGTTCGCTTCTGTGTTTCTTGAACCTGCTCGACCCGCTCGGCCACCTTGATCGCTTCTTCTAAGTCCTTTGGTGGATAGATCTGTAGGGTAGTGGCTGCTGTACTCGACAGTCCCCGAACATAGGCTGACAGCAAGGTCCGTTCCATCTGGGACCGCGCCCATTCGGCGACGTGGGGGTCAGTAGGCTGTGGCATGGCCTGCCGTCCCAAAATTCTACAACGATCCGCGAAAGCCCTCGCTTTCTCGTTGGTCCCCTGTTTGACGGTATTCAGTGCGAGCAAATGCCGTTCCGGATCGCGTTCTCCTTCAAACCGATTTCGCAGGATTTCCGTGAACCGTGTAAACGTGGCATGGTCGGAATTCAACTCGGGATATGCATCTAAGCAAGCTGCCGCTGCTCCTGTAACCTTCAACCTACAAATAGTTTTCCTATCGGCGTCGTCCCAATTCCCGGTTTTAGCAACTAACTCAAGATTTCTCAAAAATTCGTCCACCGTAGGGCCACCCCCTTCACCAGACCATGGCTTAATCAAAGACTGAAGGCCCAAATCCTTCCTCACCCGCGCAGGACTCCGCTCTCTCTGTCCTAAACGCAGCGCTGCTAGTTCGGCAGCTAACTGAGCCGATTCCGCTTCCACTCTGGCTTTGTATGTCGCGAGTTCTTCGTTCGCCCTCCGGAGCTCCTGAATCTCCTGCTCGACGGTTAATGGTACAGCCATTATTGCAGCTGTACCCCACACCTGACACCAGTTGTAAGCCTCGCCGGAGTGGAATGAGGTGGAAGCGGATGGGTGAAATAAAATACGCTCCTCAGTATTTTAATTAAAAATTTAATTATTTAAAAAGAAAAACAATTTGGTCCAGGACCCCCTTTTTCTACTACTAAGCGGCGTCCCAATACTACGCTTCCCAGGATCTTTTAATTACAGGTTTAATTATTTAAGATAAAATAAAAATTGGTCCAGGACCCCCTTTTTCTTACTACTAAGTGGCGTCCCAATACTACGCTTCACAGGATTCTTTTTGTTACAAATTTAATTAATTAAAATTAAAAAAAAATAATAAACTTGGTCAAGGACCTCCCTTAATTGACTACCTAATATAACCTTTATTCCTCATCTAAACTTAACCTATTACCACTTACAAACTATATGTCGATCGTGCATATTCCGGAAAGGGCTGCCGGCACAGATACTTCAAACCTCAGAGGGAGGTCAGCCTAAATTAGTGCCTTGGGCGCTTTTACCGCCATTTCCGGAAGACCACTGCAGGATCGACCTCTTAAATACTAAGTACATAATCACTAAGTACGGGGCGAGTCAGAATTCCAGGAAATCCCACTATGCATCTATATAATATAACCACTCACCCAACTGGCAAGCCACGACGACCAACATCACCAACCCGAAATGAGCGATCACCCTCATTCCACCAAATGAGCACCGGACAAAAAAAATATTCTCACAATCCACTCAATAAAATAGAACTAAACTCATGAATTACACTGATTCAGTCCCGCACGGCCGCTGCATACAGGTATTACACATTACACATTACACATAAAAAAAAATTATATTTTAATTTATATTTCAATTACTGCATTGCATTAACTTTTATCGAGTCCCGTTTCGTATGTCTGTACAATACTGACTGACTGCGTCTCGTCGTCCCGCTGAGCCGACCGGCGGTGAGGCGCGCCCCTCCTCCTCTTCACCCCTCGTCGCACGGCTCAGCGGATGCAACACGAGACGAAGTTGCATTTTCCTAGAATTCTGACCGCTGTGTATATTTTACAAAGACAATGTATTAATTCTAATATTAATAGAAAAAAGAAATATCTCTCGTTCTTTTTATAATTATTCCTTCTCAATCTCACTATATTACAATAGTACCAAATGTCATTTTGAAGTTTCATCTTCGTACACATCTTTCGTACACTCTCTCCGTTCTCGAGGTATTTTGTTCACTTAGAACAATAACTGAAGACGTATTTTGGGTTCAGAAGACCTGAAAACAAGTTTTTCCTGTAAAAACTTTTTTTTGAAAAACCGACATGAAAAGAATACTTTCCTTTCCTATATTTAATTTAGGACATGAGAGAAATAAATAAATATGTATAACTTAAATAAATTGTTATAAGTGTCATATTTTCATTGGGAAGAGAAAGTCGTGTGAGTGTTTCACACCAGATTTTTTTTTAAATTATAATGATCTCTAGTAGAACTTAACTATTTTTTTAAGCCACACATAACTACAAGTTTATTAAAGAAGATACATCTTATTTCAATTTGCGTTGTGTTGGGAGGACTTTACCTGATGTTTCTTTCCTTGATTCTTCGCCAGTATTTCTTCAATCTTTTTGATCTGTTCTGGTGTTTTAGTCAAATACACGATTTCCTGTCGTTTAGTTGTGTAATATTTCACCAAAAGGAATGTGTTTTTCCAATTTTTTTGATGAAATATTATTTTCCCGTTTCATTTGGTTTTTATTTTATTCATTTTATAATTTTTATTCAGTTCTTATTATTTAATTCAATTTCTATGTTTAGGCTTCAATTTTTACATTTTTATTTCTCTATCAAAGCTATTACACCTTGGAATGTGTTTTGCTTGCATTTTTCGCCTACTTCGCCGTGAACATCCGCTGTTTTACCCTCTTCTCCCCGCGCTACGTCATTTCATATCTCCCTCTCTTTCTATTAACTAGAAATATGCAACGCGCCAACGACCTCTCTTTCTAATTTTTCAATCCCTTTAGGAGAGGGGGAAAAACTTTCCTCCGTCCGTTTTGTAAACGCATCCTTTGTCTGATGCCAACCGTCGATCGTGCTTCACCTATTTGTCAGGTAACAATTTAAAATAATTTTTCTTTAACATGTCACGTTACAAATTTGTTAAATTTAAAACCCCCTAAACTAATAATAATGGTAATGGTTTGGTGGTCTTTCTTTTTTTTGGGAATAATTTATTCATTAAACTAAACATATTACTTAATCTAGTTTTGGTGATGTAAAGTTTTTGTTTCTGTGAAATTCGTATTCACGTGTTCGTTATTTCGTTTTAAAAGGGTTTCCGGTTTCACCCGATTGTCTCGCTTAACGTAATTATCCCCTTTTGAATCTAAAATCTTCGTTCAATTTTTCCATGAATGTTTTTCCCCAATTTTTTTTTATTTTAATTTTTTCATTTAATTTTTTTATATAGGCGTTATCCAAAGTTCCTTCTCAAAGTTTCGTTCCGTCATTTTTCTTTTTTTTTAATTCACTAATTTCCACATTTTGTATTTTCCGTTGTCACACATTTTTATTAAAACAAAATTAGTATAAAACCCAAATGTTTGTCCAAATTTCATTATTCTTCCCTAACCTAAAAAATGTGTTATGTTCAATTTATATTTCCGTTTTTGCCGTCTCCCTGTTACACACGCGTACGAATTTCACCATTAATAAATGCATTTTTTTTTTAAAAAAATAAAATTGTTAACCTAATCCTGACATTCAGACCCGCGAAGCTTTTTTTTTACTTTATTCTTTAATTTTCTTTATCTAAGTAATTTTTTTTTGCTTCACGAATAGTTATTTTTTTTTATAAGTTTTTTTTATCTTTAATGAAGGGTCTTCATTACTGAAACCTCTTCATCACATTTTTTTTATTTTTATAATTTTGGAGACTCTATTGCATGTCTCTTGGACCCTAGAGTTTTCCACCATCTCTGTTTAAGCCATCTCTGTTAAATTTTTTTCCCTAATAGGGGTTATTTTTTTTTATGTCCGCCCAGAAACCAATAGCTGTGTTTGTTTTTTCATTATTTTTATAAAAACAAATCCATTCTGTTAAATTTTGTTTTAAGATCTTTTTATAGTAGGTTTTTACAATGTTTTGAAAAATTCTTTTTTTTTTGAAATTCTTTTCTAATTATTATAGATATTTTTTTTCAAATTCTTTTTTCTGTTTTTGATTCTAAAATTCCAAGTTCTTTAGTCTAAAGTTGTCACTTGTTTAAAAGATTATTTAAAAATTTAATTATTTAATGTTACGAATTAAAGGTTTTATAATTTATATGTTTGAAATCTGAATCAACTAAATAAAAAAGTTTTAACTTAAATTTATTAATTTCTCTTTCATAAACCGCCTAGCTATTGTTTTTCGGACGGAAGTTTAATTTGAAAATGTTTTTCTTTGGTTTAACTTTATCTTAGGTTAAGGTTAGTTCATATTTACTTAACACTAGAGTTAATTGGTATTTTTTTTTGTCGTTTGTAACGATAAGTTGTAACTAAAAATCTCATTCTATTTTTTTTTTTTTTTATTTATTATTCGAATTAAAGCATTTTGTTTTTAATCCATAATTCAGTGTCAGACTTAATTTTTTTTTTTATCTATTCATTGACCCGGCATAGATTTTGATTTAATCTCGCCTCTGCAGTAATTATAGTGAGTGTCTCTACCATTAAACTGACCTACGTCAGCCTTATTCATCTGGGTTGCCAATAATCCCCTGAGTCCAATTTCAGCGTCTGGTTGGATCCTAAAAAATTGGATGGTGGAAAAAGCCCCCGTATTATCTCTGCAGACCACCCTACACAACTGGTGGAGTCGAATTGTGCTACCCTACACAATTGGTGGATGCTTCGTTTCTCCACTACAACATTTGGTTACTACAGTTGGTATCTACTGTTGAAGTCTTATTTAGTTCAGTTTGTGGTAATTTCCGAATTCTCTGTTCAGGCCAGGGACTTAACTATTTTATATCAATAGATTCAGAGAAAATTTTAATTTTCAAAGATTACCAAAATGAGAGACACAATTTTTCGATTTCTTGTTACCTTAACCCTATTTTTACACCGGGCTTTTGGAAACTCGCTGGAACTTGAATATATGGAAGTGAAATGAATAAAATTTCTTAACAAATAATAATTTTAACCACTACCTTAATATGTAATTATTGGATTGTTTATAAATGGTATTGGAAATTGCCTCCTTTCTTATCAGTACAGCACTGCACTCGTTTCAGTTTGTTTTCAAACGCTTTACCCAACTCACCAACAGTGATTTCTTGTATGTATGCCGCCATTATCGTGGTTTTAGTAGGTCAATTGTGTGTATAGCCTAATTTTCATAAGGAGAGCGCTGGGCAAAACGTGCGACTGCATTAGTATAGTCTTGTATGTACTGCAATAGTGCAGCATATGTAATCAACAATGAAACAGCATGCTTACAAAAAATACAATGTGTGTTGTCAACTTTCAACAACACTCTGACTGTACATCTAACTGTAGGTCGGAGGAGGAGCACACTTCAGACCTCACAGATCGTGCCCATAAAACTGCGGTTTAGCTACCCTATCTTCGCCTGCCTTGGAGGTAATGGGAGCTGTCCGTAGCACCTCCATGTGCTATTCGTAGTACATGGTTGTGCGCAGTACATCCATGTGTGGTAGAGCCACGTGCAAAGCATTAGCTGCGTAACAAGCTCGACGGTGACACGTCCAACGTTTATACGAGTACTGAGGGGAGTGGGGCGTCCTGCGGACGTGAACGCATTCACTCATTTGGGTTGGCCTCTCAGGGGCTGTGGGTTCCTGGGTAGCTCTCCGGAGCCACTAGGCTGCTTAAATTCCTTCGGAATGGGTGTAGCTAGCCGAGGGATGTCCAGAAATGAATGGATAAATACGCATGTAGGTCAGAGGGGGAGCACGCCCCAGACCACACAGAGCGTGCCCGTAAAACTGCGGTTTAGCTACCCTATATTCGCCTGCTTTCGAGGTAACGGGCACTGGCCGTAGCACCTCCGTGTGCTATTCGTAGTACACGGTTGTGTGCAGAATATCCATGTGTGGTAGAGCCACGTGCAAAGCATTAGCTTTGTAACGAGCTCGACGGCGACTCGTCCAATGTTTACACGAACACTGAGGGGAGTGGGGCGCCCTGCGGACGTGACCGCACCCACTCATTTGTGTTGGATTCTCAAGGGTTGTTGGTCCGTCTGCTAGGTAGCATTCTGCGGCCACTAAACTGATTAAATTCCTTCGGAATGGTCGTGGTCGGCAGGGGAGTGAATGGATAAATACGCGTGTCGGTCGGAGTGGTATGCGGGGTCGAAGTCAAGTATGCGCATGCGTAGTCCAGCGCTCACAGCAATTGGCTTGGTCTTTACTTTATTGCGATAAACTGTTTGTTTTGCCCCCCCCCCCTTCTTAATATAAAGTAATCTGGGGGTAGCAGATCAGGTGATTTTGCTGGCCACAAATCCCTGGAAATGACTCGTTCACCAACGCAAGAAAGTCATTGAAATATTAGATGTGCGTGCTGTGGCGCCAACTTGTTATAACCAACCGTTATTGATTTCCACTTCTCTTAATTGACTAATGAATTTCACTAATTTAGTGAAATTCAAAGTTAATTTAAGCTTCCAAAAGTCTATTTATTCAAAGCAACTTCTGCACAATAATTTTCTGAACTCTCTGTAGGATGTATTAAAAGTAACATAGTGTAAATCATTAGTGACAGGTGTAAACACATTATTTTTGTGTTAATGCATGAACATTCATGTCAGTTAATTCACTGAATCATTCTTTAATCAATACGCATGCGTACTAGGTAAATTATTAAGTCATTACAATAGTTCTGGTGTTTTAAAAGTATAATTAATTATATTCATACAACTGGTGAGTTCATCTCACCTACTAAATTATGGTAGTTCTATCTCCATGTTATATTAGTGTAGGGCAATTCTTCATAGGGTCAATTTTTACTTTATCTTGCCTGTATCAATATAAATAAGAAAAAAGTATTGTTTTCATGTCGATTTTAAGAAATCCAGTTTTCACCGGATATACACGTTTTCAGACCCCCTGAACTTAAAAAACATGTTTTTAGCGATACTAAGTCAGAATTTACTAAGTAAGTTTAACCAAAATGATATACGAGGGGTTTCTCCAAAATAATTCTAATCAGACAGAAAAACAGTAGTTTACAGTTGCTTTCAGTTTTTTTTGGCAGAATGCCCTGTGCCACCGTCTGCCAGGGTGGGATCGAGGAGCTGAGCAAAACGGCGTGTCGTCGTCCAGCGGAGATGTCATCTTCTTCCCTCGCAGTAGTGCGTCGATGGCTGCTTCGTCGGGTCCGGTGGGCGTAAGGCTCGGTCGAGGGACCGTTGTGGGCATCGCTCGCGTCAGCGGGCGATGACGGTCCGGTCGATAGCCTACAGTGACGGGACGGCGAGCGGAAGCATCATCTTCTCTCTTGCGGGGTCGTCGATTAGTCTTCGCTGGAGTCCGGCAGCTGTGTGGCGTGGTGGACGTCTCTTCTTTGTCTGGATCGGTAGTGAATCCCTCGGTGTCTTGATTGGAATTGAATCCCTGCTCAGTGCAGCGCTCTTTAAATAGTTGCCGAGAGCGCTGAGGTAGA
The DNA here is from genome assembly GCA_035578175.1 of Catonia carolina. Taxonomy (NCBI): domain Eukaryota; kingdom Metazoa; phylum Arthropoda; class Insecta; order Hemiptera; family Achilidae; genus Catonia; species Catonia carolina. The sequence goes on along the minus strand of JAQMRL010000009.1, from coordinate 51,172,443 downwards.
GAACGGCTACTGGTTTGGCCTTGATGACAAAGGCCTTTGCGGTGCGCAGCCGAAAGCTTTGTAGCTATGCCGTCAAAGGCCGGGAGAACTATTGAAGCCGGCAACACAGTACATGATTAATTAGAAGGGGTGGCGGTGACAATATCAAATTCAAAAAAGTTGACTACCGGTAATGTGATCCCCGGCCACTTCAATCGTTGTAAATTGGGTGTATACCTGATCTGAACAAAAATCAGTAAAATAGAGATTCATAACAGAAATGATATAAAGAATGTTACTATTTCAGCTGAAATTTTAGAATGCATGATTGAGATTACATTATAGGCTACTGATTGAACAAGGGCCACGTTACCCAATGTCCGCCATCTTGAGGTTTGTGGTTTTACTACGACCAGTATCAGAGAATGGTATAGAAATTTGTAATTATTTTAACAAATATTACCAGGAAGTAGCTTTAAAACTTAAACAACAGATTAGGGAAACAGTGGGATGTTATGATCCAAAAGGTAACAAGGTAGTTAATCAATTCTTATTTAGCCTAGTTTCAAGGGAGGAATTAGAATCAGTTATTGATAGTTTGAAAAGTAAGAAAACATGTGGGTTAGATGGGATTTCTAGTATAATTGTTAAAGAATGTAAACATCTTTTAATTACTCCTCTCCTTCATTTGATTAACTTCTCACTTGAAGCAGGTGTATTTCCAAACAAACTGAAGGAGGCTAAAATATTGCCTATATTTAAGAATGGAGATATCCAGTTAGTTGAAAATTATAGACCCATAAGTATTTTAAACACAATCAGTAAAATTTTTGAAAAGGTAGGATTTATTAGGTTAATCAGTTTCTTGACTGAAAACCTAATCATCTCAGAGGATCAGCATGGTTTCCAAAAAGGTAGATCAACTAAAACTGCAATTGTTTCACTTGTGGAGCAAGTAGTTGATATATTGGACGCCGGGGAGAAAGCATTGGCAGTGTTTCTGGATCTGAGTAAAGCTTTCGATTGTGTTGATCATGAAATTTTATTGAAAGCACTAGAGTCATTAGGCGTTAGGGATGTAGAGTTGAAATGGTTTCAATCTTACCTTATTAATAGATTACAGTGTGTGGAGTTAACTAGGGTTGTTAGAGGGAAACTTACAAAAGTTGTATCTGGAAAGCTTGAAGTCAAAGCAGGCGTTCCACAGGGGTCAGTTTTAGGTCCAATTCTGTTTCTATTGTACATAAATAGGTTACCAGAAGTCATACCTAATGGTAGAGCTTTGTTGTTTGCTGATGATACTTCAGTAATCAGTAACAGTTCACTGGTAGATGCTCTTGAAGTAAATACGCATGTTAACATAGAGTCTGTAGTGCAGTTCTTGAATCAAATGTTATTAACAGTTAATGGGAAAAAGTGTCAGTACTTGCAGTTCAAAAATAAACATAACGTTAAAGAAAGTAGAGAAGTGGATGTATTTGTTCATAATAATAGTTTAGAGCATGTAGAAACAGTGAAGTTCCTGGGCGTATCTCTAGATAGATCTTTGTCTTGGGACTTCTATACCAATCAAGTTTGTAGTAAAATATCATCTGGGGTATTTGCACTAAAACAAGTTGCCAGATTAAATGATAAAAAATTACTAATGGCAGCTTAACATGGCCTCATTCTGTCTCATATCCGTTATGGTATTATAGTATGGGGTAATTCTAGCATGGGTAATATGAATAGGGTTTTTAAAATTCAAAAGAAAGCTATTAGGTGTATGGTGGGAGCTAACCAGCTAACCTCATGCAGGCCACTATTTAAGGAGCTTAAATTGCTTACAGTTCCCTGTCTCTACATTTTTGAGGTGATTATGTATGTTAGGCAAAATAATTTTATGCAGAATTTCAATGTTCACAACCATAACACGAGAAACAGGAATGATTATTATGAGGCTAATCACTCCACAAAATTGTTTGAACAAAAACCTACTTATGCAGGGAGAAAATTCATAAATAAATTACCCCAGTCTTTAAAGTGTTGTGAGGATTTGAATTCCTTTAAAAAAAATTTAAAAAATTACTTGATCGGTGAAACTTTTTATAGCGTACAAGAATTTCTTTCTTGATAGTAGTGATACATGGTGTGTTTCTTATATGTATTTCAGGTGTTATATCTGACGACATGTCCTATACTCCTCCTGGAGTCTCCAGGGCGCAAAAAAAAAAAAAAAAAAAAAAAATCACATTGAATGAATAAGTGACATAATATTAAAGTAAATTAAAGCTTCTAGATCAATAAGGGGACATAATTGAACGGAAACAAATGTGTTAATGTACTGACAAATAAGAGAAACCAAGTTATCTTTACAAAATTTTTAAGAACGTCGCAAATGAAATTGTACCTTCATGAATTGAATATGTGACAAACAGTTTCTATAACAGACTAACTACTACAGAGAGCATAAAAGAATATAGTTCCTTCAACACCCGCTAGTAGCAGCATTGTAACACATCAATTAGACAGAGGATCCATTTTACCCGGAGTTCCTCTACGATATTCCATTCTTGCGATATGTTGTTAGCACACACAGGGATACACACTAATTGCCTAAAAACTTGTTTTTTGGGTTCAAGGGGCCTGCAAATATATTTATCTGGTGAATACTCGATTTCAAAAGTCTACATAAAAACAATATCTATTTTCCTTCCCTATAAATTGACATAGAGCAGGAAATAATAAAGAAATAGGATCTATAATTGTACCCTATGGAACACCAGCTTTGACTTGAACATTTGTAATTAAAATATTTTTAAAGTTATTAAGTTACAGTGCAAGTAATTAAATGGCATTTTTCTTTTGTTAATTGCAGTACGACGCTCAAGCAGCTCAAAGGTAAATATTAAAGTTACGAATAAATTCATATTCTCTTCATACTGGCCTGAAAAAGGTATACAGTTGAGCCGTTCTTAGTTTGCTCCTACTGTCAACAAACAAAAGCCAGCTACTACAGGGTGCACGCTAGAGTCTGCGACGTTACGGATGTCGTATTCCTATTTAGTTACCTATTTTTTAAATTATAACTACTTAAAGTACTAAAAACATCAGTTATTATATGATGTAGGCCTAACAATTTCATTTAGAAAAATACTTATAAAAGTATTATGTATTTAAATACTTTTGAAAGTATTTTGTTGTTTCTTTTTAATCAGCGTGTACACATTTTGATATAATGCGCATGGTCAGTGACGTCATTATTTGTTTACATTAGGAGCAAACTAAGAGAGGCTGGACTGTAGAATAATAACTCCAAGAAGTAACATGTGAAACGTTATTACCGTTTTCGAAAGAAAAGCAAAATTTCAGTTGGAAACTTTATACGTAAAGGAAATGGAGTTTAAGTGGAAAAAGTGTCAGTCACAACGAATTATATTAACTGAAAAGCAACAATGTGGTTAACAAACGGTTCAATTGTCCGATAGTAAAATATAGTACCTTACTATCGGTTTCATAATCATGAACACCCGAGTTTGAACCCTTGCATCTCCAAAACTATTAATCAGATTTCTACATACTTTACATCAAAATTTAGCTCATTTTATTTTGCGTTGACCCTTAATAGTTCTATATTTATAATGCTGTTTTAAAATTGCCATATCGAGATTGGGAAATAAAAATACCCGGTTTATTTCTACCGCAACAAATTTAAGGGGACCTTGTACCATAAATCTAACCAAAATAGCCAAATTTATCACCCGTTTTCTCAGCTTTCATAAGGGTTACACCCCTGAAATTTTGCATAGTCTTAGTTGATACCTTTTTATAATTACTGAGTTTTTTTAACGTTTATCTGAACAATTTTTGTTTTCAGAATTTTTTCCCGAACTCTTCTGATTTTGTCTTAATTTTTTGTTGTTAAACATTTATACATTTTTTTCTATGTCAACTACAAGGTTGAAAAAAACTCAGTGTTTGTACCTCTATCATGAAAAACTACTGTAAAAATTTCAAATTTTTGTAATGAATGGTTTTTGAGAAAACGGGGCAAATATCATAAAAAAGTTAATTTTCGGTAAACGGATATTAAAGAAAAAAATCTATCTTATAAAACCTATCTTGTAAACAACACAATTGTTTGTCAACACTACTTAGATGTCATAAATTAGTGATGTAAAAACAATAAACTCACTGTAACAACACAAAATATCCCTAATAAGAAAAAAAATTTCCTGTAAAATCTTTTACAATTTTAATTTTTTTAAATGAAAAACTCTAAAAAGATACTGCTTTTTTGCCATACAGCACATTGGATTTTTTTTAAATATTTAAAATTGTTTTTAAGCTAAAATATTTTTACCAATGAATAAAAACACGTTAAAACTAACCAAAAACCGCGAAATTCAAAAATCGATATTTTCTTAATTTTCATGGTACAAGGTCTTCATAATACATTTAAAGGCGTGTAACTTAATAATTATTTGACCGAAAAGTTTGAAATTTTAACACAACATAAAAAATTATATTCTTACAGCGCGTACGAATTTTCAAAATTGTAAGTTATTAAAATCTTGATTTATTAACAATATTCTGAACCCTTACTATCTCGGTAACCGCTCGATCGTTCGGCACGGGTAAATAATCGTTTTATTCAGCGTAACAAACTTAGTATAGTACATTTGTTTTTGGAAGAAGCTTGTAAGGGGAGGGCGAGTAGATAGAGTAGGGATTGTTTCAACGGGGCAAATGTTGTCTCCTTCTCACTTAATGATCATTCCCTCTCTTTCTAACTGTATACTACTCTGTTACAACTACTACGCTAGATTTGGTTCGATTTGTTCACCTTCTTTCTTTATAAAATTGTATACACTGACTATATACTCCCTAGCCTGATCGCGTATTACCTGCCTTTTCCGTATTACACTAGCACTCGTGCTCGAATTTTCACTGCTACAACTAGGTTCCATTGTGATAACTAAATAAATAAAAATTAGAAACGAAACAAAGAATACATACAAAAAATTAATATAAACAAAACCAAACAGTAAAAGAGTAAAAACAATAGGTTTCCAAAAACAGTAGACCTACTACCGAATGCACGAGTTGAAGACGTGTGAAGGGAATATAACAACAAAAATATAAAATTAATACATACAGTGAATGTTTTTAGGATTTATAGTACACTTAGGCTGTTAACGCTGCTAGCACTATGGAGAGACTGATCACTTCCCTTCGAGGTGCTTTCCCCACCTTTAAACAGAACAGCTCAGCGGCACAGAGCATTGGTGGGAGAGCTTCTAGCTAGAACAAATGATCTGTACAAATATGTTAATGACATAAAATATTGATTAGCCAATGTCGTCATAATTCTTTTTAAAGTTTGAAAAATAGACTGGGTAATGTGTCGGTGGGGGCTACTATACGAGTACATCTTGCCAGTTTGTGTACCAGACATCCTGTCGGACTCTCTACCTGAATTAGCAAATTGCATTGTCAATTCAGGTTGACAGTCGGATTCAGCCAACTATATTAGAAAATAATATAGGACTCTTAAAGGTCAACGCAGAATAAAATGAGCTAAATTTTGATGTAAAGTATGTTGAAATCTGACTCATAGTTTTGGAGATACGAGGGTTCAAACTCGGGTGTCTATGATTATGAAACCGTTAGTAGTGTTGACACAGTCGTTATTGCCAGCAGCCTACCCGAGCTCCAGAAAATGGTAGACGATATTGTGGATTGTAGCGAGCGCTATGGTCTAAGTGTGAACATCGACAAGACAAAACTTATGGTTTTTTCGAAAGTGAGTACACAAGCTGTCCTCCGAGTACATAATAACATCATAGAGCAAGTGTCGTCCTTCAGATATTTGGGAGCGTTCCTAAGTAGCGATTGCATTTCAAAGAGGGAAGTATTGTCAAGAATTGAACACGCTAGGAAGGTATTTATCAGTATGAAGAACTTATTCAGCAAGAAGGATCTAGATTTAAGTCTTAGAATTCGAATGCTACGCTGCTACGTGTTTCCCATCGTTCTCTATGGTTGCGAGAGCTGGACCCTCAATCCCTCATTGGAAAGACGTATAGAGGCATTCGAAATGTACCTCTACAGGAGAATGCTACGCATTTCCTGGATGCATAGAGTGACAAATTGTGAAGTCCTCAACAGAATTGCGAAGAACAAGGAGCTGCTATTAACTGTTAAGGAGCGTAAATTGGCGTACATCGGACACCTGATGAGAGGCGGTAGGTATGAGATGCTTCGGCTGATCATTGAGGGGAAGATTCAGGGGAGCAGATCAGTGGGGAGGAGACAGAATTCTTGGCTCAGGGACTTACGTCGATGGCTCGGCAGAACGTCATCCGAGATCTTCAGAGCCGTCACATCTCGAGTGATTACAGCCAATTGGATCGCCAACCTTCGAAGGGAGATGGCGCAATAAGAAGAAGAAGAGTAGTGTTGAGGTTGGCAGCACTGTCAGATTTCTCTTCCCTTCCCCACAGCCCATCCATACGCAAAAGGCATTCTCATGACTCACCATCTATAGAAAAAGATTATTTTGCGCTTAATTTAACTAAATCCTACTTACGATTACAACCAATTATACGATACACCGTTAACACTCAGACCTTTACTAAAACGTAAACTGCAACTTGGTGAACAATTGACTTCAATTAGACCATTTCTTCCTTGGTGAAACTCAATGACTGACTCAAGACCAAACCGGCCGCGGTTATACACCTAAGCTATGCAATTTACGATATGAACAAAAAATTTCGAATTAGAATTACATAGAATAGAATACAATAATCGGACATATTCCGTTATTTCACATCACGTCATCTATAACGTTAAAGTCATCTCGTGTAAACGCTCTTTACTGTTATTACTGGTGACTCCCACTCACTATAACTAATTATAGATATTGTTTGCTTGTTTATCAATACACATCAGTTGGTTGTTTGCTTCGCACGTGTTTTTTTTTTTTGTTTTTTTTTTAATTTATTTAACGTCGCATCAACATCAAGGTCATTAGCGACGACGTTGGGGTGTAACTGTGTGTGATGAGAATGAAATGATTTTTTTGTAACGTATGAAAATATGCCGTGCCTGAGTAGGATTCGAACCCAGGACCGCATGATGAGAGGCGAGCACGTTACCAACTGCGCCAATGCGGCCGGCTCGCACGTGTTTTGTTCAATACATAATGAATCTTTTGGAATTGGCTCCTATTATTTCTACTAAGAAACGAGCTATACGTTTCCTTCAAGAGAAAGGAATATTGCATAATCCGTGCATTTGTTTAAGCGGACACGATATGATACTGAACACCACTAGCCAGGATCGTTGGGTGTGTAATAAAGCAATCTGCAGAATTAGTAAACCTCTAAGAAGCGACACATTTCTCGTTAATACGAAGTTGGATTATCGAACAATCATGTTCTTCATTTACAGTTACATTTAAATAATAACATACAGTTATAGTTAAATAAAAATTAAAACAACCGAAATAAAAGAAACAGCCAATTGCTAGTTGAACAGTACTGAGCTGGCGATTGTTGGGTTGAACAGTAAAGGTGAATTCACAAGATATTTTGATGATGTGAAATAACGGAATAGGTCCCAATAATCTATAGAATTCCAGATAATCTCCGGAAGAGTTTTCTTCTTCTCTGTTAAGTCATGTTCATCCGGGGTCAAGTAAAGTTTCGTCGGCGAATGCGGTGTTTCAAATGCTCGCGCCTTGGCGCCCTTAATTTCATCCATTATCCCAATAATTATGCTGTGTCATTCTACGTTCCTTCCCCCTCCACCTACGCTCTATTTCCTTTCCCCTTTCTAGACCACTTGTTCGACTAGACATGTCATGAGCAGATGTGCTCTTCGTTTCGAGGCCTAATTTTTGGCTTAGCGCCATGCTTTGGTGCTGGCATCGGCTCATATTTGTGTTGAGGCTTGTATAGTACATTTGTTTTTGGAAGAAGCTTGTAAGGGGAGGGCGAGTAGGTAGTAGAGTAGGGATAGTTTCAACGGGGCAAGTGTTGTCTCCTTCTCACTTAATGATCATTCCCCCTCTTTCTAACTGTATACTACTGTTACAACTACGAGGTGCTTCCCCCACCACTAAACCGAATAGCTCAGCGGCACAGAGCGTTGGAGAGAGAGCTTCTAGCTAGAACAAATGAACTGTATTGTGCTAATGTGTGTTTATGTACTTGGTCATTTGTATATTGTCGTGTATGTTTGCTTATAAATTGTGTGTTAATGTATTTAAGTGTAATTCGGCGGTCTCCAATTCGCACTTCACCACGTGCTTCAGTCATTGGACTTCAACGTTATGATATTCTGAACCAAGTAAGGGGCATTTATGTTCATGATAGTATTTGGTTGTTCAGGTGGTAAAATTTTTCTATGTTTGTTTTCTTTTCATTCAGTCAATTTCTAACTCGTGTTATAATTACAATCCCTAATCGCTTGGTCGTGAGTGCCAACCCCTATAAATTGTACTTTGGTTCTCTGGAAATTACCGCAATAAATAAATAGTTGAATAATTATACCGGGTGATTTTTTAGTCCTATTACCCAATTGTTAATGTCTGGTAATTTTTTTCTAAAAAAGGGATATTTTGTTTTGTGACACAAAGTTGGTAGCCCTACTCAACCGGTATAGATACGACAGTTTGAGTTGATTCTCCTTGAGTTGCGTAAAATTTTGTGCTGTTTCCAGTTGTGTTACGAACAGAATATCTTTTACCCTAGAACAACGGGTTTTCATTCTTGAACAATATTTTGCTACAAAATCGTATGCGAGTGTAAAAGAATCATTTCAAATTAAATTTTTTGGTGTTCCTCCACTCTATTCTAGTCGATTTCTAGACTAACTAACTGATTTTTAGAGGCAGGTATTGTTTGCAGCAGAAAACGTAGTGGTCGACCAACTCTCTTGACAGATGACGTTAAGAGAATGTGAAAACAAGATTGCTCAATTATCCACGGAAAAGTTTACAAAAACTTTCCTCGCATGTTGATTTGTCATGTTCGAGTGCTCAGAAAGCTGCTAAAAATTTGAAATTGTATCCGTATCACATACGATTAGTTCTAGAGCTTCAGCCTCCAGATTTAAACAAGAGATTGTTTTAGGATAAAAGACATTCTGTTCGTAGCACGACCGGAAATGGCACAAAATTTTACACAGCTCAAGGAGAATCAACTCACACTGCCACATCCATACTGGTTGAGTAGGGCTACGAACTTAGTGTCACAAAACAAAATTTATTTTTTTTAGAAAAATATTACCAGACATTAACAATAGGGTAACAGGACTAAAAAACCACTCTGTACTAATTATATCTTGTCCAACGGCTTGGTGGACAAAACATTCTCTAATCTCTAAAATGTCTGCTGCTGTAATCTATGGCCTCTATATTTTCTCGGAAATCTCCTGGACGCAATTAAAAAAGAAACCTAACGTAGTAAACGGAGTTAACTAAACAAAGGCATGAACTGATCAAGGAAAGGTTTAATTAAATTATTATGTTTATTTTATTAACAGTGAACAACCACCAGCTGCACCTGCGATCCAGCCACCTGGAGGAATGTTCACTCTAGTAAACCCACAAAATCAAAATTATTATGCTCCAAGCCAACCGGGAGTAAGTATTGTGTTTATCACACTGTTTTATACAATATAGTGAATGAAAATTCAACGACAATATATTTGAAGCTGATTTTACAGCTAATAAAAAGATCCCATTTGAAACACTCATATGACTTTTATTTGCCTATGTAAATAATAAAAATAAAATCTAATTTTAATCATGATTAAATGATACTGTTGTTGGTTTTCATCGGCCCGTAGGCAGGTTAGAAGCTCTAAAGACTTTACTAATTTAAACGAGGAGTGAGGTGGTTTTCAAATGCCTTCCTCACTGAGTGAATAAGTATGCTTATCAGCATGCCAGATCTTTGAAAAGCATCTACTTTTTACCCTGTAAATGACACCGTCACTTCATTCACCACAGAGTTTTAATGTATAATGTTGAAATTGAATTCTTTCGGAGGATATAACTGTGACTAGTGTCTTTTACACCATACTTTTTCTGTTCTGAAATACTTTAATACGTACTTAATTGGCTGACCATGTAATAAGAGAGAGAACTATTTTTTGTAGTCCTGGAATTAGCAGATAGAGTGTAAATAATTTAACACTTCACCTGTCTGTTATGGGCAACAGAAAACTAAAACTTTTATTTCAATAATTTTATTTACACAGCTTAGTTTTGCGTCAAATAGTGATTTTCCGTATTTTTAAGCCCAGTAGAGAGATTGCTTTCATAGCGTCATTCACTCATGATTAAAATTAGGTTACGTTCTTCATTTTATTACTTTCTCTTGCCTATATGAATATATAGAAAGAAAAATATTGTTTTCAAGTCGATTTTAAGAAATCGAGTTTTTACCGGATCTACATGTTTTCAGATACCGTGAACCCAAAAAACATGAAGCATTATTTTTTCTGATTTTTCGCCAATATTCGGTCATTCTAACCGATCTGGTCTTTCTCTCTGCCTCTGAAACACCTATTTTAGTACCTATGTTTTCGGTTTTGGTTTTAAATCTAAAGTTTTTGTCTTTAAGTATGTCTGTCTTTACTCTCTTGAGCTCCAGATCCCTGAAAGTTAAACCTAGTTTTTCCATATCCTATTTGATTTCCTTGATTCAATTGGTGCTGTTGTTTTGGCAAACAAGTACCTTATAATTTTTATGATTATTCTGTCTTCTGGTGTTCTAATTAAATGGCTAAAGAAAGATTTATTTTTATTTTTCATGGAGTCTATTATTGGCTGATAACTTGGTAGATAATTTTGTTGGGTAAGAGTCTCCATTCACCATCTTCTTAGCGTTTTTTGTCTATAGTTTTAAGGATCCTTCGTTCAACATTTTGGATCATGTCCGTTCTATTCGTTTGGTTAAGTTTAAATAAAGTTTCGGAGTTATGTTTATAGTATGAACTTTTTTCATTACTTTGATGTGCTGAATACACCTCAGAAGTATGTATAGGTTACATGTGGGACACTCTATATAACTACAAAATGTGGTATCTAATACTATATTATCAGTATAGAAATTAAAATACAGTAAGCCCTTGGTATCCGCGGGTTTCGGTTATCCGCGGACTTTGTCCGTAGGTCTAAAACCTTAAAATACGTACGTAATCTTACCTTGTGTACACCGTATTTGGTGGGAGGTGGGGAAGTCATACAATTCCGAAAACATGCGCCAGTTAAACATGTGAAATAAATGTTTTCGCGTTCGTATCATGTAGAGTCACACACTAGTATGGCGACGGCCGTCATGAGCCAAGCTAGATTTTCACGTAATGTACGTAGTGAGCGCGTCACCGGGTACGGACGCCGCCAGTAGAACCCCCACCCACAACCAATATAGTTACGCCCAGGCCCCATACTGTAATTTCTCCGGACGTTTTCCTCCATGTATCAGTCTAAATTCTTTGTACAGTTCTTTGTTTGTTTGACGATTCTAAAATGAAGCCAAGCATTTCTTCACAAACCATCAACAAGATCCTTAACACGGCAACGCAGCTCGCTGATCATGTGTTGGAGACGGATCCCGTCATGGTAAAGGCCCTTCATTTTAAAAGAGGATTCCATGAGCTGATGATACCATACGAAGAACTCCACAAGGAGTTTGATAAGAAGAAGAAGCAAAACAACTATAACAAACTATTTTAAGGCAACTTAATTTTTTAATGAGTACAGTACTGCATTTATTAAATATTAATAGGTGACACTTATCGCTAAGGTCCGTTTCGGGATCTAGGTTATTAAATAATTAATAAACTAAAGTTTACAATTACAAATATTTATTACACTTAAAGGTTTACAAAATAAATAAATAACTAATTAAAATGACTTATTACAATAGATAACTTAATAATTTACTTAAAATAAATAATAAACAATAAATAACTTAATAATTTACTTAGGACTACTTACAATCGATTTTACAATACACATACAAAATGAACTGAATACACAACAACTGAATTTAATACCGGTACACAATAACTTTTCCAAATACACACACGAACAAATACAGAATAACACAATGCTCGGAATCGTTAACCTGTATAACACCCCGATAATCGCTCGTCGAAGATCAAACGAATACTGAACCGCGCTCGGGGGTCTCTTTATATACTCATTTAAAAAAGATCATTCCACAAAAAGTAGAGAAATCATGCAAACAATAAAATACAAAAAATAACCCTTTATTAATGAGTGCTAGAAAAATCCGTTGTAAACAAGTCAACATTGTAAATAGAATGAAAGTTGTTTTGGGTCCCTTTCATAACAGTTGTACCACAATAACCGACCTCTTATCTCTACACAATAGCGCAGTCCTATTAATAATTTTTATGAATAGGAGACATACCTTTATTGTCATTATGTCCTATTGTTCCTTTTTCGCTCTATTATCTACTCTTACTATTTTTATGAATGAATCCTACTAGAAATTCCAAGAACCACACCTTCCTTCGATGTTGTCACAATAGATTATACGAGGTACGTTCGTAAAGTAAGTTCCGTTTTGAAATAAAAAAAGAACAAGTACAGATACATCAATGAAATTTATTTCATAAAAATCTACAACCATTAAACTATTTTTTGACATAACTCCCGTGATTTTTCAGGAATTTTTCATAGCGTGAAACAAGCTTTTGTATACCCTCTTCATAGATTGCTGCCGCTTGCGTAGTCACCTGTATGAGTTAAACCAAAACAAATCTTGACACCTCGAGAAGTCATTTGTTCAGTGTTTTGGGACAGAAAAGGAATTTCTCTGATTGATTTTTTTGCCGCGAGGTCAAACAATCAATAAACAAGTTTACTGCGAGACTCTCAAGAAACTGCACCGCGCAATACAGAATAATCGCCGAGGAATGCTCACGAAAGGCGTGGTTTTCATTCATGACAATGCCTGACCACACACTGCGAATGAGACAAAAAGACTCCTTCAGGACTTTGGCTGGGGCTTGTTCAACCATCCTCCGTACAGCCCTGACCTCGCTCCTAGCGACTTTCATTTGTTTCTGCATCTGAAGTCTTTCCTTGGCGGTCAGCAGTTGAACAGCGATGAAGAGCTGAAAGAACATGTTACCTCTTGGTTGATTACACAGGCGGCAGCATTCTATGAAGAGGGTATACAAAAGCTTGTATCACGCTATGATAAATTCCAGAAAAATCACGGGAGTTATGTCGAAAAATAGTTTAAGAGTTGTAGATTTTTATGAAATAAATTTCATTGTTGTATCTGTATTTGTTCTTTTTTTATTTCAAAACGGAACTTACTTTATGAACGTACTTCGTAATAATGGTTAAATGTTCCTAAAATTATTAAACATTTAAAACGACTACAGGACTTTTCCTTCAGAACCTAACCTTCATCTTTTCGTTCATATAAGGTATTGCGACACTTATTGCTAAGGTCCGTTTCGGGATCTAGGTTATTAAATAATTAATACACTAAAGTTTACAAATTACAAATATTTATTAGACTAAAAGATTACAAAATAAATGATTAAACTAATTATAATTAAATAACACAATAAATGATTTAATAATTCACTTAAAATAAATAACAAACAATAAATAACTTAATAACTTACTTTTATAGCTTACACAGACATACAAAACATAGAAATTGAATTCACATTAACTTTACAATTCACACACAACAAAGAGACGGTATAACAATCTTGAATCACTACAATACTCGGGTGTGTAACCTGTAAATACACACCCCAATAATCTCTCGGCAAAGATCACACGAATACTGACTGACCGCACTCGGGGGTCTCTTTTTATACCTACTCATTCATAAAGATTGTTCCAGAAAAAAGTAGTGAAATCTACTCAAGTACAAAAATAACTCTTTATTTATGAATGCTAGAAAAATCTTGTTAATAGGTCAACAAAAAGTCTTTTGTAAATAGAAAACGTAAACAACCTGCCTCCCTCATAATAGCTGTACACAATACCTAAACTTTATGATAGTTATTGCAACCCTTATGAATGAATAGACACTTTTATGGTTACAACTGTCATTTACAAAGCTGATCTTATTGTGTAAGTTATTGTTATTTTATTATTTCTTAACTATGTTTATGAATGGAATTCTGGAAGATTCGTGAGCGATCCCGTCTTTTCTCGATCTTGTTACAGTATTATTATCCGCGGTTTTACGAACCGCGGTAACACTCTGAAACGTAACCCCCGCGGATACCGAGAGATTACTGTAAATAATTTATTTCATAAAAGTCTTCACGTCTATCGTGTGTTCATAAAAATACACACTGTTTTTTTTTATTTATTTAACTATCAGCTATTTACTACTGTAGCCTAATATTGAATGCTATAAGTTACCAAATTGTTATCTTCCTTTTTCATTTGCAGCATACTGCTGGACCAAGTCATGGGTAAATATGCACAATCATATTACTTATCTCGTTTATGTTCATGCAGTTAAGTCCAGTTGTATAGTAACTGCAGGCACCATACGTGGTTTTACTTTACAAGTTTTTTTTATCTATACAATATATATTTTATTTGCAATTTTACAAAATTAATAACAAGCAAATTTGATAAAAGAAGGATACAAATATTGACAAATTTTAAGAGATTGAGGAGAACGATGCCCATTGACAGTAATCTAACCGTAATCATTAAGTTAGTTCAATTTACTTATTTTATTTTGTTTTTCTTTAACTTTGACGTCTCATGATATTCCTACTCCAGAGTCGTTTCAGTCTTCGTATAGGGGCAGTTGGTAAATCTGGTGTATCTTTTTTTTTTATTGAGTGATGATGCCTACATAAGCCTTGGGCTTGTGCGTAGGTAATGATATGTGGTGATTTACAGATAAAAAAAATGCCAGACCTGACCGGGAATCGAACCCGGGACCCCGGCATAGTAGCCAGTTGCGCTGACCACTACACCACGGGCCGGCCCAACTAGGTCTAGGTCAACAATGGTTTGGATTATTGGGCTATTGGATAATTTCTTGTTAAATCGTGTGTATGTGCGTAGGAACACATCGTTGATGTATGGGACGTTTCAGTCTGTGTGTAGTGTATCGTTTGTTACGTAAAATGGAGCACTATACAATTTTTCAAGGCTGATGATCTCTGTATGTATGCATTGCCCCCCACCCACTTTATAGCTAGCCAATGACTTGCCAGCAACGTTGCCAATACTTGCTCTTTTAGCTCTGTTAAATATTTCGTCAAAATGTTTAAAACTTTGAAAAGGCTAGGAATTAAATACAAAGAAAGGAAAGTTATCTACAGTCTGTATAAGAATCAAACGGCTGTTTTGAGAATCGAGGGGTACG
Organism: Catonia carolina; assembly: GCA_035578175.1. Lineage (NCBI taxonomy): Eukaryota > Metazoa > Arthropoda > Insecta > Hemiptera > Achilidae > Catonia > Catonia carolina. The sequence goes on along the minus strand of JAQMRL010000009.1, from coordinate 51,157,069 downwards.
AAAAAGAGGCTGCTGTAAGAAAAGGTGTACGACAAGGTTGTTCTTTGTCACCACTAATTTTTAACTTGTATATAGAAGAGGCTATAAATGAAGTGAAGGAGAAATTTGACGTAGGAATAAAAATTCAAGGAGAAACAATAAAAATGTTGAGATTCGCCGATGATATAGTAGTATTAGCCGAGGCAATGAATGAACTAGAGGATGCCTTAAATGGAATGGATGAGATCTTGAGGAAGGATTACTTCATAAAAATTAATAAGAACAAAACGAAAGTGTTGTGCAGCAGCAAGAGTGGTTCAGAAGAGATGGGAAATTTAAAAGTAGGCAACGAAAACATACAGGAAGTTGGGGAATTCTGCTACCTAGGGAGTAAAATAACAAAGGATGGTAGAAGCACGAGTGATATCAAGAGTAGAATTGCTCACGCTAGAAAAGCCTTTGAAATGAAAAACAGCTTACTGACTACAAACATTGATTTACAGATTAGGAAAAATTTCTTAAAACATTATGTTTGGAGCGTAGCATTATACGGAAGTGAAACGTGGGTGATAGGGGCTGTAGAACGGAAGAGGATAGAAGCTTTTGAAGTGTGGTGTTATAGGAAAATGTTAAAGATTAAGTGGGTGGACAAAATAAGTAATTTAGAGGTTCTTAGGCGAGTGGATGAAAAAAGAAGTATATGGAAGCATCTTACCAAAAGAAGGGATAGGCTAGTAGGGCATATCCTAAGACATCCAGGTATTGGGCTATCAATAATGGAGGGTAACATTGAGGGAGTAAATTGTAGAGGGAGGCAAAGATTAGAATATATAAAGCAAATTACAAAAGATGTAGGGTGTTACAGGTATCTAGATATGAAACGACTTGCGCAAGATAGAACAGGTTGGAGAACTCCATCAAACCAGTCGAGAGACTGATGACAAAAAAAAAAAATATTTCGTCACCCATTTTTTGGTCTTTCATTATCAATTATAACAAATAAATATACAATCAGCTGATTATATTATAAAGTATTGCATGTTAATGCACTCTATAATCGAAGTATTCAGTACGAGATGCAAGACGAGAGTGAACTATTGCGGCTCTTATACGCATGCGCGCATAGTGTTTGTCAGGTACAATCTGACAACGCTGGCAAACGTTCTGATTGGTCTAAACGTGTGGAACAGCAGAGCTCATCAACCGTGAAAAGCATATTAGTTATCTATCTTAACAGTTTGGACTGAAAGCATTGTATTTTCAAAATAACTTTACAGAAATATAAGTAACGGAAAATATATCATCATACTAATTTTAGCACACCTTGTAACACCAAACGGTAAATTTTACACAAGACTGAAAAAGGTTGCCATTTTTTAACTACTGCTATTTTAGCAGGAAAATTTGAGGAATTACACTTTTTAAGACTTGAATTAATTCCATAATAAATATGTAATGATTTAACAATTTATTAAAAATAATATTGGAGTTACGAGGTTTTTCCATAACATTTTTTTGGAGATACGAGTTTTTTTAACTTTAAAACTTACTAAGTACCTACCTGTTGATAAAATTAGGTGGGGGTAAATAAACATAAATTTATTTGTATTTGGCAAACTAATCTAAAAAAAATAGTAATATAATACAGAAAGTATTAGATAAGTTACAGTTAATTTAACTGGAAAATTAATAGATAAGAAATTTTTTACTTCTAAAAACGGGGTCTAAAACATCCATCTAACCTCGTAACTCCTGGTTAAAACATAAACTACTAAGTAACAAAGCTCATAGCTCCCCATTTTTTTTTATCCGAGGCGGCGAGATAAACTCATGTTCACTTCCTCACGATGGGGGAAGTAGTGATGGAATCAATTGAGGCGTCCTCGTCCAGCCCAAAGGAAGCCGCAACCCGCCTACCAACCAAATACCCGCCGTCTGGCCACTTGATCTGACATCAGCAAATAACCCTCCACCTTTCTCAGAACTGTTTATATAGTGCTAAAAGGGAAATTTACAAACTGTCAGCGGGGCGCGGAAGGGAACCGTAGCCTAATTCCCCTCTCGCTGTCACTGACCAACTCTCTCACTTTCATTCATCCCTTTCATCACCAACGCAGGAAATTAGTGTGCCTAACTTACCTAATGAGATTGGGACAGGATAGATTCACTGTGGGAGAGGGTGATGCCTCTGATTTCCATATGTCTCCTCTCTCTGCAGTCTCCCGACCACCCTCTCCACAAACTGAGCGACCAACTTCCAGCTCATCATCCCGCAGCATCGCTGCCCCTACTCTCTCTGGGATCCACTGTGCAACGCCTATCTTCTCAGATGTCTCCATTCTGTCGAGGCCAAAATAGGGACATCTTTCAAAAATATGCGGCATTTCGGTACTTCATGAAGTTTGAACCTCGTCAAATATGCCCCAAAGCAACCATGCCCTGATAGCAACTGCGTCAGCTCGTGGGTGGTATCACCAAATGTCCTACTTATCCACACCTCGACATTTGGAAAAAACCTTCTTGTCCACTCCCCGACCCTAGCTTCCCTCCATCTCCTCTGCCATCTGCTGAGTAATCGACTCCAACATTCCTCCTTATCAGCACCAGCTCGCTGCTGTCCCTCCCGCACGCCACTGGATCCTATGGAGGTATCCCCGAAATTACCAGGGCTTCCTCCGTAGATACAGTTCTATAAGCACTACATATTTTCAGAGCCAGTTTCCACTGCGTCCTTAGAACCCAACCGCTGTAACTTTGAAATCGTAGAGCTCTGCTCCATACAGGTACACAATACAATACCACTGATGTTGCCACTGTTGCCAACATCAATCTCTTTGCTTGCCTTGGGCCCTCAATATTAAGCATCTATCTGTCACCGTCGCCCTCTTTGATTAAGTACTGTGCTGTCGACTACAAAGCTTCCGACGTAGCGACAGAGGGAGCTGCCAATAGTTCTGATAGGGGCGGTAGGCTTGTGTGCGTACCGACAGAGGCCTTTGTCATCAAGGCCAAACTAGTAACCGCCCTCTACCACAGTGCTCTCGGCAACTATATAAAGAGCGCTACTATCAACAGGGAGATTTAATTCCGATCCATACACGACGTCCACCATCGGCACACGACTACCGAACTCCAGCAAAGACTAATCAACGACCCTGCAAGAGAGAAGATGATGCTTCCGCTCACCGACCCAACAGCGTAAGCCATCGACCAGACCGTCATCGCCCGCTGACGCGAGTGATGCCTACAGCGGTCCCTTAACCGAGCTTTACGCCCACCGGACCCGACGAAGAAGCCATCGACGCACTACTGCGAGAGAAGAAGATGATGTCTCCGCCGACGACACATCGTGTCGCCCAGCTCCTCGACCGCCACGACGACTACAACCGACGCTTCCCATCTAGACGACCACCGGCTTAAACGGCCCTTTTCAGGACCATCAAAAAGTAAAGGTTTAAACTCGCCGCTTAATGTCGCCATCCGGTGACAAATCTATTTAAGGTAACTGTCCATTTAGGCTTACTAGAAAACAATACTAGTGCATAGCGATTGTTTACAAAAGTTTTAAAGATAAGTGGATTTAATGAATTTAATAAGTATTGTGTTTATTTTGTAAACAGCGATGGATATACATCAGCCGTTCCTGCTAACCAGCCTTTATTCACTCCAGTAAATTCACACAGTCAACGAAATCAACAAAGCCAAACAACAGACGTAAGTACTTTTCCAATTTATCGGTATTCTGTATTCAGATGAGGCGGGGCTGTTTTGATATTCATTATTTATTGTGACACTTTTCTCTATGGTTCGTTCCGAGATCTGGATAAATTAACACATTATAGTTTAAAATAACAAGTATTTATTACGAACTAAAAACTACAATTAATAATGAGTCTTAAATCTACGAACAAATTACAATTACTACAAAATAATTACTTAGAATAAATTACAAACTACTTACAATAAAGTAAACCATAAGTTAAAATATTATTTTTCACTTATACTAAACAGGTTTACTCCCAAAGCAATTTTTGCAGTTTTGCTTAAAAACCCATACCTATTTTATGGGTTCCTTTGCTTTTTTAATTAATTTTATTTCAAGTCTAGAGTATTAAAAGGCTTAATTTTTTGCGCTGTTTTTTAAGTGAGAGAATGGTTAGGTGCTAAAGAGTAAAAACATCAAATTTACTGTGAACGACTGATGTGTGTCTCATTGAAATTTTACTTGTATTTCTATAAAATATTATATGTATTTTAACGAGAACGTACAGGAAGTTAGGGAATTCTGCTATCTAGGGAGTAAAATAACACAGGATGGTAGAAGCACAAGTGATATCAAAAGTAGAATTGCTCAAGCTAGAAAAGCCTTTATAATAAAAAACCAGCTTACTGACTACAAACATTGACTTACAGATTAGGAAAATTTCTTAAAACACTATGTTTGGAGTGTTGCATTATACGAGAGTAAAACATGGGTGATAGGGGCTGTAGAAAGGAAGACGGAAGAAATTTTTGAAATGTGGTGTTATAGGAAAATGTTAAAGATTAGGTGCGTGAACAAAATAAGTAATTTAGAGGTTCTTAGGCAAGTGGATAAAAAAAGAAGTATTTGGAAACATCTTACCAGAAGAAGGGATAGGCTAGCGGGACATATCCTAAGACATTCAGGTATTGGGCTATCAATAATGGAGGGTAATATTGAGGGAGTACATTGTAGGGGGAGGCAAAGATTAGAGTTTATAAAGCAAATCACAAAGGATGTAGGGTGTTAAAGGTATGTTGATATGAAACGACTTGCACAAGATACAACAACTTGGAGAATCGCATCAAACCAGTCGAGAGACTGATGCCAAAAAAATGTAACAAGTAATATCAAAAGTAGAATTGCTCAAGCTAGAAAAGCCTTTGAAATATAAAACAGCTTACTGACTACAAACATTGATTTAGAGATTTGGAAAAATTTCTTAAAACACTACGTTTGGAGTGTTGCATTATACAAGTGATTTACTAGAGAGCAATTTACTTTGGGCTATTTTTCAATAAAATTACATTGTTGTTGCTTAGGTCATCAGCCAAAAAGCTGGTTTGAACCTGTAGAGGTTTTACTAAGTAAAACGAGGAGTGAGGTGGTTTACCATGCCTTCCTCACTGAGTGGAAAAGTATGCTTATCAGCATACCAGGCCCTCTGAAAAGCACATATTTTCCACTCTGCAAATGACACCTGCACTTCATTCACCACAGGGTCTGGCTGTATAATGAAATTAATTACTTTCAGAGGATATAACTCTGATTAGTGTCTTTTACACCTCTACCTCTTCTGCTCTTAAATGATTCAGTCATTCAATTGGCTGACCATGTGATAAGAAACAGAACTATTTATTTTAGCCTTGCAACAAACAGATTGAGTGTAAATAATTTGACACTCCACCTGTCTGTTATGGGCAGAAAATTACATTATCATTGATGATGCGTTTCTCTATCAAGCAGTTGTTCGGCGAGTGGTGAACTTGAGTACCAGTTGTCTACATAGAGGCACCGACCAGAGTCAACTTTTACAATGCAAAAAATATTGTAGTATGAAAACCATAAAAAATTAAAAGATAAAATGATATTTCATTATAAATATAATTAAAACATGATTAATTTTGCAATAATAAACTATAATAATAGTCAATATTATGAAATAGTATTAATAATAACCTATCAAGTTTCACCGACTCATTTTTGACTCGATCGGATCAAGTAAATCACAAATCATGACTGAGGAAATGTTTTTTGAACTCATTTCTAACAGCTAAGTATATGATTCAATGCAAACGAGCATTCAATCTGTCTCACGATTCTATTAATAACACTATTACGTAAGAGACGGATCAGTCTCTCTAAAGTAAATTTTACACATGGTGAAAGAGATACAAGAGTCTCATGGGAGTCAACCTGTTAAACTGAATCCTACTTACAAAGTTAACAACGATTATTACAGTCTGACAATCTTCGAAATAGGATTCCCTCCCTTCCTCACTTCATCCTAGCCACCTCACATTACGCACTGTCCCAAAAACATTAGCTCGGATATTCAGTCTACTATAGGGTGATTCATTTAAAAGTAGCCCGCTGCATTTAACAGCGGCATTCGGCACTCAATTGGATTCAAATAGTAAATGAATAAATATAATTACTTAATACATAATTTTACATATTTATTAAAAATTGACATACAAATTTCAACTTCACCTTTACAGTAGATGCTGAAAGTGGCGTCCTTGAACGGTTACACATTTTTGCGCTCGTTCAATGTTATTAATGCACACACGACGCAATACGGAAACGTCTATAGCTGGAATGGCTGCCACGATGTTATTCACAAGCTCATGTATACTGCGGGGGTTTGTTTGGTAAACAGTTCCTTTTAAATAACCCCATAGAAAAAAAATCGCACATACTCAAATCGGGTGAACGAGGAGGCCACAAATCTTTACTAACAACTCGCATGGGAAAAGCCTGATTGATATGAGATAGGGACTGGCGAGACGTGACATGTTGCACCATCTTCCTGGAAAAAATTGTACTCTATAATAATGTAACAAATTAAATAATAATATAAATTGTACTATAAAGGCCAGTCGATCACATCGTGATCAGTGCTGCCAATACAGCATATGCAAATTACTCGAGCGGCGGGCTACTTAAATGAATCACCCAGTAGTACAGCTCATTACTACAACAATATTTATATTCATACTAACTATTACTTTATTATTTATTATTATTTGCACTTATTTAACCTGTACCAGTTTAAATCACAATTATACACTTACACTGTATTTGTTTAATCAAAACGAATTTATCTGAATATTGAACGACCGATCAAACCCAAAATATAATAAAACTACACTGACTACAAAACCAATATTGCACGGTCGCTAACACTGTACAACTGAAGTAAAAGTATAGTTTATATTAGATGCTCTCAAGTAAATAAAGAATAATGCTTACTTCATTTAATTAAATCGTATCAATTATTTAGATTTACAGTCTACATTATAAATTAAGAACTTGTTGTGTTATATATATTATAACCCACCGGGTTGGTCTAGAGGTAAAGTCGTCGCCAAAATCAGCTGTTTATCAGCTGATTTTCGGATACGAAGGTTCCTGGTTCAAATCCTAGTAAAGGCAGTTACTTTTATACGGATTTGAATACTAGACAGTGATTGCCAGTGTACTTTGATGGTTGGGGTTCAATAAACCATACTCTCTCAGGAGTGGTCGACCTGGGTCTGTACAAGACTACACCTCATTTACACGTCATACACATCATCCTCATCTCATTGGGTCATGGGGTTGCTTATTGTTCTCAATTGAACAGATTGCAACGTACACAAATTAGGAATTAAGATTATATATTATTATTACACTTCCTAATAGTAAACAAAAATAATGGGAACAATAATGACTTTCTGCTGGTGGTGGTCACATAATCTGTACAAAATGTTATGGATAACAAGAATCTAGTACAAGTAATATTCATATTAATTGCTCATTTGTTTTGTGCGTACCAATGTATTCGATCCGGCACGTAGTGCGAATGGGAATGGAAGAAGTGAGGGAGTCCTATTTCGATCGTTGTAACGTGTCTACACTATATGCTGGATCTCTTTGCAAGCGTACTCATACACTGCATAACTCACTACTCACAAACTGATCAAAACTCGTCGATGGTAGATCTAAGACTAAACTCAGACTAAATAAATTGGCTGCGCTTATGTAGGTGAAGGTATGGAAGTTACGAGAAGGACAGAGATTTTTGATATAATAATAAAAAATACTAAAATAAATTAATAAAGCTAAAATAAATAGTTCCGTTTCTTATCACACGGTCAGCAAATTAAATGACTGAATAATTTAAGAACAGAAGAGGTAGAGGTGTAAAAGACACTAATCAGAATTGTCTCCTCTAAGTTAATGAATTTCATTATACAGCTAGACCCTGTGATGAATGAAGTGAAGGTGTCATTTGCAGAGTGAAAAATATGTGCTTTTCAGAGGACCCGGCATACTAATAAGCGTACTTTTCCACGCAGTGAGAAAGGCTTAAGTAAACCATCTCATTCATCGTTTTACTTAGTAAAACCTCTAGAGGTTCCAGCCTGTCGGCTGATGACCTAAACAACATAATAAAAATACAAGTTTTTACAAAACGTAAACATGTCATTACTGAAAAGAATGGTTACAAAAAGAGTCCAAACAAATATAAGCCTGTATTCGCATTCAGCCTATGTGTTCATAGTCTCTAAAAGTTTCTCCTTTTTACTTTCCTTGCCTATATGAATAAATAGAAAGTAAAGTATTGTTTTCATGTCGATTTTTCTAAATCGAGTTTTCACCGGATCTACACGTTTTCAGACCCCCTACACCCAAAAAACATGTTTTTAGCGATTGGTCTGTGTGTGGTGTGTGTGTGTGTGTGTGTGTGCGCGCGCGCGCGTGCGTGTGCGGAACATCGTACGAACTTGAAATTTAAAACTTAAGCGACATACCACTACCGGACCCGACACGAACATTTTCATCAAAATCGGTCAACCGGAAGTAGTAGTTTATTCGTGTCATTTTTTACTTTTTGCGATTTTCTCAAAAACTGGTCCTACGATTTTCTTTTAAATCGCTTGGTTTACTAAAATTTTTTATGCTTTACAAGATAGGGTAGACGCTATGTTTGCTAAAATTCTTGGTGGCGCTGTTTTCACGTAACAATTTTGTTTTTTTAAGATTACAGCTTTAATATTGATTTAGTGCAAAACTTTATATAATAAAAAATGTAGAGAATTTAAAATCCTGCAACTTTTATTTCAAACATTTTTTGTATAACGCTTAGTTTAGCGGTAATTAGCGATTTTCTGTTTTTTCTTACGAAAGTGTGTGAAAAATCGATTTTTCTTTTAAAGATTTCGGCCTTAGTATGCATTTTATGACAAAAGTGATTTTATTTACAACTTTTATTTAGAGTATTTTTCTCTACAGAGCCTAGTTTAGCGTGAAAGAGTGATTTTCCGCATTGTTAAGGCAAACTGAGATCGATTTTCATTTTGCGTCTTTCATAATATATGATTAAAATTAGGTTATATTTATTGAGGTTAGTTTTTTGTTTATTTCTAATGTTTTATTACTAATGTTAGGTTTATTGTTAATTATTTGCATTGGCAAGAGAAAGTTGTGTGAGTGTTTCACACCAGATTTTTTAATGTTTACAGCCAACGTCAGCCAGTTATAACCCATTCCTTGAGTAAGATATGTTACTTTATTTCTTCTATTAGTCATAAGTTGCAACACTAATCATAATGCACTATTTTTGATAAAAAATGGATAGATGGCCAACCTAAATAATTTTTAATCAATTCTCTAAGGCAATGAATGCTGATCAACTATTACGTACGAGTATACACAACGAAGCACGAAAAATTGTGAATGAAATTAATAAAGTTTTTGATGAAGAGGCCTTGGACAAAAAACTGCGCTTGCCAGTAGCGAAAGCCACAGAAAGAGCGGCGTTTTACACGAATTTATCAAAGCACACTACATTTTAACCCCGTTAAGGGGAGCACTATACCTCCTATCTAACTCATTTTAAATTGACTTCTTTTTAGGTTGGCCTACACATTTCTAAGAAACCGTTAACGGGGTAGCCAACTCAAGAAGATGATTTTTTTTTTAAATTTTGAGTGTTTTTTGCATTTGTTTGAAGTTTAAAATTTTCTGAATCACAACATATTTTGTTTACTTTGTTTGTAAATTTACACAATGATATAAAAAAATCTGTTTAAAATAAAGGTCACTAGCAAGGTGAGTGAAATTATTCCTTCAACTTTGAAGTTTTCCGGAAGTGTGATTTTTGCATGATTGTACGTTCTTGGGAATTAAATATTTTGGTTTGTATAGGAGATATTTGGATGATGTTTTTTTTTCAAATGTTCATAATTTCTTGCTCTATTATCTGTGAAATGTTTATTACAAAAACCTTAATAGGGACTTAGCTAAAAAATAATTTGTGAATACATAAAATAAATTTTTTTTAAATATGGTTTTTCTTCAATAAAATTCTTGTAAGAAAAAATATGTACAAGTGCATACAACTGGTAATAGACAGGAATTTTCTGTATTTTGTAGCATAAGAATCATGTTGATATCTTTTTTGGTTCCTGAGATATTTGATTCCCCATAAAAGCCCGCTTTTCCAACCTCACCCTTATATTAGGGGCTGTAATTAATTTTTTGGCTTGGTTCAAATGGTAGATCGTTACTAGTAAATTACTCTTTCATTTGAAATTAATAATTATAAATTATAGCCAGAAGTTTTCATTTTCATTTTCTGGGTTGGCTACCCCCTTAAGATTTAGGGCTTTCATTTTTTTGTGCCTTTTCTATGACATATTTTTAAGCTCTGGTACTAGAGAATTATTAATATAGAGCTAGCGATACCATTTCGAGAATTCTTTTTTTTTAAATGCAAAAACAATTTAATATTTTTTGTAGAATTTTTTATTTTATTTCGAACTTAGTAATAATACTGTAATGATTCTAGTACCATATCTCACAATTATTCTGAGAAACATGCTTAAAAAATTACAACCTTCAAAGTCAAATAGTTTTGAGAAAACTGTACCTTTATGGAACAAAATGAATTTGCGGGAAATGAGCTGTAAAGTTTTACTTACCCTAAAATCGGCCTACACCATAATATTGATCCTCACCAAACTGTTCTTTTTCCTCAAATAACTTCCTCTTTTTTTCTCTTGTCTTGCTTCTTTTGACACACTTTCCATTGCCTTCTTACCTTACTGTGTTCTTTGAATATCGCAACTCTTTAATTGTTTCCACAGATTAACTCAATTAAAAGAAATTCTGGTCAAAACATTACTTAACAAAAATCTGCATAGCTTCCGTAATTTCTATCGTACACTTATAATTTTTATGTGTAATTTCTGAATGTGGTAAATTTTAACACATTCAGTGCTAGAGACTCGCCTAGCGGGTCATGGGTAGGTGTTATCGCTATGCAACCGTCTCACCTAGCGGGTTCTGTTTTGTTATCATTTTAAGTAATTCCTGAGGGACACCGCCTGTCGGATATCAGTCAGTTTGTTGCTAAAATATAGCCCTCAAAAAGTTTTTTTCTTTGTAACCGTGCAGTTCGTTTTTGTATTTTCATCATACGATCTGCTACCCCTGTATAGCATACTCGTTCAGTATTTTTTAACGGGTTTTCGGGGTACAATTGAAGCCATAAATTTAGTTTCTTTTCTGGTATAGATTCAAAATAGCTTATACTTTTACTTTAAAATATTTTTTTTTCATCCTGGAGACTCCAAAGGGAGTATAGGACTTGTCAAGATAAAGTTGATAAACTGAAAGTTTATCACCAATGATAAATTCATCACTTACAACCAAAAATTGTTTTTGCTACTGCTTACTTCAGTAGGCTTGTCATGAACCCTATTGAATCAAATATCACACACAATGAAAAAAAAAATCAAACAATGATAAATTCATCACTTACCAATAATTTCCTTCTGCCACTGCTTAACTCAGCAGGCTTGTCATGAACCCCTTTGTATCAAATTTTACACAACATTTGTTTAATTAAAGTTAAATACCAAAACTATTTAGAAAGGAATTCGTGCACACTGTAAAATGTTTCATCAATCAAATATTGTTTTAGATTTTTTTTAAAATGACTTAAATTGTCAGAACTTTTTAAACCTTGAGGTAATTTATTGATGTATTTTCTACCTGCATAAGTTGGTTTTTGTTCAAAAAATTTAGTGTTGTGATTAGCAATTTCTTGTGTAGTGGTTGGAACATCTAAATTCTGTAAAAAGGTATTTTGCTTTACGTACATTATCACTTCAAAAATGTACGAAGAAGGAACTGTGAGCAATTGTAGCTCTTTAAATAGTGATCTGTTTGAGGTAAGGTGGTTGACTCCCATCATACACCTGACAGCTTTTTTCTGTATGTGAAAATCGTATATAATACGATATATTATACGAGGTTTGGCTATTAAATAACGAGACTGACGTTATAAAAAAATTTAATTATTATTTTATACGTAATCACTTATTGTCACCTTCAATATACACTCCTTCTCTATCGCTACAAAGCTCCATGCAAATTTTCCATTACTGGAAACAGTGCTGGAAGTTATCTTCTGACAGCTCCTTCAGGACACGTACCGCTTTCTCTTTTACTGCTTCCACAGACTCAAATCTTGTCCCTTTTAATGCAGATTTCACGTTAGGGAACAGGTATAACATAATAACATGTGATGAAACGTGGTTTTTTACTTATGATCCGGAAACGAAGCGCCAATCCATGCACTGTAAGAGCCGAACTTCACCGAGACCCAAAAAGCTTGAATGAGCAAGTCAAAATTTAAAGCAATGATGATTGTTTCTTTTAAATCCATGGGATTGTGTTCCTTCACTAGGTTCCTAAAGATCAAGCAATTAATCAATATTACTAATTTGAGGTACTTTCTAAACTACGTCAAAGAGTAAGGAAAAAACGCTCCGAAATGTGGAAGGACAAATCATGGGTTCGCCACCAAGACAATTCGCCAGCTCATTACGCGTTATCTGTCAAGAGGTTCCTAACCAAGTACAGCATCTCAGTGTTAGAACATCCACCTTATTCACCAGATCTTGCACCATGTGACTTCTACTTGTTCCCTAAGATGAAATCTGCATTAAAAGGGACAAGATTTGAGTCTGTGGAAGCTGTAAAAGAGAAAGCGGCACGTGTCCTGAAGGAGCTGATAGAAGATGACTTCCAGCACTGTTTCCAACAATGGAAAATTCGCATGGAGCGTTGTAGGGATAGAGAAGGAGTGTATAAAATAAAAATAAAATTTTTTACAACGTCAGTCTCGTTCTTTAATAGCCACACCTTGTATGTAGTTAAAAATTATATGAGAAATTTCGCGTAAATCGTAACGGTAAATGGAAAATTCAAACAAGAAATACATTTAGTATAACAAGCAAAAATAAGTCTAAAAAACATTAAATAGTTTACTTTTATGTTATTACCAAACATAAATCCATGTATACGTCGGAAAAAAAATAAATCTATAAAAACGTTAGTAACATCAGTTGTAGGCCTTGTAATAAAGCAAGTGTAGAACTCGCTGCACGAGTCCACAGCCTAAAGGAACAGATAGCATGTAACTGCCTAAAACAATTTTGAAGAGTTCTCTTGAGGTAATAACTTGTAAGCGCTTTGATTATTTTTTGGTCAAATGATTAAACAAATTATGAATTCATTGTTATTTATTGTACGTTACAGTGAATTCTCAATGAACAGCCCAACCTCTGATATCGTAAGTACCTGCAAATTAATTCGCACAATAATAGCTTAAAAACCCCTTTCATGATCCAACGAGTCTCATGGCTGGTGACAATTTTTAAAAGGCTAACCTTTGACCTATGTCAAAAAGCATTAGTGATTTCTGTATCTACTCTTCAACAGGAATCGAATGAGACTATTTTTGTTCACAAATTCCTACTTTGATTTCTTGACATCCGGTTTTGTCTCACTTTCGGTCAAAACCGTAACTTCAAACCCAATGGTTTCTGTATCTACTCTTCAACAGGAATTGAATGAGACTATTTTTGTTCACAAATTCCTACTTTGATTTCTTAACATCCGGTTTTGTCTCACTTTCGGTCGAAACCGTAACTTCAAACCCAATGGTTTCTGTATCTACTCTTCAACAGGAATTGAATGACACTATTTTTGTTCACAATTTCCTACTTTGATTTCTTGACTTCTGGTTTTGCCTCACTTCCGGTCGAAACCGGAACTTCAAAACCAATGGTTTCTGTATCTACTGTTCAACAGGAATTAAATGAAAGTATTTTTGTCCACAAATTCCTACTTTTAATTTCTTGTCTTCCGGTTTTTTCTCACGTCCGGTCGAAACCGTAACTTCAAACCCAATGGTTTCTGTATCTACTCTTCAACAGGAAGTGAATGACACTATTTTTGTTCACAATTTCCTACTTTCATTTCTTGACTTCTGGTTTTGCCTCACTTCCGGTCGAAACCTTAACTTCAAACCCAATGGTTTCTGTATCTACTCTTCAACAGGAATTGAATGACACTATTTTTGTTCACAATTTCCTACTTTGATTTCTTGACTTCTGGTTTTGCCTCACTTCCGGTCGAAACCGTAACTTCAAACCCAATGGTTTCTGTATCTACTCTTCAACAGGAATTGAATGACACTATTTTTGTTCACAATTTCCTACTTTGATTTCTTGACTTCTGGTTTTGCCTCACTTCCGGTTGAAACCGGAACTTCAAAACCAATGGTTTCTGTATCTACTGTTCAACAGGAATTGAATGAAAGTATTTTTGTCCACAAATTCCTACTTTTAATTTCTTGACTTCCGGTTTTTTCTCACGTCCGGTCGAAACCGGAACTTCAAAACCAATGGTTTCTGTATGTACTCTTCAACAGGAATCAAATGACATTATTTTTGTTCACAAATTCCTACTTTAATTTCTTGACTTCCGGTTTTTTCTCACGTTCGGTCGAAACCGGAACTTCAAAACCAATGGTTTCTGTATCTACTCTGTAGGAGAAATTAAATAACACTAATTTGTATCCAAATTTTGACTTTGATTTCTTGATTTCCGGTTTTGTGCCACTAACGAACAAAACCGGAATTTCAAAACTAATGATTTCTGTATTTACTCTTTAAGAAAATCGAATGATACTATTTTTGTTTCCAAACCTCGACTTTGATATCTGGACTTTCTGGTTTTGGGTCACTCCCAGTTAAAACCGGATCTTCAAATTCAATGGTTTCTGTATCTACTCTGTAAAAGGAATTGAATAACTCTAATTTTGTATCCAAATTTCGACTTTGATTTCTGGCTTCCGGGTTTGTGCCACTTCCGAACAAAACCGGAATTTCAAAACCAATAATTTCTGTATTTACTCTTTTAGAGGAATAGAATGATACTATTTTTATATCCAAACTCCGAATTTGATATCTGGACTTTCTGGTTTTGGGTTACTTCCGGTCAAAATCGGATCTTCTAATCCAATTTAGGCCCACTTACTTTTTGTGTATAGTACAAAACCGAAAACCGTTTGTTGCTATCCCTTTTAGTTTCTGCTGACACCTGGGTGTGACGGACAGACGGACGGACAAAGGGAAATGATGGATGCAAATTTTAAAAATTACCACAAAAAAGAAGTGTCATCAAAACTTTTAAAAAAATTTAAGAACTTTTTTTTTTGTTTAAGGAATGTTAACTTTTATATAATACTGATATTTTTTTAACGTCGACTGTTCTGCAATTACTGTTAATGCAGACGGTGAGAAAGATGATAGATGAAGATGAGTGAGGAAAAAAACCAGACCTGACCGGGAATCGAACCCGGGGCCCGGGCTTATAAGCTAGTTGCGCTAACCACTACGCCACGGGCCTGCCTATATAATACTTTTAGGTTAATTTATTTAATTTATTTTTTTAATTTATTGAATAAGAAAAAAAATATTTTTTATTTAAAGGTATCCGCCTTTATAAACAATGGGTAAGTATAATCAGATTTCCAACATAATTATTTATATTTTTTATTAATTGAAACTGATTCATAAAACGAACCAGTTTATTGGTGGCCTCATGGTGCATTAGTGTCATAGTTTGCATTTCTGCCCATAACAGACAGGTAGAGTGTCAAATTATTTACACTCAATCTGTTCGTTGCAAGGCTAAAATAAATAGTTCTGTTTCTTTTCACATTTTCAGCCAATTAAAAGACTGAATCATTTAAGAACAGAAGAGGTAGAGGTGTAAAAGACACCAATCAGAGTTATCTCCTCTGAAAGTAATGAATTTCATTATACAGCCAGACCCTGTGGTGAATGAAGTGAAGGTGTCATTTACAGAGCGGAAAATATGTGCTTTTCAGAGGGCCCGGGATGCTGATAAGTGTACTTTTCCACTCAGTGAGGAAGGCAATGGTAAACCACCTCACTCCTCGTTTTACTTAGTAAAACCTCTACAGGTTCAAACCAGCCTTTCGGCTGATGACCTAAACAACAACAGTTTGCATTTCTCGCTACCGGTAAGGCTTGGGACTGCACATGAGGCAGAACTTGCACGCTGGCTCATGACGTCTGCGCTACTGACATTAATTTTCGGTAGAAGAGGAAACAGGAGTGATACTTTAACTCAAGATCCTTGTATATAACATGTAGATGGAGTGTTAATTGGTAATTGGTTTGCTGGCATTTCTCCCACCACCTCCCCTCCGATTGGTCGCCGTAAGGCATACACCTGGAGACCGTTCCTAAGAACTCTTAATTGTTCGAATGTGACGACGACAATCACCTAAAATATAACTAAGTTAATTGAATAAAACTAAATTCGAGGTCAAGTTGGAGCCAGTCCGGCAGACCTGGTAAGTGTGCACTGCTCGCCCTCTTGTCATAATACCTCTTGGGGCTCAAGACACCCGTCAGAAATTAGAAAAATTGATCCTAATAGTCAACCTAAAACTAAATAAGAATAAATTAAAAGAAAAATTAAAACCTAAAGTCGCCTTATCACCAGCAAGTGCTTGTCCACTAATATATAATTTAGATCGGTGTCAGATGAAACGAGATGAGACAGCATTATCCCCTTATTAATCTACATGACGGCGGTAGAACGTAGCTGCCTCGTCAAGGAACCCCCACAACGGCCGAGCATGCAACTTACGGCACAAGCTCGAACGTTCCGTGAGAGGCCAATTTTCCCCCTTGGCCTTGAAGCTCCAGGGTCAGCCGGCGTCTTGACCTCTCCAAGAGTGGGGCAATCGTACAACAAATGGTCGCGCGATTGGACCTCCCCACAGACGCAGGAATCATCATCAAGTAGGCGGAACCGCTTTAAATTTGCCGCGAACTCACCGTGACCAGTGAGGACTCTGATACAAAACATAGTTTTTTTTTCTTATCACATGGTCACTTATTTATATAACTATAGCATTTAACAACAGAACAGGTAGCCTATTAATGTAAAATACATTAGTGACAGTTACCTCCTATTTCATTATACAGGTATACCGGGTGGTGAATGAAGTGAAGGTGTCATTTGCAAAGTGGAAGGTAGATGCTTTAGAGTACCTGTCAGGCTGATAAGCATACTTTTCAAATCAGTGAGGAAGGCAACTTTTTCTATGCATAGTACTTCCGTAACGAAGTTATCGCTGAAATTAAACACATGTGATACAGAACTCCTTTATTTAAATAGGCCACACGAATAAATTAATGCAAATAACACGTAAAATTTAAAAAAAAACTTAAGAAAAGGCAGAAAGCAAAATTTAATACATTAAAAAAAAATTGTTTAAATTCGTTTGTTATTTTCCTGGAATCGTCAAAACAATTTCCAAGAAAGGTAAATTCGTTCGTTACAAACGGATTCCATTTTCGTTATATCAGACTTTACAATGTGATAATAATGTAAACAAACTAAATTTTTTATTTTCATACTTTATTACCGGATTTTCGTTTCAACCGAACTTTACCGTAGTATATTATTTTCAAATAAGTTGTTGCACAACATTATTTTTTTTATTTATTATGTTTTTGTTTATTAGTGGTACAACAAACGTGCAACAGCCGACGGTGCAAGGAACTCCAGGTCAACCAGCCCAACCAGTTTTTGGTTCAACACCAAACCAATTCGCTCAACCAAGGACAAACTCTGGACCAGCTGCTCAACACCCTCAAATGATGCAACCATATTTTCAGCCTCAACCACCACCCATGTCAGTACAACAAAGAAATCCTCAGCACCATACAACTCATCAGACACAACCGCCAATGTCAGTGTTCGCACCTCCAAATGGAATGGTTCCACAAAATCCTTCTGGTTTTATGGGCCCTGTCACAGACCAATATCGTCAGCCATCATATACGCCTGTAAGTTTATATTTAACTATTTTTACTTTCTCTTGCTTATATGAATATATAGAAAGGAAAGTATTGTTTTAATTTCGATTTTAAGAAATCTAGTTTTCACCGGATCTACACGTTTTCAGATCCCCTGAACCCAAAAAAACATGTTTTAGCGATTGGTGTGTGTGTGTGTGTGTGTGTGTGTGTGTGTGTGTGTGTGTGTGTGTGTGTGTGCGTGCGTGCGTGCGTGCGTGCGTGCGTGCGTGTGTGTGTGTGTGTAAAATCGTACAAACTTGAAACTTAAAACTTTGCGGTTTTCTCAAAAAACTGGTCCTACGATTTTTTTTTAAATCATCTGGTTTACTAAATTTTTTTATGTTCTACAAGGTAGGTGCTGAAATTGGGGCACGTCCCAGACCACACAGAGCGTGCCCATAGAACTGCGGTTTAGCTATCCTATTCTATCCTATTCTGCCCATTAGAGACAAGTGGAATGTCAAATTATTTACACTCAGTCTGTTCGTTGCAGGGCTAAAATAAATAGTTCTGTTTCTTATCACATGGTCGGTCAATTAAATGACTGAATCATTTAAGAACAGAAGAGGTAGAGGTGTAAAAGACACTAATCAGAGTTATCTTCTCTGAAAGAAATGAATTTCATTGTACAGCCAGACCCTGTGGTGAATGAAGTGAAGTTGTCATTTACAGAGTGGAAAATATGCGCTTTTCAGAGAGCCCGGCATGCTGATAAGCGTACTTTTCCACTCAGTGAGGAAGGCACTGGTAAACCACCTCACTCCTCGTTTTACTCAGTAAAACCTCTAGAGGTTCAAACCAGCCTTTCGGCTGATGACCTAAACAACAACATTCTTGCCTGCTTTTGAGGTAATGGGCGCTGGCTGTAGCACCTCCGTGTGCTATTCGTAGTACATGGTTGTGCGCAGAACATCCATGTGTGGTAGAGCCACGTGCAAAGCATTAGCTGCGTAACGAGCTCGACGGCGACTCGTCCAACGTTTATACGAGTACTGAACGGAGTTGGGCGCCCTGCGGACGTGACCGCACCCACTCATTTGGGTTGGCCTCTCAGGGGTTGTGTGTTCCTAGGTAGCGCTTCGGAGGCACTAGGCTGCTTACATTCCTCCGGAATGAGCGTAGCTGGCCGAGAGGTGTACAGATAAATACGCGTGTTTGCTGAAATTCTTGATGAGGCTGTTTTCACGTAAAAAAATTGTTTTTCTTTAAGATTGCAGTTTTAATATGCATTTTAGCGCAAACTTTTATATAATCAAAAATATAGAGAATTTAAAATCCTGCAACTTTTAATTCAAACATTTTTTGTATAACGCTTAGTTTATCGGTAATTAGCGATTTTATGTTTTTTTTCTCACGAAAACGTGTGAAAAATCGATTTTCGTAAGATTTCGGCCTTAGTATGCATTTTACGACAAAAGTGTATAATCAAATTTAAGGGAAATTAAAAGATCTACGATTTTTGTTTAAAGCATTTTTTTCTACAGAGCCTAGTTTATATTTTCGTACATACATGTGGATTGATGTTGGACTAGTATAATTCTCTATTCTGTATTTTTTTTTTTTTTAATAAAAAGATTAAAATAAATAAAAGAAAAAATAAAGTAAAAAAGTTATTAATTGTTGGTCTTAATAAAATTGAAAAAAAATAAAAGCGTTGATGTACGTACCTTTGCTTGAAAATGTTTGCAGCAAACCGCAATTCAACAAACAACACCAGGAAATGACTGGGTGTGACTGGAACAGACTGAAGCAAACAAAACGTTTGCCTTGCCAGCGTGTTTGCTCCCCGTTTGACTCTATACTAAACCGGTTACTTAGGTTTGCTTCGAACAGCTCCAGGCAGTCCCGAACATACCCAGGCTGTTTTGACTGATGCAGTGTATTTTCGGCCTAAGAGTACTCCGCGTGAGGCAAGCGCCTATAGGCTGTAAACGAAAGTTTTACACTAATTGGCGCGTACCTACTTATCCGCCTGACAAAATTATCTTACACTACGTTCCATCATAAAATATCTACTTCCATCTAAAATAAACATTATCTTTAAAACGTTTTCAATTATTTTTTTTTTTTTTTTTTTTTTTTTGTTTAACGTCCGACTGTTCTGCAGTTACTGCTAATGCAGACGGTGAAGGATGAAATGATTTTTTGTAACGAATGAAAATATGCCGTGCCTGAATGGGATTCGAACCCAAGACCGCATGATGAAAGGCGAGCACGTTTTCAATTATATCGGTCAAATTACTTGTAATTATTGTAGTATCATAAAGCGAATCCGTAATTAATTATTTTAACCATTACATTTAACAAAGCAATTTTTTTCTTACTAAGGGAATTAAATACATTTAGAACAATTTTTTTCTACTTTTTAACGGTTTTTATTTCAGAAACTTAGCACATTCACTATCATACATGTTAACAAAACACAGGTTACAAAACTTTTCACCTTCAGAGTACGAAGAAAATTAAAACGAGCCAGTACAATACCGAAAGATAACTGACGAAACTAAAGATAAGTTAAACACTAGCAAGTGCAAGCAGTTGTGTTAAACTTGTCACAGACGTTAATTTTAATGATACGAAATAAACAATCTGAAAATATGATAAACAACGAATCACTGGAATCGTTTACTCTCCTGTTATAATTCAAGCGCATTAGCCTGTTACATTACTTGTGGTCAAAAATAAAACTGAGTCTATAATAAAAACGAAGTGTTGTTGCTTAGGTCATCAGCCTGTAGGCTGGTTTGAACCTGTAGAGGTTTTACTAAGTAAATCGAGGAGTGAGGTGGTTTACTATTGCCTCCCTCACTGAATGGAAAAGTATGCTTATCAGCATGCCGGGCCCTCTGAAAAGCACAAATTTTCCACTCTGCAAATGACACCTTCACTTCATTCACCACAGGGTCTGGCTGTATAGTGAAATTCATTACTTTCAGAGGAGATAACTCTGATTAGTGTCTTTTACACCTCTACCTCTTCTGTTCTTAAATGATTCAGTCATTTAATTAACTGACCATGTGATAAGAAACAGAACTATTTATTTTAGCCCTGCAACGAACAGATTGAGTGTAAATAATTTGACACTCCACCTGTCTGTTATGGGCAGAAAAACGAAGTATATACTCGTAAATAGTAATGTAACAATTGTAAATAATGCCACGAAAAAAACGATGTAAGAGTAACAATAAAAAAAAAACAATAAAAGTTTTAGTTATTAATGGTAAACTAATGTCGATTTATGAAACAGTAGTAACAAATGAATTGAACGTGTTTATTGTTTATTACAAAAAGCTTGGAACGAATTAGTCATGCTGTATGGAATTTTGTTTTTGGTCATACTGTGCGTATTTTAAATTAATACGCATGCTCACTAGTATCACTGGTTGCCTACGTCGGAGTAGGCTACTTTTAGCGTAGAGAGACATTAGGTTCGTCCATCCTCCCCACCGTTGGGAAAATTCTTCCTCCGCCTTTGAGACCAGTAATCATTTTTCAGGGCTCCACTTCCCCTGTATTTTTATTTGGGTTGATTCCCTAGGTTCTTCCGCCCTCCACGCTGTTCGGAATCCTCCATCTCCGCCGTTGAGACCGTTGACCAGTTTTCACCTCAGTTGATCCGCGGGTACTTTTTATTTATTTTTTTTTTATTGAGTGATTATGCCTACATAAGCCTTGGGCTTGTCCGTAGGTAATGATGTATGGTGATTTACAGATGAAAAAAATGCCAAACCTGACCGGGAATCGAACCCGGGACCCCGGCATAGTAGCCAGTTGCGCTGACCATTACACCACGGGCCAGTCAAACTTATTTGGCTATGCCACGTATATGCCTGCGTATCTACAGGACGTTCCCTATCAGCCATTGGGACGTGCCCTCGGGGAGGCCTCATATCTTAGAGTCCAACACAAGGTTAAGCTTAACCCCTACTCGATTCAAAGCCAAATTCTCCCATGAGTGACCGAGTACAGAGAAACTGGTCCAAACATTTACTTCGCATGCCACCACAAAGGCTTCCTCTAAGAGCATGGAAATATAAACGTAGAAGTAAGCGAGTCTTGGGAAGACCTAAAAAGAGATGCCGCAACAGGCCATTGAGTCTAATCCTTGACAGATGATGATGATGATGATATTAGGGTTGTAGTAGCCTACTATACGTTTAGCTCAATTCGTCATGATGAAAAATATCAGTGTCTAATTAATTCGTTTATTTGATCTTACAGGCTTATCCACAGTACGGAACAGGATACGACGAGTAAGTATTACCTTCTGACAAAAGAAGTCATTTTATATTTTATTGAACATAGGTTCAAAATGTGCCCGTAAGAAGTAGGTGGAGTCTTAAATTATTTGCTCTCGGTCTACTAGTTCTACAAAAAAATTATGTTTCTATTCACTTGGCCAGCCAAATATATGACTGAAGCATTTAACAATAGAAATTGTGTAGTCACTTGAGTCACGAGTTTGCCCTTATTTGCATCGAGGGGTAAAGGGGAACACCATCAGTGCGCATGCGCGACTGTTTATTTTCAGTACGACAAACATACGTAACAACTTATACTATACCCAGAGCATAGCCTATACAGTATATCGCGGAACCTTTTGTAGGTTAACTGTATGAATATAACTGTTTGTTACCGTAAACAGAAATGTTAGTTTCTCTAAAATATGGGCAGACTATTCACAGTGCTGAACGAAGTCAAATACGCAGTATAATAAAATGCTGTAAAGTTGAAACTAAAGAAAAATACCTTTCACTGCCTCTTAACAAAAGCCATAAGCAAGTGGCTAACTACTGTGATGTTTCTCTTTCCAAAACAGAAGGAAATTAAAGACATGAAGAAGCTATTCTTCAACAGTTTTGTTGACAACTGGTAAAACAAAGGAAACGGTTAGATAGATACAAGTGAGACTGATAGTGAAGACGCCGGTGACAGCGATCGTAAAGAAGGCGATTCATTCATAGAAAATTTTGATCCAGTGCAATAAGGTAGCTGGTTACAGTAAATCAAACATTTTCTAGTCATGTAATTAAGCTATAGGCAATATTCATATAAGAAAACATTTTCTCGGAATAAACCACAGCTTACAAAATAAAAAATAAAAATAAATGAAATAAATAATGTAATAAATGTAATAAATAAATAAAATAAATGTATGTAGAAACTGCACGGTAGTGAAATGTACGAGTAGTGTCTCATTGTTGAGGTTGGCAGCACTGTCATATTTACACTTTCCTTCCTCACAGCTCATCCATATGCAAAAGGCAATCTCGTGACTTCAGTATCTATACAGGTATAAAAGATACTAGTCACAGTTATTTCCTCTGAGAGTAATGAATTTCATCATTATACAGCCAGACCCTGTGGTGAATGAAGTGAAGGTGTCATTTTCAGAGTAGAAAGTAGATGCTTTTTAGAGGGCCTGGCATGCTGAGAAGTACACTTTTCCACTCAGTAAGGAAGGCGATTGTAAGCCACCACACTCCTCGTTTTACTTAGTAAAGCCTCTACAGATTCAAATCCGCCTTGACCCGATGATCTAAAAACTAACAACAGAGGCATTTCAAAAATATTAAAAAATATTCAAAATAGTTGTTTTTAGTTTATATAAAGTTTATAGCTTGGTCATTAGCAACTACTATGGATTTTGGTCCCTTAACGTTGTCCCTTAACGTGTTAAAATTTCCAGACCCTAGCCGAGAATCGAACCCGGGAGCGCGCAAGTCACCACGCCATCGGAGGCGGTTTCAAAATGCATTATTCCAATAACTTTTATTTAAATTCATAATCATAACACACATAATTTTTGGATCTAACACAACGAGGAAATTAGATCCGAGTTGGGTGTATTTAGCTTGAATGAAAAAGTGGAGGAGTACCGGAATCAATGAAGGCAACATTTGGAACGGATGCCAGAGGAGAGAAAACCTCTAAAAGTGACGGAATATGTTCCAGTTGGAAGAAGGGAGGTGGGAAGACCTCGAAAAAGATGGCAGTAATCGATATGTACGGGCTGGAGTATCTCGTGTTTGTGTACAGGATGGTTTGTGAGTTCGGAACAGGCTTAAGTCTAATCCTTGATAGAAAGAAGAAGACAGTTTTTTTGAAATGTTCGCTTATTCGGACGTTGGCACTTCATGAATAACTTAAGATCGTCCGGTAAACCGGATGTTATCACTACGTTAAATATATAGACGTCCTGTTTTCCGGACGTTGTTTACTAAAAGGGTTAATTATAGAATATGTGTTTTATAATTTAATTGGATGAGAAAGTTGTGTGGGTGTTTCTCACAAGATCTTTTATTATTGTTTGTATTAGTGGTTCAAGGTCTTCGTATCAACAGCCGATGGTAGGCCTACAAGGAATTCCAGCCCAGCAATCAAACCAAAATGTGAACCCTCAACACCCAGGTTACGAGATGAACCAGCATCTTCAGCCGCAAGCACCGGCTGCCCAACAACAATATTACGCTGAGCCCCAAGCACCGGCTGCCCAACAACAATATTACAATCAAGGTACAAACTATCCTCCTCAACAGGATCAGATGGCGGCGGCAGCACCTGCATACCAGTCCCAAGGTCCATCAGCCCATGTGGCAGACCCCTCACATTCCAATGTAAGTGTATCCCTTAACTAATAGCCTACTCTTGCAAATCTATATAAATTCCCCAAGGCAATACAAATATTAAACGAATCCGCTAACCGTAATGTACGAGGTTTGTTCAAAAAATAACGGGAATTTTCGTTTTTTGAAAAAAATATTTATTTATTCATCTACATTAATATTGTCGCCTTCAAAGTAGTCCCCTTTGCATGCAATACACTTGTGCCAACGCTTTTTCCAATCCTCGAAACACTTCTGAAACTCGATCTTTGTGATAGCTTTTAGCTCTTTCACCGATTCGCTTTTAATGTCATCTATGCTTGTAAAACGACGGCCTTTTAATGTTCTCTTTATTTTTGGAAATAGAAAAAAGTCACATGGAGCCATGTCTGGCAAATATGGAGGCTGGGGCATCGTTACAGTTTTGTTTTTGGCCAAAAATTCACGAATAAGCAATGAACTGTGAGCAGGTGCATTATCGTGGTGCAAAAGCCATGAATTGTTTTGCCACAAATCCGGGCGTTTTTTTCGGATTGCTTCACGCAAACGGCGTTGAACTTGTAGGTAGTACTCCTTATTGATTGTTTGATCTTGAGGCAAGAATTCATGATGCACTATGCCATTAAAATTGAAGAACACAGTGAGCATAACCTTCACATTCGTCCGCACTTGTCGAACCTTTTTCGGTCTTGGCGATCCAGAATGCCTCCACTGGGACGATTGAGCCTTAGTTTCGACATCGTATCCGTAAACCCATGTTTCGTCACCTGTTATAACACGTTTGAGTAGATCCGCATTGTTGTCGACTTCATTTAGTGACTCCTGAGCAACTTCCATTCGCCGCTGTTTTTGTTCGAAATTCAACAATTTTGGAACAAATTTTGCTGCCACACGTTTCATACCCAAAACATCCGAAAAGATTTCATGGCACGAGCCAATCGATATGCCAACATCATCACTGACTTCTCTGATTGTGATTCGGCGATCGTTCATAACCATTTCTTTCACTTTTTTCACGTTTTCATCGGTTGTTGATGTGCTTGGACGTCTGGGTCGTTCGTCATCTTCAACGTTTTCGCGGCCATCTTGAAAACGCTTATACCACTCATAAATCCTTGTTTTACTCATGGCAGACTCACCATATGCCTTTGTTAACATTTCACACACTTTATTTCATTTTTCACGCAAAATTTAATACAAATTTTTTGATCCATTTTTTTTAACAAACAAAATAGCCGTGCTCGAAAAACACGTCTAACCTTAGCGGCTTCCACTTAAGAACTAAGCAATGAATATTGTTGAAAATTTTATCGTATGTCAGGAGCATGTGTACCAACATAATAAAAAACAAAATTTACAATCGGACTATCCAAACCCGCGAAATTTAAAAATTCCCGTTACTTTTTGAACACACCTCGTATAGTTAATTAAGTCACGAGTTTGCCCTTGTTTGCATCAAAGGGTAAAAAAGAAAAGTATCAGTGCGCATGCGCGACTGCTTTAATTGCAGATCAACAAACACAGCAATATTTACTATACCCAGTGCATATACAATACGAGGTGTGGCTATTAAATAAAAAGACTGACGTTAACAATTCTATTTTTATTTTATACATAATCACTTATTGTCACCTTCAATATACACTCCTTCTCTATCCCTACAACGTTCCATGCGAATTTTCCATAGTTGGAAACAGTGCTGGAAATCATCTTCTGTCAGCTCCGTCATGACACATGCCGCTTTCTCTTTTACAGCTTCCACAGACTCATATCTTGTCCCTTTTAATGCTGATTTCACCTTAGGGAACAGGTAGAAGTCACATGGTGCAAGATCTAGTGAATAAGGTGGATGTTTTACACTGAGATGCTGTACTTGGCTAGGAACCTCTTAACAGATAACGCGAAATGAGCTGGCCCATTGTCTTGGTGGAGAACTCATGATTGTCGTTCCATATTTTGGGGCGTTTTTTCCTTACTCTTTGACGTAGTTTAGAACGTACCTCAAGATAGTAATATTGATTAATTGTTTGACCTTCAGGAACCCACTGAAGGTACACAATCCCATGGATAAAAAAAACTATCATCATTGCTTTAAATTTTGACTTGCTCATTCAAGCTTTTTTGGCTCTTGGTGAAGTTCGGATTTTCCAGTGCATGGATTGGCGCTTCGTTTCCGGATCATAAGTAAAAAACCACGTTTCATCACAAGTTATTATCTTCTACCTGTTCCCTAAGACATCTGCATTAAAAGAGACAAGATTTGTTTCTGTGGAAACTGTAAAAGGGAAAGCGGCACGTGTCTTGAAGCAGCTGACAGAAGATGACTTCCAGCACTGTTTCCAACAATGGGTAATTTGCAAGGAGCGTCGTAGGTATAGAGAAGGAATGTATATTGAAGGTGAAAATAAGTGATTATGTATAAAATAAAAATAAAATTTATTACAACGTCAGTCTCGTTATTTAATAGCCACACCTCGTATATCGCGGAGCCTTTTGTAGGTTAAATGTACGAATATAACTGTTTGTTACCGTAAACAGAAATGTTAGTTTCTCGAGAACGTGTGCAGACTATTTACAGTGCTGAACGAAATCTAATACGCAGTGTAATAAAATGCTGTGAAGTTGTAGCTAAACAAAAATGCCTTTCCCTGCCGCTTAACAAAAGCCATGAGCGAGTGGATAACTACTGTTATGTTTCTCTTTCCACAATTCGAAATATAAAGAAGGAAATTAAAGAAGTGAAGAAACAAGGCCAAAAAAATCCAAAAAAGGCAAAAAAAATCCAAAAAAAGGACTTGCTAAATAATACTTCAAAAAAATACAAAAAAATAGGAATCCAAAAAAATACTTCAATAGTTTTGTTGACGCCTGGTAAAAAAAGGAAAGTGTTAAGTAGATACTAGTGAGACTGATAGTGTAGTCGCTGGTGACAGCGATAGTAAAGAAGGCGGTTCTTGCGTAGAAAATTTTGTTCCAATGGAATAAGGCAGCTGGTAATTACAGTAAATCAAACAGTTCTAGTCATGCAATTAAGCTATAGGCAATAGTACAGGTCACATTTTTTTCTTATAAGGTTTATGAAGAAAACATTTTCTCGGAATAAACCAAGGCTTACATAATGTACGTAGAACCTGCACGGTAGTGAAATGTACGAGTAGTGTCTCACTGTTGAGGTTGGCAGCACTGGCAAATTTTTCACTTCCCTTCCTCACAGCCCATCAACACGCAAATGTCAATCTCGTAACTTTAGTATTTATACAGTGTCTATCAAAAGTTTAAGGGTACCTTGAAAAAAATACATTACATAAGTTTTCTTTCAAAAGTTTTCCTGCGATCTTTCTGTAGCTTAAGTCACTTTTCCAAATCCCCACAATTTGCCATTTCTCACTGGTATTCACTGAAATGCAACTTATTTTCAGATTTTCAAGTTAAGAAATTAACCAAAAACTCGCTATTTATAAACTTAACAGCATAAATGCAAGTGGCGGGAATCGGTTGTAGCTCCTCAAATCCCGTTAAATGTCAATTTCTTTTTCTTTTTTTTTGTTTGACGTCCGACTGTTCTGCAATTACTGCTAATGCGGACGGTAAAAAATGAAATGATTTTTTTGTAACGTATGAAAATAAGCAGTGCCTGAATGGGATTCGACCCAAGACCTCATGATAAAAAGCGAGCACGTTACCAACTACGCCAGTGCGGCCGGCAATGGCAATGGCTGTTTGAAATTAATACGACGGCAGTTACGAACACGAGCAAAGTTAGAAAAACGGGTGTTTTTATTTGTATACAGAGTTGAAAAATGATGCATTCAACCTTGTGACCAATATGGTATGTGTTTTTAAAAAGAAGACTGGCCCAAAGTGCCTTTCCTGCAAGCCTTTAAGCGTACCAATATTCATTAGTTTGAGTGAAGCCAATCGAAAGTTATAATTTTTTTGGATTAAAATTAAGCCTACATTTGATTATTTTTAACAGAAAATACAAAAAAATAGTTCTATAAAAGATAGAGAAGTCAAATGTGTGCTGAAATACAACTAATTTTAAGGGCTATTTGATTAATGTGTTACATTGTATAGTTTAGCAAATTTATAAAAACAAAACCCAATAATGTGAAAAGCAGCGGTGTCCTTAAAATTTGACAAACACTGTTATTAATGTGAATTTGAATTCAAAAGTTGATAATCAATTTTTTTTAACAGCCTAATCTCGGGAGTTGGTAAGTACACAAGTTTATTTATTTATTTATTAACAAATATTGCTTCTCCGAAAGAGGAGACTGTGCTTGGAGGAGAAGGAGGACATACAACTGCAAAACAAAACGGAATAGGCTGCACATGTTTTCCTCTCGTATATAGCCAATTTTAGACCATTTGAGTTGTCTTTAGACGTTTCTGGAAGCTCTTTTTACAACCCACATTCACAGCACTTGTTCATTGTGGACTTTTCTTCTTCCTTCTGTCAATTCTGTATTCTGTTTTTCCTCTTCAGGGAATCCCTTAAAGTTTATAATTACTTTTATGAATTTGTTTCGATTTATTTAGTTTTCTCGATTTATTCTGTTTTTCTCAATATCCTTTCTAAGTTCTTTAAACCATTTTGTTTCTTTTTTTACTTTTGAGACCTCATAGGATCACTCTATTTCAAGTTTAGGTCTGTTCCAGTGTTGGGTTTCTTTGAAAAGCGTGCTCTCCTAACCGTGGTTTCCTATCGTTTGGCCCACATTTTCTTAAAACGTTCCGATCTCTTTTTCCGGTCTTCGTCGGTAAAACACCCTGTACACTCTTCGGGTTTTTGGTTCAAATTTTACCAATTAGTCTTGACTAGTTGGTTGTACGTAGCTGATTTTGTTAGCAGGTCTTGTTTAGTGATTCCAAGTTCCTCCACATCCCGCTGTACATCCCTCTACATGATCTATTAAATAAAAGGACAACATGTCATGGGTGATTCATTTATAGATCAACGCACAGCCAAAACTACTGACGCTAGAGACTTGAAATTTGGAAGTTAGCTTTGTTATGTTGTGTAAGCACGCACTAAGAAAGGATTTTGCAAAATTTTTATTTTAAAGGGAAGAAATCGCAAAAATTACCCCCACTGATGCGTGCTAACCAGTATTAATTCCAGAATTGTTGTAATTGTTGAATTGTTGTTCTTTATACTTAATTCCAAAAAAAATATATTAGTGATTTAAGTCATTAGCGAATTAAAATACAGAATCATAGCCTTAAAATTGCATGGGCGAAGCCACGACGGGGCGCTATCTATTATATAAATACGTCTAAAATATAAATATCTATTATATAAAATATATTATATAAATATATATATAAAAAGAGATGTCCTGATTTATAGATCATTTTAAGTTTTCTAAGCTATTGCTAAGAAAGGATTTTGCAAAATTTTTATTTTAAATGGTAGAATTCGCAAAAAGTACCCTCCCATAAGAAATACAGAAAGTATACTTAAACAGCTGATTCTTTATTTACGTTTGCGTGGGCGAAGCCACGCGGGACCCGCTTAGTCCAGGCTGTGAGCTCGCTCCCGTTAGCAAAATTATTCGGACTCGGTTTCTTTGCACTATCTTATTCAAAATTGGTCCCTTATAACCAATCCGCAAGAAACCACGGGCCACCGTGGTCGAGAAATTTTTTAAACAATTTTTTTTAAAGAAATTGCAAAAATTGGTTTTTTGGCCGCGGACAAAATTTTTTCAGGTTTTTTGGATCATTCTGAACAATAAAAGTTACTAAGGACTTTTATTGTTCAGAATGATCCAAAAAACCTGAAAAAATTTTGTCCGCGGCCAAAAAACCAATTTTTGCACTTTGTTTAAAAAAAATTGTTTAAAAAATTTCTCGACCACGGTGGCCCGTGGTTTCTTGCGGATTGGTTATAAGGGACCAATTTTGAATAAGATAGTGCAAAGAAACCGAGTCCGAATAATTTTGCTAACGGGAGCGAGCTCACAGCCTGGACTAGCTAGTTATGTATAAAATAAAATAAAATTTTTTTACAACGTCAGTCTCGTTATTTAATAGCCGCACCTCGTATTTACTAGAAATCAATGTAATATTTAAGATGATATTGAACTAGACGTTATGACACTCCAAGCTAACTACTCACGATGAAGGAATATAATGAATAACATTGTTACTGCTCAGATATTCGGCTTGTAATTGGAGTGCGGACTGTACCGGCCGGCTCCACGGTCGTTTAAGGTTAGATTAGGCTACTGCGCATCCACCATTGAAAAACTACGTGATTTCAGTTGGGTTATTATTATTTATTTATTTATTTAATAAAAGTTTTACATGTGAGAGCAACAGGTAAGACCCAATACTGCTCTCTTAAAACGTATATAACAATACAATAATTAGCTTATAATATAAATACAATAATGATCCTTATAACCTACAATATAATAATGAAATTACTAATGATTACAACATATGAATATGAATAATATAATGAATATGAAGAATATAAAATATGACCATGATGAATATAATATTTTAATATGATAGTATATAATATAATTATGTAATAATATAATGATATAAAATTGAATATAATACACACAAACAAACATAAAAATTTAAACGAAGCATTTACTGTATATACTTACAAATAAATTACAGTATAATTTGGAAAGAAAAGAAAAAAAGATTAAAGATAGAAAGAAAAAAGAAAAGAAAATAAAAGAAAAAAAAGAAGAAAAAAATACTATCAGAACAGGAGCCGTGGAACAAAAATTCGAATTTAGGAATACATTTTTTTTATAACTTAACTGATTGTCAAAAAAAGGTCAATAATACGAACAGATTTATCGTAAAGTCTCTTAGAAATTTTAATATATTGTACAATACTGTTATTAATTTAAGAACTGAACACACTTTTTTGCAAAGAATGACTGACTGTCAGAAAAAGGATCAATAATATTGTTACATTTATTATAAAGTGTCAGCATTCTATTTACTGGTGAATTTTCAAGGTACAACGTTCTATTTCTGGGAATTAAAAAAAATCTATTAAACCTAGGTCTTAATAATGGAGCACTTAGTGACATGTGCTCAATTAATTAATTATCGTAAAGATAATGCTTAATTATCGTAAAGCAACTTTTAATTTATGTTTTATTTAATTAAATTTTAGGTGTGCCTTAGGCGATGAAGGGTTGTACGGTTAGATTAGGCTACTGCGCCTCCACCATTGAGAAACCACGTGGTTTCAATTGGGTTATAATTATTGTAATACAACTTTTAATTTATGTATTTATTTAATTAAATTTTAGGGATACCTTTGACGACGACTCACTGTTGTACGGTGACCTGTTGACTAATCCACACGTAACAGTAAGTATTTATGAGCCTACATATTTTCAATTCCTTATCAATACTTCCAGTAAAATTTTATAACTGACAAAATATGAACAAATTTAAAAAAGGCATCATGAAAATCGAGTTAATGGTTTCATAGTAATTAACTTCTTCGTGGATTTTTTTGACACTGTTTTTACAAAAACTAATTTCTAATGTTATTTTAAAAAACGGTTGTAGTAAATTTTATAAAAGACGAATTATAAAATGTAAATAGATAAAGGATAATAGATTTTTGTAGCATGTGTATTCACCTATCCGTTGCCGGACATCCCTCGACCAGCCACGCCCATTCCAAAGGAATTTAAGAAGCCTAGTGGCTCCGGAGAGCTACCCAGGAAACCCCAGCCCCTGAGAGGCCAACCCAAATGAGTGGGTGCGGTCACATCCGCAGGGCGTTCCACTCCCCTCAGTACTCGTATAAACGTTGGACGAGTAGCCGTCGAGCTCGTTACGCAGCTAATGCTTTGCACATGGCTCTACCACACATGGATGTTCTGCGCACAACCGTGTACTACGAATAGCAAACGGAGGTGCTACAGCCAGCGCCCGTTACCCCAAAGCAGGCAAGGATGGAGTAGCTAAACTGCAGTTCTATGGGCACGCTTTGTGTGGTCTGGGGCGTGCCCCCAAGATTCTTGTAGCAGTCAGTTTTACCTGTTGAAAACAGCTGATAAATTAAATCAGATGTTAATTTAAAAATAAAAGATTTATTGAAACGAACCACCGGGTTTGTCTAGAGGTGAAATCGTTGCCAAAATCAGCTGGTTAACAGTTGATTTTTGAAGACGAAGGTTCCTGGTTCAAATCCTGGTAAAGGTAGTTACTTTTATACGGAGTTGTATACTAGACAGTGTTTACCGGTGTACTTTCATGGTTAGGGTTCAATTAACTATACTTTTTCAGGAACGGTCGGCCTGAGTCTGTATAGGACTACAACTCATTAACACGTCATACAATATCATCCTCATCTCATTGGGTTATGGGGTTGCTTATTGTTCTAAATTGAATAGATTGGAACGTACACACATTAGAGATTAAACAAAAAATTGTAAAGAATTTATTTTTAAAAAAAAATTAACTATCGAACCGGTAGACGAGCTCTCAAAACT
Organism: Catonia carolina; assembly: GCA_035578175.1. Taxonomy (NCBI): domain Eukaryota; kingdom Metazoa; phylum Arthropoda; class Insecta; order Hemiptera; family Achilidae; genus Catonia; species Catonia carolina. The sequence goes on along the minus strand of JAQMRL010000009.1, from coordinate 51,124,005 downwards.
ATATGTTTTCTGAAGTAACCATTGTTTCTATGGCTTCTCCCCCTACTTCCAATAGCCAAAATAGTTACTGCTTTTTGATACCTTATGATGTCCGGCATATTTGAAATTTGTAAGGCCAGCAGATTTTTTTTTTTTTGGTTTAACGTCCGACTGTTCTGCAATTACTGCTAATGCAGATGATGAAGGATGAAATGATTTTTTTGTAACGTATGAAAATATGCCGTGCCTGAATGGGATTTGAACCCAAGACTGCATGATGAGAGGCGAGCACGTTACCAACTTTGCCAATGCGGCCGGCAGGCGAGCAGATTGAGCAGTCAATCAGTATAATGCAGATTGCCTTTTTACCAAAGGCCTTTCTGCTATTTAGCACCCAAACTGCTCAAGCGAGCAGATTGAGCAGTTTGGGTGCTAAATAGCAGAAATGCCTTTGGCCTTGTGTAAAAGTAAAAGATCCTTGTTGACTCTACCGTTTCACGATTTCCTTTAACCCCTAATATCTCTTAAAAAAAAGGCCAACTGAAAACTATAAAAATCAACAAAAATGAAAAGAGCCGTTTCCAACCCTTAACACCTTTCCACCATTCTCTAATATTCACCTCTACCTTAAATTAACTCATTCCAACCACACAAATTAACACCCTAACCCTTTGACTCACGGCGTCTCATATATTGGACGATGTTCTCGGGATGAATAAATACGTATTTATTACGCTAAACCTTCCCTGTCACGCTGTACCATATATTAGACGATCAGTTTTAAGAGCTTGTATGGTGCTGCAATCTGTAGGACTTTTTTTAAACTAGTACAAATCTATTCAAAAACAGCTGACAGACTAGTGATGGCGTGCCCTGTTCCGCAAGCTTTTAGTTTCAGTTTTTAATGTATTTTATTTATTTGAATCGCGATTTGTATTTTTTTTATGTTTTATGAGGTTTTGAGGAAGTGATTGGTCAAAAGTAGAAGTGTTTTTAGTTTGAACTGTAATTTATGTATGGTATTTTAAAATCGGGTCATATATTGGACAGTGTGAGTGAATGGTGGCAAGTTAACCTAAAAGTAAAATATACGTATTTTGTATTCCGGTCTAGTTGTTCTTTGTATAATGTCTAATATTATCGTTAATCGTGAGGAAAATTTATCTAATAAGGAAATTGAAGAATTTCTAAATTTACTTGGTGATGGAGATGATTCTGACATTGAAAATTTATGTGAAAGTGAAGATGAATGTTGCAATGAAGTAAATTTATATGAAGGTAAGAAACTGATTATTATACATATATTATATAATATATACAGAATTTTGGTTATATATTTCTACCCTTATCAGTCACGCTTTGTTTGAGTAATTATTTTGGAAAACCAGACTGGAGCTAATTGATTGTTATTTTTTGATAGGTGTCAATGAAGAACAAAACGCTACAATATCTGGTCATGAGTTGGTAGAAGGGAGTCTATCTGTTGAACAAGAAGTGGTTTCTGTAAGTGTGAATATTGAAACGGAACCTGAAATTATAGCTGAAAATAACAACCCAGAACCTGCATCACATGTAAAATCTAATAGGGAATTTCTAATGGAACAAAATCTAACAAACCGTGAGGAAGTTTCTTGGTTGAAAGGAAATTATCAAACCCCTCTCATTGATTTTTATGAGCTTACTGAGGCTGATATTGTCAACCTTGATTCTCCACTAGTATATTTCCAAAAGTACATAACTGATGAATTGGTAGCTGTTATGTCTGAAAAAACAAACTTGTATACTGTAAGAAATGGTGTTACGTTTCCTCCAACCAATAAAAAAGAAATGAAGACATTTATTGGTATAAATATATTAATGGGTATACTAAGTTATCCCCAGGTACGGCTTTACTGGGAACCAAAATTCAGTATTCCCATGATTGCAGAAAATATGGGTATAAATAGATTTTATAAGCTACGCCAAAACATTCACATTGTGGATATTGATGAGAAACCAGACAACAATGATAGGTTTTGGAAAGTTAGGCCATTGTACGAAGCAATCAGAAATAGGTGTAAGAACTTAGAGGTGGAGGGCAAATTAGCCGTTGACGAGCAGATGATACCCTTCAAAGGGCAATTGAACTGCAAACAATACATGCGAAATAAACCCACTAAGTGGGGAATTAAAATTTTTGCTTTGTGCGGTGTAAGTGGTCTTATGTACGACTTTTTCATTTACCAAGGAAGCACCACAGAAATTGACATAAAGTTCAAGCAGTTTGGATTTTCTGCAAGTGTTGTCATGCAGCTGGCAGAAAGGATTGATGTGACTAATTGTCAGTTATATTTTGACAATTATTTTTCCAGCTACCATTTGTTTCAGTACCTGAAAAATAAATCTATTTATGCCATTGGTACAATTAGGGTCAACCGATTTTATAAACCTCCTTTCACTACTGATCGTTCAATTAAAAAATCAGAAAACCGCGGATATAGTGAAGAAGTTATTAGCAGGGATGGTTCAGTTATACTTACCAAATGGTTAGATAATAACACCGTAACAATCGGTTCTAACTATGTGGGCACTGGAAATCGAGACACATGTCGTAGATGGGATAAAGTTTCCAAGTGTTATGTAGACATTGAAAGACCAGAAGTAATTGCTTTATATAATAAAAGTATGGGAGGAGTGGACAAATTTGATTTTTTGTTGTCCATTTATCGAACCTTTATTCGAGCTCGCAAATGGACTCTAAGAATGTTTAACCATGCAATTGATATGGCTATAGTGAACGCATGGTTAGAGTATCGAAGAGATGCAAAATCGGTGGGTGTGGAGGAAAAAAAAATACTCGATCTAATTCATTTTCGACAGTATGTAGCTGAGGGCTTAATCTTATCTGGGCAAACACCTGTCAGAAAACGTGGTCGTCCTTCTGGGGAAAACCAATCCCCTACTGTTCCAGCTAAACGTTTGGCCCAAATAAAACCAATACAGGATGTAAGATTTGATAACATCGGTCATCTACCAGAATTCATCGACAACAAAAACCCATCACGTTGTAAAAATCCTGGCTGTAATAAAAAAACATTTATTCTATGTGTTAAATGTAAAATTAATTTGTGTTGTGGGAGAGAACAAAATTGTTTTCTAAAATTTCACTCTAAATAAGTTATTAGTAAATTTATAAATTATTATCAAAAACTTTTTCATCGTAAGATTTTTGACCATGAAACTATCACAGGACTTATCATAGACTTAGTTACTACTTATTTGACAAAAAGAATGTGTTATATTGTATATGTATCTGCTCTGTACTTGTAAAAAATAAATATAAATGTAATTAAAGCATTGTACACGTATCATGTTGTAACCTCCTTTGACTCACCACGTCCTATATATGGGACACTCCATATTTCAGGTACCACTCACATTATCGAGGTAAGACCAATGTCAAAAATTTTTAAAAAATATGCTTAATTTGTATGTGAAATTTCAAATTTTTATCTTTATGCATTAAAAAGCGTGACTGAAAGGGCTAATAAGAAACTTCCACCTCATAAACTTATTCCATAACTTCTTAGACGCCATGCTCCCTTCCCCAAGCAAATCCCGAATCCAATATTACTTTCACCTATACAATTCACCTCAATTCCCAAGTTGCATTAGTTCTGTAATTATATTCAACGAGCGACCAGGTGTTTCTTAACACGATGTTGCCAACATAGGGCTTCTTAGCCCTCTCAACATGGATTTGGATTTGAAAGATCCTTGTTCCTGGTACTATAATGATGTGCTCTGGTAGTAAAATGGTTTATATTTTTATACGCGGAAAATAAGAGCTTCTCTTGTAAATATTTAGCGGATGTCAATTACGTTAAATTCTTGAAAAAGCTGTTCCGATGGATACCTTGGTTGTCTGTTACTGATTTTTCATAATATCAACTTCTGCACCTTCTTTATGAACCCCAAAGAAGACAAATTGGTACCACCCCCACCCTATTATACTGTACGCTAGTACCGAATTTATTTTTACTTTCTCTTGCCTATAAGTTATATAGGAAAAAAATTATAATTATATGTTATATAGGAAGAAAAGCCGGCCGCATTGGCGCAGTTGGTAACGTGCTCGCCTCTCATCATGCGGTCCTGGGTTCGAATCCCACTCAGGCACGGCATATTTTCAAACGTTACAAAAAAATCATTTCATCCTCATTACACACAGTTACACCCCAACGTCGTCGCTAATGACCTTTCAGTTGATGCGACGTTAAATAAAAAAAATTAAAAAAGTATTGTTTACATGTGAATTTTTCAAAATCAAGTTTTCATCAGATCTACACTTTTCAGACCCCCTGAACCCAAAAAACATGTTTTTTATCGATTTGTCTGCGTGTGTGTGTGAGCAGAATATCCCAAAAACGAAACATTGTACGAACTTGGAATTGAATCTTAAGTTTTGTTCAACTGGCGAACCCGACACGAAAATTTTCATCAAAATCGGTCAACCGGAAGTAGTAGTTTATTCGTAACATTTTTCACTTTTTTGCTATTTTCTTAAAAACGGCTCCTACGATTCTTTTTAAAATCGCCTCATTTTCTACATTTTTTACGCTCTACAAGATAGGGTATGTGCCATATCTGCTGAAATTCATAAAAAGGTTGTTTTCTCGTAAAAAAAAATTGTTTTTTAAGCAACTTAATATGCATTTTAGCGCAAAAATGTATATAATAAAAGTTGTAGAGAATTTAAAATCCTTCAACCTTTATTCCAAACAATTTTTTGTATAACGCTTAGTTTAGCGGTAATTAGCAATTTTCTGCTGTTTTCTCACGAAAACGTGTAAAAATTCTTTTTTTAGTTTTCTGCCTTAGTATGCATTTTACGACAAAAGTGTATATAATAAAATTTATAGGAAATTAAAATATCTACAACTGTTATTTAGAGAATTTTTCTCTACAGAGCCTAGCTTAGCGTGAAAGAGTGATTTTCCGTATATTTAAGCCAAACTGAGGTAAATTTTCATTTTGCGTCTTTCACTCATGATTAAAATAAGGTTATGTTTTTTGAAGTTAGTTTTTTTATTTAATTCTAATGTTTTATTACTAATGTTAGTGTTCAGTATTACAATAAATTCAAATACCGCGCGCCGTCGAATTCTCCAGAATAAATCCTTCCCGCGCGAATACATCCGTTTTATTGATTCTGCTTCGATTACTTCATCAATTAGTTCCACGCATGTGCGATCCTTGACCACGTGGCGCGCTCTCCGCCAATAGCAAAATTAGATTAATTTCTTGCGCTCATCTCGCCATTGTTCCTTCTTCCCGAATCACTCCTTCACTTCCAGTAAAACCAGCCTACGGTTCGGTTGTGTTTCAACGGACGCTCGCAGCCCCTAGAGCTGGCGTCACCTGCATTTAACGCGTTGGTTATACCAACTTCATGTCGCCGGTAATACATTAATTACGGCCCCAAGCAACGAAGCTTTTAATTGTGAACGCGCTTACATTTGTGTTACGAACTATTCAATGGTATTTATTCGATTAATTACCGAACTTTGTGTAATCTGTGTTATCTTGAGTCTCGAACTTGTAAACCGCTATCCTAACTGCAATTATCCGAGTGTTAGCAGTGTTTCATGTGCACTCTTAACGTGCTTGTGTTTATTGTGTAAAATCTGTACAGATCTAGTCGAACATTTAGTGGTTTTCTACAACGCCGTTAACGAACTGAAGCAACCTGTGAAATCTACGCACTCAAATTCGAGTAAGTACTGTTATACTCCGTATTAATTGCAGTGTTATTCCCTATTTATGTTCCTGTCTATCCTCCAACCTTCCCTATTCCTTAACGAGCAAAGCGTTACGCCTAATGTGCGCGTCGAAGTCACATCGCGCCTTTGTTTCCAGGTGGTATCAGATCCCACCACTTTAACGAACCAAGCAGATGTAGGAATCATTATACCATTTGATTACCGCATCGCACAGTTAGGTTATATTGTTCATTATTTGCATTGGCAAAAGAAAGTCGTGTGAGTGTTTCACACCAGATTTTTTTATTATTGGTTGAACCTTTATTATTGAACTATGTTACAGGATTCCGCAAATACTGGACCACCACAGCCACCTCAGCAATATCATGACGGCTCGGCTGGAAATGCTCCTCCTCAAATGACAGCTACACCACAATCAAACGTCAGTTACAGGTAGGCATTTTAAGTTAAAGGTATGTCCACACTTGTGCGCTTTCTTTTTCAACTTGGTCATCAGCCGAAAGGCTGGTTTGAACCTGCAGAGGTTTTACTAAGTATAACGAGGAGTAAGATGGTTTACGTTTGCCTTACTCACTGAGTGAAAAAGTGTGCTTATCAGCATGCCGGGCCCTCTGAAAAGCACACATTTTCCACTCTGCAAATGACACCTTCACTTCATTCACCACAGGGTCTGGCTGTATAATGAAATTCATTATTTTCAGAGGAGATAACTCTGATTAAAATCTTTTACACCTGTATCTCTTCTGTTCCTAAATGATTCAGTCATTTAATTGGCTGACCATGTGATAAGAAACAGAACTATTTATTTTAGCCCTGCAACAAACAGATTGAGTGTAAATAATTTGACACTCCACTTGTCTGTTATGGGCAGGTGCAAACAATATCTACAAAATTAATTATAGTGAGTGGGAATCATCAGTAATAACAGTGAAGATGCGTTTACATGAGACGACTTTAAGGTTATAGATGATATGATGTGAAATAACGGAATAGGTCCCAAAACTTTCTACGAATGAATTGACTTTTTTACTATCGCTGTCTCCGGCGTCTTCACTATCAGTCTTACTAGTATCTACCGAACCGTTATCTTTTTTTACCAGGTGTCAACTAGAATTGCTAAAGAATAGCTTCTTCGCGTCCTAAAATTCTTAGCGGTAGCCAAAAACCGGGTCTTTTTGTCTTCCAACCTCGATACTTCGAATACCGTGGACAGACAGGGTCACAAATATGGAGGTCCTCAGAAGAATGGGGAAAGAGCTGGAAATCCTGCAGAGCGTAAAGATAAGAAAACTAACATACCTTGGACACATCATGAGGGGGCCTAAATATGAGATTCTGCATCTCATAATTCAAAGGAAACTCGTTGGTAAACGCTCGGTGGGACGCAGACGAATATCCTGGTTAAGAAACCTGAGAGAAGCGTTTAACTGCTCGTCGCATGACCTTTTCAGAGCAGCAGTGGACAAGGTGCGGCTGACCATGATGATAGCCAACCTTCGTAATGGAGAAGGCACCTGAAGAAGAACCTCGATATGGTAATTATCAAACAACAGTAAAAATATTACACTATAATAGGTCAACGCCGAATAAATTGAGCTAAATGTTGATGTAAAGTATGTTGAAATCCGACTCATCGTTTTGGGGATGCAAGGGTTCAATCTCGGGTGTATATATATTATGAAACCGATGGTAGTTACAGTTATCTCCTCTCAGAGTAATTAATTTCATCATTATACAGCCAGAACCTGTGGTAAATGAAACGAAATTGTCATTTACAGGGTGGAAAGTAGTTGCATTTCAGAGGGCCTGGTATGCTGATAAGTATACTTTTCCACTTTGTGATTAAGACGAGGGTAAACCATGTAACTCCTCGTTTGACGTAGTAAAGCCTCAACAGATTTAAACCAGCATTTTGGTTGATGGCCTTAAGGGGGTAGTCACCTCAAGAAGATGAAATTTTTAAATTTCGATGTTTTTTGCATTTATTTGAAGTTTAAAATTTTCTGAATGACAACATTTGTTTACTTTTTTTATACTTTGACAAACAGTTATAAAAACATCTGTTTAAAAATAAAGATTACTAGCAAAGCGAGTGAAATTATTTTCAACTTTAAGTTTTCCGGAAATGTGGTTTGTACATGATTGTACATTCTTGGTAATTAAATATTTTGGTTAGTATTGGAGATATTTGGATGATGTTTTTTCAAACTTTCATAATTTCTTGCTCTATTATCAGTGGAATGATTATTACAAAAACAATAATAGGTATTTAGTTAAAAAATAATTTGTGAATACATAAAATAATTTTTTTTGAAAATATGGTTTTTTCAATAAATTTCTTGTAATAAAAAGTACATACAAGCTCATACAACACATAATAAACAGCAATTTTCTGTATTTTTTAGCATAAGAATCATGTTGATATCTTTCTTGGTTTATAAGATATTTGATTCCCCGTAAAAGCCCTCATTTCCAATCTCTCCCTTATATTAGGGGCTGTAATTAATTTTTTGGCTTGGTTTAAATGGTAGATGAGTACTAGTAAATTACTTTTTCATTTAAAATAAATAATGATAAATTATAGCCAGAAGTTTTCATTTTTATTTTCTGGGTTGACTAACCCCTTAAAAATAAAATCACCATTAGGTAACTATATTTATTGAGCTTAATGTTGTTTCAGTGAGGGACCAGTAGCTTCTGCATCTCCAGTGGATAATGGAGGGACACAGACTCCAGCGCCTTTCTCTCCTAATGAAGAAGATTTATATAACGGAGAAGCAGAAGTAAGATATTTTCCAAAACCCAAAATATTTTTTAATGAGGTTCATTAGTTAACGTTCGGGGACTAGCGTGGTTGCATTTTTGCTACATCTTGTAATATTGAAAACATTCTTACATTAAAATGATTGAATAATAATTAAATGATAATATTGACTCACCGGGTTGGTCTAGAGGTAAAGTCGTCGCCAAAATCAGCTGTTTAACTGCTGATTTTCGGAGACGAAGGCTCCTGGTTCAAATCCTAGTAAAGGCAGTTACTTTTATGCAGATTTGAATACTAGACAGTGGTTACCGGTGTACTTTGATGGTTAGGGTATAATTAACCATACTCTGTCAGAAATGGTCGGCCTGGGTCTGTACAAGACTACACCTCATTTACACGTTATACACATCATCCTCATCTCATTGGGTCTTGGTGTTGCTTATTGTTCTAAATTGAACAGATTGCAACGTACACAAATTAGGAATAAAAAAAAATGATTATATAATCTTCTTCTTCTGCCTTTCAAGGATTAGGCATCTCTGCCTATTCCAAACCTCTCAAATCTGCCAATCTCCTTCTCGGGCGTCCTCGATCTCTCCTGCTCTTCGGCTTATAGCCAAGTGTCTGCTTAGGTATCCTATCGTCTCTCATTCTGTTTACATGCTCCAATCACTGCATTCTGTTCTGAGATACCTTGTCGTTTATAGAGAAGATGTTGAGTTCTTTCCTTATTTTGGTATTCCTGTAACGATCTTCTCTACTACACCCATACGAATGTCAAAGAAATTTCATTTCAGATGGTTGCAATCTACTCTCCTCTCGCTTTGACAGCACCCAAGTGCAACTGCCATATAATAGGGTCAGCACTGCTAATGTTTTATAAAATCTCACCCTCGTGTTTTTGCTGGTGCTATTTTTTAAAGTGCGGTGAGCCCTACTCTATGACAATTTTTGCAATTTTCTCATAAAACGGGTCCTACGATTTTTTTTAAAAAATCGCTTGGGTTACTTATGCTTTTTATGCTCTACAAGATAGGGTAGGCGCCATGTTTGCTGAAATTCTTGGTGAGGCTGTTTTCACGTAAAAACTTTTTTTAAGATTACGGCTTTAATATGCATTTTAGCGCAAAAATTTATATAATAAAAAAATGTAGAGAATTTAAATCCTACAACTTTTATTTCAAAATATTTTTTGTATAACGCTTAGTTTAGCAGTAATTAGCATATTTCTGTTTTTTTTTCTCACAACATGCGAAAAATCGATTTTTTTAAGATTTCGGCCTTAGTATGTATTTTACAACAAAAGTGTGATATCAAATTTATAGAAAATTAAAAGATCTACAACTTTTATTTACAGCATTTTTCTCTACCGAGCCTAGTTTAGCGTGAAAGAATGATTTTCCGTATTTTAAAGCCAAACCGAGGTTGATTTTCATTTTGCGTCTTTCACTCATGATTCAAATAAGGTTACGTTTTTTAAGGTTAGTTTTATTGTTTATTTCTAATTTTTTATTACTAATGTTAGGTTAACCCACCGGGTTGGTCTAGAGGTAAAGTTGTCACCAAAATCAGCTGTTTAACAGCTGATTTTCGGAGACGAAGGTTCCTGGTTCAAATCCTAGTAAAGGTAGTTACGTTAATACGGATTTTAATACTAGACAGTGGTTACCGGTGTACTTTGATTGTTGGGGTTCAATTAACGATACTCAGTCAGGAATGGTCGGCCTGAGTCTGTACACGACTGCACCTCATTTACACGTCATACATATCATCCTCATCTCATTGGGTCATGGGGTTGCTTATTGTTCTCAATTGAACAGATTGCAACATACACAAATTAGGGATTACAAAAAAAAAATTTAGGTTATATTGGTCATTATTTGCATTGTCAAGAGAAAGTTGTGTGAGTGTTTCACACCAGATTTTTACGTTAAGAAAAAAAACGTTAAAGGAAATGGGGTAGAAAGTGGTTACCAAACGCTGCAATTGCACGGTAGTAAAGTATAGTGTCTCACTGTTGAGGTGGGCAGCACTGTGTGATTTCTCTTCCCTTCCACACAGCTAATCCAAACGCAAAAGGCAATCTCGTGACTCTATTTATTAATTTTTTTCTATTCCTAATTTGTATACGTTGCAATCTGTTCAATTCATAACAATAAGCAACCCCATGACCCAATGAGATAAGGATGATATGTATGACATGTAAATAAAGTGTAGTACTGTACAGACTCAGACCGACCATTCCTGAGAGAGTATGGTTAATTGAACCCCAACCATCAAAGTACACCGGTAACCACTGTCTAGCATTCAAATCCGTATAAAAGTAACTACCTTTACTAGGATTTGAACCAGGAACCTTCGTCTCCGAAAATCAGCTGTTAAACAGCTAATTTTGGCGACAACTTTACCTCTAGACCAACCCGGTGGGTCATTTATAAATGATAGCGAGTTTTTATTGCATGTAGTTCAATAAATTAGAAACCAAAATGTTGTTTTACTGTTTTTAGGAAGATGAGGATCCGCAGACACCGAGCCCAGGACAAAACAGGTACACCTTATTATCCACAGTTCCACTTATTAACAGCCAAATTGAATATACAGGGTGATTCACGAAGATGTGCAGAAACTTTAGGAGCTCATTGTACATGTAAAAATAATGAAAAAAGTTTATATAAACATGGGTCCGAAAATGCTTCGTTTCCGAGTTACGGCTACCTACCGATAGTAAATGCGATAAATGTGAAACCGATAGTAGTGTGTTTTACACCTGTACCTCTTGTTATTTTCTCTTGCCTATATGAATATATAGGAAGGAAAGTATTGTTTTCATGTCGATTTTTCGAAATCGAGTTTTCACCGGGTCTATACGTTTTCAGACCCCCTGAACCCAAAAAACATGTTTTTAGCGATTGGTCTGTGTGTGTGTGTGTGAACAGAATATCTCAAGAACGGAACATCGTACAAACTTGAAACTTAAAACTTAAGTTACATACCACTACCGGACCCGACACGAACATTTTCATCAAAATCGGTCAACCGCAAATGGTAGTTTATTCGTATAATTTTTCACTTTTTTGCGATTTTCTCAAAAACTGGTCCTACGATTTTTTTTAAAAATCGCCTTATTTACTAAACTTTTTATTCTCTACAAGATAGGGTAGGCGTCATGTTTGCTGAAATTCTGCGTGAGGCTGTTTTTACGTAAAAACATTTTCTTTTTAAGATTGCGGCTTTAATATGCATTTTAGCGCAAAACGTTATATAATAAAAGTTGTAGAGAATGTAAAATTCTACAACTTTTGTTTTGTAACATTTTTTTGTATAACGCTTAGTTTAGCGGTGATTAGCAATTTTCTGTTTTTTTCTCACGAAAACGTGTGAAAAATTGATTTTTTAAAGATTTCGGCCTTAGAATGCATTTTACGACAAAAGTGTACAACATAAAATTTATAGGAAATTAAGAGATCTACAACTTTTATTTAAAGCATTTTTTTTACAGTGCCTAGTTTAGCGTGAATGAGCAATTTTCCGTATTTTTAAGCCAAACTGAGGTAGATTTTAATTTTGTGTATTTTACTAATGTTTTTTGAGGTTAGTTTTTTGTTTACTTCTAATGTTTTATTACTAATGTTAGGTTTATTGTTAATTATTTGCATTGGCAAGAGAAAGTTGTGTGAGTGTTTCACACCAGATTTTGTAGTTAAATTCTTCAGTCATATAATTGGGTGACCATGTCATAAGGAATACACCTTTATTTTGTAGCCCTTGAAGTAGCAGATCGAGAGAACATAATTTTACATTCCACCTGCCTTTTATGCGCAATAAAAATTTTGTTAATTTTTACTTTCTCTTGCCTATATGAATATATAGGAAGGAAAGTATTGTTTTCATGTCGATTTTTCGAAATCGAGTTTTCACCGGATCTATACGTTTTCAGACCACCTGAACCCAAAAAACATGTTTTTAGCGATTGGTCTGTGTGTGTGTGTGTGTGTGTGTGTGTGTGCGTGTGCGTGTGCGTGTGCGTGTGCGTGTGCGTGTGCGTGTGTGTGTGTGTTTGTGTATACAAAATATCTCAAGAACGGAACATCGCACGAACTTGAAACTTAAGTTACATACCAACCGGACCCGACACGAACATTTTCATCAAAATCGGTCAACCGGAATTAGTAGTTTATTCGTGTAATTTTTCACTTTTTTGCGATTTTCTCTCAAAAACTGGTCCTACGATTTTTTTAAAAATCGCCTTATTTACTAAACTTTTTATTCTCTACAAGATAGGGTAGGCGCCATGTTTACTGAAATTCTGGGTAAGGCTGTTTTTACGTAAAAAACATTTTCTTTTTAAGATGATAGCTTTAATATGCATTTTAGCGCAAAACGTTGTATAATAACAGTTGTAGAGAATGTAAAATTCTACAACTTTTATTTCAAACATTTTTTTGTATAACGCTTAGTTTAGCGGTAATTTGCGATTTTCTGTTTTTTTATCACGAAAAAGCCGGCCGCATTGGCGCAGTTGGTAACGTGCTCGCCTCTCATCATGCGGTCTTGGGTTCGAATCCCATTCAGGCACGGCATCTTTTCATACGTTACAAAAAAATCATTTCATCCTTCACCGTCTGCATTAGCAGTAATTGCAGAACAGTCGGACGTTAAACCAAAAAAAAAAAAATTATCACGAAAATGTGTGAAAAATTGATTTTTTTTAGGTTTCGGCCTTAGTATGCATTTTACGACAAAAGATTATTTAGTTAAATTTATAAAAAATTAAAAGATCTACAACTTTTAATGAGAGCATTTTTCTCCACGGAGCCTAGTTTAGTGAGAAAGAGTGATTTGCCATATTTTTAAGTCAAACTGAGGTCGATTTTCATTTTGGGTCTTTCACTCATGATTAAAATTAGGTTATGTTTATTGACGTTTGTTAAGGCATTTTGTACCGGGGTTGCACTATCTTGTAAACCTCTTTGCTTTTTCTTCCTCTTCCTTCTTTCTTCTTCCCTTTGTTGGCCACTTGTACATTGAAACGTGTCATGTGCGGATGTGCTTCCCGCTTCGTTAAGGCTTATACGTTTTAATCTTTGTATTACTTGTGCTTTGTTGTGTTTTTTGTATGTTTATGTACTTAAGGTGAATCACAAGTTGGCTGTGCGACGAGTTGTAATTATATGTGTTTATGTATCAAGTTTCAAACTGGTAAGTACGTTTTGCGCATGATATTAGTTTTGTGTACATTTGGTCAATGTTCTTATTCTTTTCCCTTTCTTATTCGTGCGTGATTCATTACAAGTTTCTTGGTCTTATACACTGACCACTATAAATGTGTATTGGTCCTCTAAAGGTTAAATTTCGAGGCAAATTCCATCTTAAAATCCACAAAACCATTATTACAAGGTGCTATCCTTAACAACGTTAGTTTTTTGTTTATTTCTAATGTTTTATTACTAATGTTAGGATTATTGTTTATTATTTGCGTAGGCAAGAGAAAGTTGTGTGAGTGTTTCACACCAGATTTTTTTAAATGTTTACTTTTTATTTTGAATAATCTTGATTATTACTCTCTCTTGCCTATATGAATATATCGAAAGGAAAGACTTGCTTTCATGTCGATTTATTAAAATCGAGTTATTACCTGATCTATACGTTTTTAGATCTCCTGACCCAAAAATACATGTTTAAATGATTGGTATGTGTGTGTGTGTGTGTGTGTGTGTGTGTGTGTGTGTGTGTGTGTGTGCGTGCGTGCGTGCGTGTGTGTGTGTGTGTGTGTGTGTGTGCGTGCGTGTGTTTTTTGAACAAAATATCTCATGGATGGAACATCGTACAAAGGTCAAAATTGTAACTTATGTCAGGTACTACAAGAGGATCCGAATTAAAAGATTTCGATCAAAATCGGTCAACTGGAAGTAGTAGTTTATTCATGTCATTTTCCACTTTTTGCGATTTTCTCAAAAACGACTCCTAAGATTTCTTTGAAAATCGCCTCGTTTACTACATTTTTCTGCTCTAAAAGATAGGGTAGGCGCCATATCTGCTGAAATTCTTAGGGAGCTGGTTCTCTCGTAGAAAAAAGTTTATTTAAGATTGTGGCATTAAAATGCATTTACAGCAAGAGTGTATACAATGAAAGTTGTAGAAAATTTAAAAATCTACAACTTTTTTGTAACATTTTTTGTATAACACTTAGTTTAGCGGTAATTAGCGATTTTCTGTTTTTTTTAATTTGTAGAAAAATGATTTTTTTTAAAAAAGATTTTGGCCTTAGTATGCATTTTACGACAAAATTGTATATAATCAGGTTTACAGCAAATTCAAATATACTTAACTATTATTTCACGCATTTTTCTCTACAGAGGCGTTTTGAAGAGTAATTTTCCATATAATTAAGCAAAACTAAGATATGGTTTTCATTTTGCATCATTCACTCATGAATAAATCTAGATTATGATTTTTGAGGTTAGTTTTTTTTGTTTATTTCTAATATTTTATTACTAAGATTGTATTGTTCATTCTTTGCATTGGCAAGAGAAAGTCCTGTGAGTGTTTCACACCAGATTTTCCTTTGTTTTATAGCGCCGAAGAAGATGATGTGTCAGGACAACTGAAAACCCCAGGAATATCATTTGATGTGCCCCAACGTCCCACAACAACCCAACCAACTCAATTAGGTCAACTCTCTGGTGTTCTTCCCAATATAAGCCGGTCACTATCGGTGAGTAACGCAGCTAATCCAGCGTATTAGAAAGATCTACGGCAGTCTTATGGATTGTATCACAAATGACTGAATGTTTACGTACTAAAGGTGTGATTTTGGTTGTAAAATAGTAGTATTGAAATGGTCGTTCTGGCGCAAATTCAAGGCCACGCTCATGGTCAACCTGCAGTCGACTGTGCAGCTCCAGTCACCTGCACAGTCGACTGCGAGATGACCTTGAGCGTGACCTTGATTTTGCGCCAGAACAAACAATTTTATACTACTACTTGCGATCTTCGCATGTTATTACTGCATGCGTCACTACCTTCTCTTCTTCATGTAGCATCTCCATTACGAAGGTGTGCTAGCATCATGGCAATCCTGACCTTGGAAACTGTAGCTCTAAATAGGTCGATGGATGACAAATTAAACCACTCTCGCAGGTTCCGTAGCCAGGAGATTCTTCTTCTTCCAACCGATCGTTTGCCCATAATCTTTCCCTGGATGACAAGATGAAGGATTTCATATTTTGGACCTCTCAAGACTTGGCCGAGGTACACCAGCTTTCTCTTCTCACTACCATTACTCATCAAATGGATTCCTTAAGAAGTGGTACCGTTTATGCGTCCGACGCTAGAGATCGCATGCGTCGGTTGCATCGACTGCTTTTGGAACCAGTCACCTGCGGTAGTCACATGTTGTGTCTGGAAGTTGAAAATGAGTTTTTCCAAAGACGGTGACGCAAAACTCACTAAGTTAGCTGCAGATAAACTACAACTATTTGATCCTTTAAACTTGCTTTCATCGTGTAACAGATAGAGTAAACTCCCGGTAATCCGAAATAATTAGAGTGAGCTGATTTCGGATAAGCCGGATTTTTTAAATAACAAGAAAAAGGTGTTTCATTATAAAAAGAGATTACTGTGTCCTAAAAGCTTTTATTTGTACAATTTAATTGTCAAATATTTTTCGTACATTTTAATTATTGTTTTGATGTCAGAAATTTTATTTTTCATTCGTTTTCTTACAAAAATGTCCCACCAACGTTTAACTATAAGTAAATCAGTAGACGTCGCTTCGATGGTTTTGACCACGCGATTACGTTTAGACGACATTGTTAAAATATATTATTTCACTTCCACTACCTTTACGTAACACTAATTAGCCACAAAACGAAATGAAAACAACATTAAGTCCAAGATACCACCGTACCTATTCGACCAAAATACAGTGCTAATTAACTATTCGCACCAAAGATAATGTAGCCAAAATAAATAGTAGGCCTAGTAGAAGGCTACCAAGGAAAATACTCATGTTATTGGTAAAAATCCTGTGTCCAGTGCTGAATGTCATGTAGGCATACTTTACGAGCTATAACTTACAGTTCAGTTTCCTTAAACAGTATTTTGGTGCAGAAATACAATTTACAGTATTTATTATTTATTGTTTTTATTACAGCTGTTATTTGCAGAAAAATTACAGTTAAAATACAGAGTATTTTTTGACGTTTCGGATAACCGGGGTTTCGGTTAACCTGGACAGGCAGTTGGATAGCACGTTCCACTGCACTAACGAAACTACTCGACGTATACGTCAGTCGCATTCAATTACTGCGTGCCGTAATCGCATGCGACGATCGCACAAACGAAACCGCATCTTTAGGTATTCAAGAAGAGATTATGATAGTTAAATATACTGAAAATTTCCATTTTCAGTTTTTTATTTTGATTTCTCTTGCCTATATGAATATATAGTAAGGAAAGTATCGTTACCATGTAGAGTTTTTACCTGATATATTCGTTTCCAGATCCCCTAAAGCCAAAAAATACATGTTTTTAGGGATTAGTCTGTGTGTGAGTGTGTGTGTCTGAAAAAAATATCTCAAGAACAGAACATTGTACGGAGTTGAAACTTGAAACTCAATTTAGGTACTACTAGATGACTCGATACAAACATTTTCATCAAAATCGGTCAACCAGAAGTAGTAGTTTATTCGTGTAATCTTTCACTTTTCGTTTGCTGGAAATCTTAGGGAGGCTGTGCTCTCAAAAAAAAACATTTTTAAGGTTGCGGCCTTAATATGCATTTCAGCGCAAAAGTGTATATAGTAAAAGTTGTAGAACATTTAAAATTTTACAACTTTTATTTCAAACATTTCTTTGTATAACTCTTATTTCAGCGGTAACTAGTGATTCTCTGTTTGTTTTTTTTTCATGAAAATCTGTACAAAAATGAATTTCTAAGATTTCGGCCATGGGTTTAACGACAAAAGTGTATCATCAAATTTATAGGAAATTAAACGATCTACATCTTTTGTTCAAGCATTTTTCTCTACAGCGCTTAGTTTAGCGTGAAAGTATGATTTTCCTTATTTTAAAGCCAAACTGAGGTTGATTTTCATTCTGCGTCTTTCACTCATGATTCAAATAAGGTTATGTTTTTTAAGGTATTACTAAGCAAATTTAGGTTTGGTTTTGGTTTTGCATCACTCACTCATGATGAAAATTAGGTTATGTTTTATGAGGTTAAATTTTTTGTTTATTTCTAATGTTAGGTTTTATTGTTCAATATTTGCATTTGGAAATGAAAGATGTGTGAGTGTTACACACCAGATATTTCTAAACGTTAACGGCCTTGTCACAAATGTGAGATATGGTCTTTTATTATTTATAGACGCCACCTACTGGACCACTCCAACGGCATCCTCAAGAGCTACCTCCTCTTCAAATACCAGGACAACCAGGATCCCAAGGAGAAAACTCAAGGTATGTATAAGGAGTGATTCGAAATTAGTAATGGGTACTTTTTTACTTTCTCTTGCCTATATGAATATATAGGGTGATTCAAAAAGAGCGCCGGTTTTGATATATCAAATTAAGAGATTTATTTTATTGAAAAACTGAAAATAAATACATCAACAAGTTCATCTTACCTTCCGATTTCATGTATGAAAAATTATGTCATGCATGTGTCCTCCTCTACTGCGCTGGCACGCATCAACTCTGTCCATGAAATTGGATATTACTGCACGACAAGTTTCGACTTCCATTTGCCCGATAACCCGTCGAATTTCCTCCTTCAAGTCATTAATGTTTCGGGGTTTATTGGCATACACCAATGACTTCAGATGACCCCAAAGATGAAAGTCACAAGGCGTCAAGTCACACGACCTTGGTGGCCATTGTTGGTCGGAATTACGAGAAATGATGCGATCCTGGAACCGTTCACGGAGCAACAACATTGTTTCTCGTGCAGCGTGACAGGTGGCACCATCCTGCTGAAACCACAACTCGTCAATGTCCATTCCATCCAAATGACGCCAAAAAAACTCCCTAATCATCGTACGGTATCGGTCTCCATTTACTGTCACGGCTTGTCCTTCTTGATTTTCAAAAAAGTAAGGGCCGATGACACCGCCCGACCAAAAGCCGCACCAAACTGTCACTCGCTGTGCATACATTTCCCTTTCATTAACCACGCGAGGGTTTTCTAAACCCCACATACGGCAGTTCTGTTTATTAATAAAACAGTTTAAGTGGAAGTGCGCCTCATCACTGAAAATGACTTTGTTTGCGAAGGTGTCATCATCCTGCCGTTTTCTCAATACCCAGTCAACAAACTGTCGTCTCTTCTGGTGGTCTGCCACTTTCAAATGTTGCGTCAACTGAATTTTATACGGGTGATATTGGAGATCGTACCGAAGAATTCTCCGTACAGAAGAACATCGTAAACACAATTGTTGAGAACGGCGACGTATTGATTTTGCTGGGCTAACAGCCACACTGTCACGAACCAACGCAACGTTCTGCTCAGTTCGGCCAGAACGACGACGTCCAGAACTTTTAAGGTCGACTGTTGAACCCGTCTCAAAAAACTTTTTCATGAGCCTGCGAACTGTTGATTCATTCGGTGCTTCATTACGTCCTAGAGTACCGCGAAGTCGCCTGACTGTAGCCGCATAACTCTCTCCACTCTGGTAAAATGTTTTGACGATTAACACTCGTTGTGCAATAGTAAACTTCTCCATGGTTAGACACAGACTGCGAGAGTACTACACTGCGAACAAGAGAAACTACAACTGAATCGTCAATCGGAATGTTCTCCGAAATAGAAATGAGGTCTAACAATGTTGCCAACCGATAAACAAAAATTTACCAGCCGTTTAAAAACCGGCGCTCTTTTTGAATCACCCGTTATAAGAAGGAAAGAATGTTTTCATGTCGATTTTTTGAAATCGAGTTTTCACCGGATCTACACGTCTTCAGACCCCCTGAACCCAAAAAACATGTTTTCAGCGATTGGTACGTGTGTGTGTCTGTGTGTCTATGTGTCTGTGTGTATGTGAACAGAATATCTCAAGAACGGAAAATCCGTACAAACTTGAAACTTGAAACTTACGTTACGTACTACTATTGGACCCGACACGAACATTTTCATCAAAATCGGTCAATCGGAAGTAGTAGTTTATTCGTGTAATTTCTCACTTTGTTGCAATTTTCTCAAAAACTGGTCCTACAATATTTTTTAAAATCGCCATGTTTACTAAATATTTTATGCTTTATAAGATAGGGTAGGCGCTATGTTTTCTGAAATTCTTGGTGAGACTGTTTTCACGTAAGAAAATTGTTTTTTTAGGATTACGGTTTTCTTATACATTTTAGCGTAAAATATTATAATATAATAAAACATGTAGAGAATTTAAAATCCTACAATATTTATTTCCATTATTTTTTTTATATAAGGCTTAGTTTAGCGGTAATTAGCGATTTTGTTTTTTTCTCACGAAAACGTGTGAAAAATCGATTTTTTTAAGATTTTGGCCTTAGTATGCATTTTACGACAAAAGTGTATATTATTAAACTTATAGGAAATTAAAAGATGTACACTTTTATTATAACATTTTTCTCTACAGAGCCTAGTTAGCGTGAACGAGTGATTTTCCGTATTTTTAAGCCAAACTGAGGTTGATTTTCATTTTGTGCCTTTCACTCACGATTTAAATTAGGTTATGTTTATTTAGGTTAGTTTTTTGTTTATTTCTAATGTTTTATTACTAATGTTAGGACATATTGTTAATTATTTGCGTTGCAGGATAAAGTTGTGTGAGTGTTTCACAACAGATTTGTTTTCTTTTTTTTTTTTTAACGTCCGACTGTTCTGTAATTCTGCCCATAACAGACAGATGGTGTGTCAAATTTTTACACTCAATCTGTTCGTTGCAGGGCTAAAATAAATAGTTCTGTTTCTTAACACATGGTCAGCCAATTAAATGACTGAATCATTTAAGAACAGAAGAGGTAGAGGTGTAAAAGACACTAATCAGAGTTATCTCGTCTGAAAGTAATGAATTTCATTATACAGCCTGACCCAGTGGTGAATGAAGTGAAGGTGTCATTTGCAGAGTGGAAAATATTTGCTTTTCAGAGGGCCCGGCATGCTGATAAGCGTACTTTTCCACTCGGTGAGGAAGGCAATTGTAAAACTCCTCGTTTTACTTAGTAAAACCCCTACAGGTTCAAACCAGCCTTTAGGCTGATGACCTAAACAACACGTTCTGTAATTACTGCTAATGCAGACGGTTAAGGATGAAATGATTTTTTTTTATAACGTGTGAAAATATGCCGTGCCTGAATGGAATTTGAACCCAAGACAGCATATTGAGAGGCGAGCACGTTACCAACTACGCCAATGTGACCGTTGAAGGTCCTGAGAATTACCGTTGTATGTAGGGGGTTGGAAGCGTCGAGCCGGCGCGGCGTGTGAAGAGTGGTGCCTAAAGCGGCCCATGGACGTTCAATATTATTGTGCAATGTGGATTGCACAATATTTTGACGGCGGCCCCTAGACGGTCAATATTATTGTACAATATTTTGGTTTGTGCAAAAGATTGTACTGTATGGAGGCGATATTGAAGGTTGTGCAATATATTGCGCAATCGCGAGCACAGATGTACAACCACATTGTGCAAACAGTCCCTGCCAGAATTTCATGAATTCAACATGTTAAGTGAAAGTGAATTGTGTTGTGTGATAATTACTGTAGCCGCAAGTCGTAAAAAAGGAAAGAAAAAGGCTCGCAGAAAGGTAGAAAATTGGCCAAACAGTGGTTTATTGATAGAGAGTAGTTCACCCACGACAAATTACTCAATGAACTGAGAGTAATTGAACCAAATGATTTCGCAACTTTGTACAAACGGACGGAGAATTATTTGATGAACTCCTCACTTTGGATACTCCTGAAATTGGTAAAGGGGAAAGGGGTACTGCTCCCCTTTTTTCGCACGATTACTATAGTCTTTGCTCTTCACTTCCCACAGAGCCGGAAGACCACGGTACACCTCTATAAATTCTTCAATAAATTCTTTTTCGGTTTTATTGTCACCCATTGCTGCTGATAACGAGACGAAAATTGAGACTAGTTAAAACGAGAGCTAGAGACCAACTGACAGGATATTGCGCAATATTGCCTACAGACGGCACAATATTATCCCGTTTGCACAATATATTTTCAAGATTTTGAAAATCACACAATATATTGCACAACCTTTCAATATTGCCCACATACGATCAATTATATTGCACAAACCAAAATATTGCGCCATAATATTGATCGTCTAGGGGCCGCTTAAAGAGTGACGGTTTGGCTACCGGGTTTAGGCTCGCTCTCCCTCAGCGGCAGTTGAGTCTTTTTGAAGTTTTTTTTTTAATAAATAGGCTACGTAACAAACTGTGTAGCTGTTAGATCTATAGTATACTTTAACGCGCGCGCACTCACACACACACACACACACACACCACATCGACGTTTTGATCATTTCCTTCGCGTACGTCTTTCACCATCATAAAAACCCTTCATCTACTTCAACAGTCCGTACTCACATGTACAGCACACATGTACGCAAATTCAGTATTATTTTAAATACCTAAATACCGGGTGATTACAAATGAAATAGACACTTTCTAAGCTTATAGAAAATGTATTTTTTAAAAGTTTTTTTAATTCCTAATATGTGTACGTTGCAATATGTTCAATTCAGAATAATAAGCAACCCCATGACCCAATGAGATGAGGATGATGTGTATGACGTGTAAATGAGGTGTAGTCTTGTACAGACCCAGGTCGACCACTCCTGAGAGAGTATGGTTAATTGAACCCCAACTATCAAAGTACACCGGTAATTACTGTGTAGTATTCAAATCCGTATAAAAGTAACTACCTTTACTAGGATTTGAACCAGGAATCTTCGTCTCCAAAAATCAGCTGTTAAACAGCTGATTTTGGCGACGACTTTACCTCTAGATCAACCCGGTGGGTTATAAAAATTATAAAAGTTACAAAAGGTGGGTTTTAAAAGTTAAGGTGATTACTTACATCATTATGTACAAGAATTCATTAGGTTTTTATTCATTAATATTCAATGTGTGCACCGTTTGTGACACGAAAGATATCAACACGGTTGTCGAATTCCTCCCATACACATGAGAGCATATGGTGGTAAACTACAGCGAGAGAATTTGTGATGCGTTGATTTAAATTATCGATATCGACAGGAAGGGGTGGTACAAAAACTTTGTCTTTTACATTACCCCATAAAAAGTAATCGCAGGGCATTAAATTTGGACTGCGAGGTGCCCAACGCTTGTAAACCATGTTTTTCTCACTTGTATGGCCAATTCATCGTCCAGAAAGGCGTTCATCCAGATAATACATATTTGATCATATTTGATAATACATATGATCTGTGTGATTGCCATTGAGGCGGAACTTCATCATGTACAAAAATGAAGTTGTCACTATCTTCCTGGAGTTGAGGATTTAGCCATTCATGTAACATGTCCAGATAAATTACTCCGGTTACAGACACTTCGTAAAAAAAATCTGGTGTGAAACACTCACACAACTTTCTCTTGCCAATGCAAATAATTAACAATATAACCTAACATTAGTAATAAAACATTAGAAATAAACAAAAAACTAACCTCAATAAACATAACCTTATTTTAATCGTGAGTGAAAGACGGAAAATGAAAATCGACCTGTTTGGCTTCAAAATACGAAAAATCACTCTTTCACGCTAAACTAGGCTCTGTAGAGAAAAACGCTCTCTATAAAAGTTATAGATCTTTGAATTTCCTATAAATTTGATAAATTCACTTTTGTCGTAAAATGCATATCAAGGCCGAAATCTTAAAAAAATCAATTTTTCACGCGTTTTCGTGAGATAAAAACAGAAAATCGCTAATTACCGCTAACCTAAGCGTTTTTCAAAAAAATGTTCGAAATAAAAGTTGTAGAATTTTACATTTTCTACAACTTTTATTATATAACGTTTTGCCCTTAAACGCATGTTAAAGCCGCAATCTTAAAAAGAAAATGTTTTTACGTGAAAACAGCCCTACCTAGAATTTCAGGAAACATGGCGCGTACCCTATCTTGTAGAGAATAAAAAATTGAGTAAATTAAGCGATTTTTAAAAAAATCGTAGGACCAGTTTTTGAGAAAATGGCAAAAAAGTGAAAAATTACACGAATAAACTACTACTTCCGGTTGACCGATTCTGATGAAAATGCTCGTGTCGGGTCCGGTTGTGGTATGTAACTTAAGTTTCAAGTTCGTACAATGTTCTGTTCTTGAGATATACTGTTCACACACACACACACACACACACACACACACACACACACACACCAATCGCTAAAAACATGTTTTTTGGGTTCAGGGAGTCCGAAAACGTATAGATCCGGTGAAAACTCGATTTCGAAAAATTGACATGGAAACAATACTTTCCTTCCTATATATATTCATATAGGCCAGAGAAAGTAAAAAGAACGGGCCATAAACGTTTTTACGAGGTACAGCGCAAAGTACGTTCACTTTTGGGGAGTCGCTTATATGTTGTAAACTTGCTCTTGGGTTTTCTGTGCTTCATATTGTTACATTATGTCTATTAACTTTTCCACTATTGCGAAACGTACATTCATAACTGAAAATTAAGCGAATGAAGGTAACATCATTTTCTACACAATCCTACAACTCCATATAAAACTTTTAACGTAGGACTTTATTACCGATGTGCGATGCGGTAATCAAATGGTATAATGATTCCTACATCTGCTTGATTCGTTAAAGTGGTGGGATCGAATACCACCGGGAAACAAAAGGCGCGATGTGACTTCGACGCGCACATTAGGCGTAACGCTTTGCTTGTTAAGGAATAGGGAAGGTTGGAGAATAGACAGGAACATATACAGGGAATAACACTGCAATTATTAATGAGTTTAACAGAACTTACTCGATTTTGAGTGCGTAGATTTCCCAGGATGCTTCAATTCGTTGACGCCGTTGTAGAAAACCACTGAATGTTCGACTAGATCTGTACAGATTTCACACAATAAACAAAGGCACGTTAAGAATACACATAAAGCACTGCTAACACTCGGATAACTGCAGTTAGGATAGCGGTTTATAAGTTCGAGACGCAAGATAGCACAGATTGCACAAAGTCCGGTAATTAATTGAATAAATACCATGAATAGTTCGTTACACAAATGTAAGCGCGTTCACAATGAAAAGCTTCGTTGCTTGGGGCCGTAATTAATGCATTACCGGCGACATGAAGTTGGTATGTCCAACGCGTTAACTGCAGGTGACGCCAGCTCTCGAGGCTGCGAGCGTCCGTTGAAACACGACTGAACCGTTAGCTGGTTTGACTGGAAGTGAAAGGGATTTAGGAAGAAGGAACAATGGCGGAGAGAGCACGGAAAATTAATCAAATTGTGCTATTGGCGGAGAGCGCGCCACGTGGTCAAGGATCACACATGCGTGGAACTAATTGATGAAGTAATCGATGCAGAATCAATATTACGGATGTATTCGCGCGGGAAGGATTTATTCTGGAAGGTTCGACGGCGCGCGGTATTTGAAACTATTGTAATACTGAACAACCGATATTAAACTTTGCACTAAATGTAATTGCCCTACTAAGCCAAAAAGCCGTAACTGCAAAAAAATTAAATTTGAGTTTTGAATTGATTCTTATGTTTAAAAGTATGAGAAATCCAAAAACAACTAAGCCGAAATACCGTATCTACAACCTTATACGAGATATAAAGGTTACCCAAAAAGGGTTAACTGCAGTTACCCCTTCTTGGCTTCTTATAACATGAATGCCTTAACTGTATCTGCATAAATGTTAATAAAAAAAGCATTTAGGAAAAACTGAAGTATTTTTCTGATTCATTGGCGTAAAATATGCATGAAACAATAGGAAGTCAGATAACCTACATATTTTTAACAAGTGGCTTAGGCCAAAATGCAAAATCCTAAATTCTTGCATATCATACTCCATGCAGTTACGGCTTTTTGGCTTAGCAGGGCAGTAATTTATAAGGAGTCATTTTCAAACGTTGTACCAAACGTTGGTTTTTTTTTTTTTATTATAAGTTACATTATTTGCAATCAGTTTTTTGAAAACAAACTATAAACAAATCTTTTGAATTTACAAATCACAAGTTGAGGCCTCATTATCCTGAGTACCTCTCATTATATCAATTATTCATATGTTAAAAGAGAAAATGACTATGTTCAAAGATATTTACATTTTACAATATGGAATACTTTTCAATATAATTTTATATACATTTAAACTCTTTCAGACAAGTCCAAAACATGGTAACGTTTCAGGCGCCTAACTTCTTCTGCATTATTTAGAAGATTTATGGCTAATTCGTTTTCGTGGCTTTCAAGTCTAGCCTGATATTTTCTGTTAAAACGCCTGACCTCGTCCATTACATCAGGAAAGTTGCAATGCTGTTGTATTTCTGCATTCCTTGCAAACCATGGTGCCCTTGTTATAGCCTGAAGAACCTTATTTTGGAACCTTTGAATTATCTCTGTTATTTCTGCTGGTAGTTCCCCAAAGTTGAACGCCGTACAACCAAACTGGTTTTAAACTGGTTTTTGCTGATTTACAAAATGTTACAAACGTTGGTGGAATCAAAAATTTAAGAATTCTTGTTTTTAATTTTCAGCAATCCAGGAACTCCTACAGTAGGGTTTTCAAATAAGATCACAAAAATGAAATTGCCTAAATTGAAAATTGGTGCACCTAAGGTAAGACCGAACCCTATCTATAGTCACTGCTCTTTAATCCGATATTTTATAATCCGGCACACCTCGGGTTCAGATCTAAGAAAACGTTGTTGTTGTTTAGGTCAACAGCCGCAAGGCTGGTTTGAACCGCAGAGGTTTTACTAAGTATAAAGAGGAGTGAGGTGGTTTACCACTGCCTTCCTCACTGAGTGAAAAAAAACGCTTATTAGCATGCCGGGCCCTCTGAAAAGCACATATTTTCCACTCTGCAAATGACACCTTCGCTTCATTCACCACAGGGTCTGGCTGTATAATGAAATTCATTACTTTCAGAGGAGATAACTCTGATTAGTGTCTTTTGCACCTCTACCTCTTCTGTCCTTAAATGATTCAGTCATTTAATTGGCTGACCATGTGATAAGAAACAGAACTATTTATTTTAGCCCTGCAACGAACAGATTGGGTGTAAATAATTTGACACTCCACCTGTCTGCTCTGGGCAGAAGAGGACTAAGAAAAAGAAGAGAAGGACTAAGAAAAAGAGACTAAGAAAAAGTTGTACTACATACATTTTTACTTTCTCTTGCCTATATGAATATATAGGAAGGAAAGTATTGTTTTCATGTCGATCACAACAAATACACTCTTCACCGGATCTATACGTTTTCAGACCCCCTGAACCCAAAAAACATGTTTTTAGCGATTGGTCTGTGTGTGTGTGTGTGTGTGTGTGTGTGTGTGTGTGTGTGTCTGTGAGTGTGTGTGTGTGCGTGTGTGTGTGTGTGTGCGTGTGCGTGTGCGTGTGCGTGTGCGTGTGTGCATTTGGGAACCATGTATTGTGAAATCCGGCATGTGGTTACACACCAACTTAGAGAGATCCGTAAACGCTGTGAGATCCAACCCTCAGATCTCACAGTGTTTTGGTTTGTTATTGGTCATCTATGAGGTCACGTGATGGTCGAAAATGAATTTGGAAGTGGATCTCGTCTTGGCGTTTTGTAACCGGCAGAGTGTATAAAGTGTGTGACCACTGGGAGCGCTGAGATAGCTGATCACGCAAGTTGCGTAGACCAACGCGGGTATCTTCGATTCTATGAGATCCTTCTATTCAGGCAGATAGACATCACGCTTTACTTTTCATAATCAAATAAAACTGATGTTTGTTTGGTTTGGGGAGCAGTGAAGGCGCCGACGATTGCTACGTGCGCGCCTTTACCCTTGCTGTAGACATAATAGTAGGCCTACTGTAACACCGAGTAAAAGCATCCGGTAATCGGTGTTATTCGCTGTTAGCTAATTACATTATAGTCAATTGCTTCTACGTCTGTCAAACAATAGTAACGAGCTTAAAAACTATAGGTACACACAACAGCCTTAAAAATTTCCAATTTATTTAACTAATTTATCTATTTTCCCATTACTTTACAAAAATCATTACAATACAAATTAATTTCCTTATTTATAACTGAAGAATCTAAAACTTTTTAAATTTACTCGTGGTGGGAAAATTAATCTACCCAACTATGGTTTCCCATGTTCAAGGATAGATCAGTTTAGTGCTTCTTTTGTTTATTTCTACTACTGCAACTAATATGGTTATCTATTAGTGCGTTAGTATTATAAACTACATGTTAGTTTCTTAAATACTAATTAAACTACTAAGATATTTTATTAAAATAGTGTGCTATAGTACACATGAAAAAAAACATAAAAACAATAAAATATGAACTATGCAAAACAAAGAATTAATTTACAAATACAGAAAATAATTATCGGTCCGGTAGACGAGCTCTCAAATTATTGGATTCCTGGTGTAACTATTGTTTGTACAGCTTCTCTTCCTACTTCCAATAGCCATATGGTTACTGTTTTTTTTATACTATTTACATGATGTCCGGTCTATTTTAAAATTGTGAGGGTAGCAGATTGAGCTGCTTGGGTGCTAAGTAGCGGAAATACCTTTGTTATAAAGTATTTGAGGCCTCATGTAAGAGTAAGAGATCCTTGTTTCTTGTATTATAATGGTGGGCTCTTATAGTAAAATAGTTCATGTTTTTATAATCGTATATAAGAGGTTCTCTTGCAAATATTTGGCTGATATCAAGTACGCTGAATTCTTGAAAAAGCTGTTCCGATTGATACCTTAGTTTTTTTTTATTAATTGCTCAAAATTGAATGATAAACATTACAAATTACATTAGCGTAAATTAACCCATCACTCGCGGTAGAATCGTCGCTGTTAATCAGCTGATTTTCGGAGACGAAGGTTCCATGGTTCACTGCTAGTATAGGTAGTCAATGTTATACGGATTTCAATTACTAGACATTGTTTACCGGTGTATTTTGATGGTTCAATAAACCATACTCTCTGAATCTGTACAAGACAAAAAACTACACGTTATACATGTAGTCCGGTCAATGAAGACATAAAATTGGCCAAAGCTGGAAGTAATTAGGGGAAAGCTTAGGCTAATCTTTGCAGGGATAAAGTACACATCAAAAGTACTGCATTCCCCACTCGACCCGCTTGCTTCCCTCTGTGCCCCCCAAACCTTGAATTGTTGGGTTTTGCTTATAAGGCTTTATCTCTTAAACTAATCCACCTATCTACACAAACAGTTTTTTTAGTTTACTTAAATATTACTCAGTAAAGTAGCATCTACAAGATTTTTTAATATTTACAGGAATGTTGATGGAAAAGGGGAGTTTTTCATAACTTTACCTTTTTAAGATTAAATAATTTTTTGTACTCATTACTAAAAAAGATATTTTTAATAAAACTGTTAGCTCATTTTATTAGCTTCACAATAAAATATAATATTCCTTACTTATCTCGTACTAATGCCAGAGATGCGTTTTAGCGTTGGCAACCGTGAAAGGATGGCGAAGGGCAAGTCGCAGCCGCTACGCAGCATTCACAAGTACGATTCTTGTTACACTACTTACTTAGGTATTCGAAATTTTTACTGTATTACTTATTTTTGGGAGGTGAATAAAAGGTATGAAGCTAAGCTCAAGGCTTTGGAAATGGATTATTGGAGGCGATGTTGTGGATATACAAGAATGGACAGAGTGAGAAATGATGATATTCGAAGGAAGATGGGTCTGACTGAGAATATTGCCGATTGGATAGAGGCAAAGAGTTTGAAGTGGTATGGGCATGTGAAGAGAATGCCTCCTGAGAGATGGCCAAAGATATTATTGGACTGGGTCCCTGAGTCAAGCCGGAAAAGAGGAAGGCCGAAGCACTCCTGGCAGTATGGCATGGAGGTGGCGATGCGGGCGAGAGGACTGACAGACAGTGACTGCTTGGACAGACAAATGTGTAGGTTATTAGGATGCGAGAGACGGCGACAGCTGTAAAACAAACTCGCTAATATATATATATATATATATATATATATATATATATATATATATATGTACTACTATCATTTTCGCGTCCATACATTGACAATTTCCTAACAATCTGGAGTCCGAGTGCAATTTGGCGTCCGTATACGGACGCCAAATTGTAATCCTTAATAAAAACTTAATAAAAATTTATTGTGACATGGTTTTCGGACGTAATTTTTTTAAACTAAAGTACATAGTTTCGGGCAACTATATTTATTTTTTGAGAATTTTATTGTTACTCAGAGAGACACAAAAAAATAAATAAATTTTGGTACCGGATGCGAAATGGCGGTGTTTTGAAACTATTTTATACACCGTACCTTGGAGAGTTTCTCACCAGAGTGCTCTCGCTACGCCCCTATGTAAAAATATACGTATATTATGTATATTCTTACAAGGACGTCAGTTTCACATCTGCTATCAATTTCGCGTCCACCGGTTAAGAAAATAGACAAAACAAGTTATAAATAAATATTGTGTTGTGTTAAGAAAAAAAGTTTAAAAGAATAATAAAAACAAATTTTTATTAATCATCGAATTACAATTCTTTCAAAACTCACAATCTAATTTACTAAACATTCAAATAAATATTATTCGGCAAATTATTTGATATAAGTAATACAATTAAATTAAAAATAATTATATATTTTTTGATAGAATTAAAAAACTCTCTTTTCCGATAGACGATTTTTTGGGTTGACAAACTATCCTGGAAGGAAACCGGTGCTGCGCATAGTAGTGTCAGGATTAAATTATTGTTATGGCTGGCAGGATATCTTTCTAAACGCATTGTATACACAACGTATATTATACGCAATTTTGAAGAGTTGTTCTCCGCCGTGCTGTCGCCTTCCATACATGAGTCCATCGCACGCCGCTTTGGTTTCTTTTTTCAAATTAGGCATAAACCTACTGTCAACGAATCCATGAACAAATCCTTTAGTAATTTGTTTACGTCGTTCGTTTAGTAACCAACGGGTTGGTCTAGTCTAGAAGAAAAGTCGTCGCCGCAAGTCAGCTGTTTAGCTGACTTTTCGACAGCTTTTCTGACAGCTGATTTTCGGAGATGGAGGTTCCTAGTTTAAATCCTAGTATATAGTATAATTGGTTCTTTTATATGAATTTGAATACTAGACAGTGGTTACCAATGTACTTTGATGGTTGGGGGTCAATTAACCATACTCTCTCAGGAATGGTCGGCCTGGGTAAGTACGAGACTACAGCTCATTTAAACGTCATACATATCATTGGGTCATGGGGTTGCTTATTGTTCTCAATCGAACAAATTGCAACCTACACGCATCAGGGATAAAACAAAACAAAAATTTGTTTAAGAATTTTTAACATTTTATTTCACGCTTTTTTTAACATTACACCACCTGACAATTGTCAATCAAATATTTCCTGATTACGCTTACGATGTGTAAAAAGAATGCGCATTTTGCTGTTTGCCCACTCTCACTGCAAAATGGTTCAAGTACACTTCCATAATGCTATTTCGTATCATGTAATATGTCGCCCCAATTACTAGGTTTAGCAGTTTTACAGTAAGTAAATAAAACATTAAAGAGAAAAAACTTTTTCTAAAATATAAAAAATGAAAAATGGACTAGGAGTAGATTATTATTAGCCTTGTTTTTTGCTTAAAAACAATGCGATAAAAAATTAAACTAAGAAATTCGGGAAATAGCAAACTTTACTAGACAGACCTGAACCAAGTAGGCATATTTTAATATTTATTCTGGACCGATTTTCTTTCATTATAAAATTCTGGACAGAGATTACAGATTTCAGAAAAAAAATGTTAAGGGTAGAATAAAGTACACCCATTCAGTTTTTTCCTTTTTCTCTTACAACATCTGAACAAACGACATTTTTTTTAAATAGCCGGAAAAAACAAGGGCCATGGATTTAGACAAAAAAGTTTAAATATTAATGAGTGGGTGACCTAAAGTGAAGTTTGTACCATCCAGTTCACCTCGATTTTCTCGCGAGTATGAGCTTAACAATCGTAATATTTATGGAACGTTCCGAAACAGCAGAACGACTCTCGATAGGAATAACGATAAAGTTTAAATTGAATTTCTTAGAGTATCGCCACCATTCCTAAGTTTTTCACGATTTTTTCGCTGATTTCGGCAGACCAAACAAAAATATTTACAGAACAATCCAGAACAAATGAGAGCTATCATTTAAAGTAAAAACCAAAAAGTATTGAATGCATGGGCTTATACTTGCCACTCCAAATTTTTCTTTGATTTTCTAGCATATTTGAACGGGACAAACGAAATTTTCGCGAAATGATCCGGAACAAACGAAGGGCTGTCAATCTATGTAAAAAACTTTAAAATATTGAGTCGAGGGGGATTAGTGACAGTAGCACCACCCAGTTCTTCTCGATTTCTCGCTTACTTGAAAGGAACTAAAAAAATATTTTGCGAGACCATCCGAAACAAACGAAGGTCTGTCCCTGAAGTCCAAAAAAAATTTAAAAAGTTGAGCGGGGGGAGGCCAGTGTGAAGTTAGCCCCTCCCGGCGTTTTTTCACTTATTTGGACGGAACAAACAAAAAATTTTCTGGAATAATCCGGTAGAAACGTAGACCGATCAATTTTACAAGTTAATTTTTGAAATTTTTGTATGGGGCCAACTTTGCAGTCCTGGTTTGAACTTCTACAGGTTTAGCTAAGTAAAACAAGGAGTGGGGTGGTTTACAATTGCCTTCCTCGCCGAGTTGAAAAGCTTATCAATATGCCAGGCCGTCTAAAAAGCACCTATTTTCCACCCTGCAAATGACACACCTCACGTTATTCACCACAGGGTCTGGCTGCATAATGAAATTCATTGCGCTCAGAGGAGATATAACTCTGACAAGTATCTTTTACACTTGTACCTCTTCTGTTCTTAAATACTTCAGTCATATGTTTGGCTTACCATGTGATAAAAACAAAACTAAATTTTTTTTAGTCCTGAAACAAGCAAATCGAGTGCAAATAATTTAACACTCCACCTGCCTGTTATGTGCAACCCCTTACAGTACTATTATTTTATTAAAGGCAGTTGCCTCTGAAAATCAAAACATGCATTTTATTCGTCACTTGGGCGAGTAAATTTAAATCGATAATTCAAAGGATACCCACATCGAGAAAATGTTTCCAAACGGCGAAAATATTTTTACAAAAGATAATAAATTGATAAGAGAGTAGATTAGTCGATTTTTTTAAAGTAAATTCAGTACACTCGCAAATGTCCAACACGAGTCCTGAAAGTGTAGGTCAACAGAGTCTGTAATTTCCCGATACTGAAGAAGCTTACTGAAATTAATCATTAGCAAAAACAAACCCCTGTTATTTATTTTTTGATTTTTGTAAAGCTTTTGACCGTGTCCCGTATGATTTGCCCATTAAAAAATTGAGGTGTATGGTATTAGAGGGACATCAGAGGGTCGAATTGCCATCCAATCATTGCAAAGTTAAAACAAAATATACATAAAATTTTATACAAGTTAAAAGGGGAGTTCAACGAGTTAGAATTTTAAGACCCTTGCTATTTTTAATTTTTGTTAACGATCTCGCTGAATTTCTTGGCTCCTTCAATGATATATTATTTGCTGATGATACGATAATATCTTTCGAAGATGAAAACTATGAACAAGGTTTAAAACTAACGAAGCTTGAAGTAAGGTTATAGACTGGATGCAATAAATAATCTAGTTCTCAACTCAGATAAAACTGTGGCCAAATGCTTCACTGGTCGTAAGGAAATAAGTAACCAAAGTAAGGATATCTCCATTAATGACAATATATCAAAATCTTTTGTAACAGGTAAGTTACATAATTTTTAGAATTAATATTAGGTAGCAAACTATCCTGGGACAGGTGTATTAAGGAACGTATCTGCTATATAATCAAATCCTACTGCTACGCCCTAAAACGCTTAAAAATAAGGTACTTAGCGTACCAATACCTTTGAGTATTTATCATGTTTACAAATTCTGATGGATTTGTTTTTAATTTAGTCACACTTAAACTTATTCAAATGTATGTTTAAAAAATCAAATAATGTTCAAATTATTCCGTCATATAATTACTTTTTATCTGGTTTTTTGTTAAATATAATGATTAAAATTTTTAATGATCAACTATCAAGTTAACTTATGAATATGGACACTGTTTACTATTAAGAATTCGTTTCTAATCAGTTGGTCCTAGCATATTGTTTGGCTGTCTTGGTCAAGGTTTCACATAGTTTTTCTTGGCCTCTCCAAATGAATGCCTTGTCTGTCTCCTTTTTGTCTTCTGTGCAATAGTATAACCTTCCAGTTCCTTATCCCAAGCATTTTGACTTGTCAAAAATTATGTACATTATTTTACGTAACAATAAGGTTTATTTATTTCATTATTTGTAATATTGATTCCTAGATTGGGTGGTTGGTTGACGATGTAAATAAAGTACTAGAAACCAAAAGAATATCAACAAAAAGTGGCCACCATGGTTTTTACAACACTAAATAATTTAAAAGAAAACGCAGAGAAAAATATCAGGGTTTGGAAGACTGACTGAAAGTTGTTTAGCCGAAAAATAATCTTGGAAATGGCCTGTTAAAGGATAAACTTCAACGTGTACAAAACAGCTGGATACGAGAATTATTAGTGTAATGTATAATTTGTTGAAGATCAAAGATTACCATTACTTGAGGAACAAGAATAAAAATACAAACTATGACTAAGCCGGACTGCATTTCAAAAGTTTTAGAAATTTTACTGGCCATCGTACTTTTGTATAATTTATAAAATCATTTTGATTCAGTCACTAAAACATGGAAATATAAACCTAGAGAGAAGCGAGGCTTGGGAAGACCTAAAAAGAGATGAATACTGGAACAGGCCATTGAGCCTAATCCTAAGCCTAAGCCTAATCATCAGATGATGATGATGAAATCATTTGAACACCGAAAAGACAATGGGTGAATGGTACTCCATTTGAATATTGAACAAATTATGTCGCTTTACAATTACATAATTTTGTCAACTAAGTAAATATTTTAATTGCATTGTCTACTAATTGATCATATTATAGTAATTACAGTCGAACCTCCCTGATTCGAATCTGATGGAACCGGCTGATTTCGATTTACAGAGGTAAAACATTGAAACAAAAAATGTACTTAAAAATTGCGTTTTAATAAAATTCATGTAATTCCATAAAATATTAAATTACAAAAGTCAAAATTATTAATAGACCACCAATTTGATTGAGGAAAGTTTTTTACAAATATTATTTTACTTGTGTTGTTTAGGTCATCAGCCGAAAGGCTGGTTTGAACTTGTAGAGGTTTTACTAAGTAAAACGAGAAGTGAGGTGGCCTTCCTCACTGAACGGAAAAGTACGCGTATCAGCATGCAGGGCCCTTTGCAAAGCACATGTTTTCCCCTCTGTAAATGATACCTTTACTTCATTCACCACAGGGTTTACTTAATACTGTGATTAAGAATTAAGGGCATGTTTTGGTATTACAAGCTCTATTAGTACTCAAAAGCAAAAGATTATTCTACTTATAAGAACGATATGAAAAATTATTGAAGAAACGACATAAAAAACAGAGTAAAATAAAATCGGGATACGCGTAAACAGTACAACTATACCTACAAACAAAAAGTTAGGTCAGCCTACAGAAAATGAAAAATAAATTGGGTACCAAAAATTGTAGAAATTTTAACGAGTAAAATATTGCTTAATCTGAATGAATACAGCTACGGTATTTTTTACCCTGTTTGTACGAAAATCATACACCAAAGAAGGAAAGACTGCATTACTAATTTAGCCTAACTAATTTTTTTTTTTTGCTTTCGTCTGGTTTCCTCTGACTTAAATATTAACTGAATTTTCAATATTTCCTGATGCGTATTGAAGCTTTGAACTACGCTTGTTATGCCCTTATTTGGTCGTAAGGTTTTGTGACAATAATGTTTTGTAAGAAGTGTAATTGTTTGTGTTTCTGCTTGGTTTCTTCTAACTCAAAAGTTAACTGCATTTTCAGTTTTTTATAAAGCTTTTTGTAGTTTTGTACTACGCTTACTGTGTCCTTATTGTCGTGATTTAACGCATGCTTCATTAAAAATCGTGTACAATGTGTAAATTGGAAATTTTGTAATTATGTTATTAATAATGTATAAAAAAATGTATTGTTACAATATATATGACCACGAAACTCTCGAAAATTTTCGAATAGGGAGGTAATTTAATTCATATTAAGGACGATTTTTGAAGGGGATAGCATACAATTATATTCGATTTAGGGAGGATTTCGAATGAGGAGGTTTGACTGTATTTGTAACAATTAGGATATTTTAAATAATTAACTCTAACAAATAAAAAATATACTTTCTTTAATTATTCTGGTTTTACATTGATTTAAAATAAGTACCTATTTAAAATACATGTCAAAATAATAAACAACAAATAATAAATTATTTTGATGACTGGATTGGATTCCGTCCGAGAACGAATTGTTTTCATACGATGGTCTTGTGTGGAGAAGTACTAGGGTGAGATGTGAATATCTAACTACAATCATTACAACACGTAGAAGTGGCAAATGCTACAGTACACGTGCCGGTACGACATGGCAACATTGTTTACACTGTTGCAGGCTATAAGTCATAATAGCGGGAACGATGCCGGACGCGAAATTGTCGGTAATTTGTACGAACGCGAAATTGTCGGTAATTCGAAAGGAGTCTGAATTGATAGCACAGTGAATAAAATTCAAAAATGCTCAATTTTCAATATCAGGACAAACCAATACCAAAACTCAGGGTGTAAGTGTAACAAATACCCTATATACTCTTATCAAAGTTGAATATACTCTTCAAATAAGCGATGTGCGAAATGCACGCTTTTTGAAAAGACGCGGAATTGTTAGCGGGATGTATATATATATATATATATATATATATATATATATATATATATATATACACTTATTTTAGTTCTTTTTATATTTTATGCAAAAAAATTATTATTCGAAATTGATGAAAATTAAAATTTTTATATAAATACAGAGTTATCGGAAGATTATACTTTATTTGCCGCATACGACAAACATAAATAAATAAACTGAAGACCTAAATAACTGAATAAACTGGAAGACCTCTGTAAGCTCTGACTGAAAAACGAGAGCACGGTCTTTCATTAACCCAAGTTCGTAGCAACCGGCCTGACAAACAATAAATCGAGACCTCTCCCAACCGGGATATTAAAGCCATCATTGCTTGTTGAATCCTGCCAGATATCTTTCCTAAAATTATTCTAGTTCAAGTTGGTATTCTAGGCTGCAAGTTGAATACTCTCCTCTATCGTAAAACTCTCGCACGGAATGAAGTAGGGCTACTGTGTCTTTATTAAAATCGTCTAGATCAGTTACCCACTTTGTAAGCGGAGTTATTTCTAAGGCGATCCATAAAGTTTCGCAGTTTTGCAGAAACTGACTTGAACTGATTAATTTTTTCAGCATCACGACTAACATTTTGTACGGTACACACCAACACAGGACACATGGTTTCGGTTATTTCATGAATTGTACTAAAAACATCATAATAGTAGCATTAGGATTGCCATGTACATGTTCTTTAAAAAAAATTTACACCCTATAACTTACGTGTTTCCGAAGAGCAGGACTATTTGCAGCCATTTTAATTCATAAAAAATTAAACTTACAAAACAAATGAAAATAATTTTAAAAAATCGGTGAAAACTCGATTTCGGAAAATTGACATGAAAACAATACTTAAACAATATAACGTACTCGCGGAAAGGCCAGTTAAACCATAGCTCGTACTAATAATGTTCAGTAAACCGTAAACTGAACCGAGGGAAATAGTAATTTCACGAAAAATTATAAGGTCTAAAATACATCTAATAAATATTAATAAATACAATAATTTTATAATTAGTTCTGTGTAATTTAATTAAAAATGACGTCATGGATAAATTTTATACACGTTATAAAAATATAATGTACGTTTGTTTACTTAAAACAGCGCATGATAAGTACTGACTGCATAAGACGCCTGGTTGTGATGGTGAAGTGAGGAAAACTTTAACCGCACACGGAAAAGTAGGGTGTATAATAACATTTTAAATTCCATAAATACAATCTGTACCTCATGCGTTTTAACGTTCACAATCTTTTTTATATTTTAAAATACAGGCTGTAATAGTTTTGAATAACAAAATATTGTTAATTCCTGAATTGTGTGTAATGTTTTTCTATGAATCCTTTGTAGTCCAGTCGAGAATGTGAAAAACATCTAAATATTTTTAGAATGGTCGGTTGTGCATAATTTTTTTTGCATTGTGTTTGGTTTGACCTACATAACATTAACTACACAGTCCGATTTGGCGCAAAGGGCTTTAATTATAACTCGCCACTCCAGCGGTGCTTCGCGCCGCTTCCGTGCCTCGCATCAGAGGGGTAGGTGGTTCAGAATCCATAAGCGGATCAGAGCCATAAAAGTGCGGGCGCGCAGCGCCCGCACTTTGCCATAGGGTGAAGTTCAGCCGCCAAAGGGTTTAGGTGGATCAGAATTTATAAGTGGATCAGAAACATAGAAGTGCGTACGCTGCGCGCACACACTTTACCATGTGGTGAACATATTCTACATATTCTTCATTACTCCAGAAGGGACTCAAAACAGTTCCTATATATTAAAAGCTACTGTGCTCCGTTTAGAAGTAAAAATTTACGCCCCTCCACCACAAATGGACCGGATGGACAGTGAAGGATGTTGTGTCACGCCGACGTAGTTCTATATAGAACGTATGTCAAAAACATTTGTTTTTCCGAACTAAACGTGAAAAAAAATTTTTTACCCAATTTTGGGGAGGGGGTGCACCTTAAGATTCAAGCAAATAATGCCGATATTAAGGCAAACACGATGCAAGACAAAAACTTGGGAGTGACATCAATGCTTGTGGTTTGAGATATTAGTAACTTAAAACCCAAATGTACAAAATTCAAAAAATTTGATTTTTTGAGATTTCTCTGTAAGCGGGTGGGCTGACGGGACCTTTGTTTACATATTCTTGAAGTACTCCGGCAGTGGAACAATAAAAGTCCTATACACTTTTTAGCTACGAGACACCGTTTAAAGATGAAAATTACGGCCTCCCGCCAATGAAGAGGGGGAGGTTTTAAAAATGTTGAAGCATGCCGTCCCTGTGTGTTTTTAACACTAAACGACATGCTGTTGAAAGATTTTTCGTTTTTTGAAAATTTAAAAATTTCCAAAATTTTGGAGAGGCGTAGCACCCCCCTACGGAGCCCGGACGACAGATGTCACTCCGACGTAGTTCTATTTAGAATGTATACCAAGAACATTTGTTTTTCCGAACTAAACGTGAAAAAAAAATTTTTTACCCAATTTTGGGGAGGGGTGCACCCCAAGATTCAAGCAAATAATGCCAACACTAAGGCAACCACGATGCAAGGCAAAACCTTGGAGTGAAATCAATGCTTGTGGCGTGAAATATTAGTAACTTGAAACCAAAATGCACAAAAGTCAAAATTTGGTTTTTTGAGTTTTCTCCGTGAACGGGTGGGCTGTCGAGACCTTTGTTTACATATACTTGAAGTACTCCGGCAGTAAAACAAAAAAGGTCCTATACACTTTTTAGCTACGAGCCACCGTTTAGAAGATGAAAATTTCGGCCCCCTCCTATGAAGAGGGGGAAATTTCAAAAATTTTTAAGATGCCGTCTCTATGTGTTTTTAACGCCAAACGACATGCTGTTGAAATATTTTTCGTTTTTTGAAAATTTCCAAAAATTTGGAGGGGCGTAGCAACCCCTTACGGGGCCCGGACGAAAGATTTCAAAAAATGTCTCGTTTTTCGGTATTAAGCCGAACACGTTTCATAGCAAAAATTTTGACTCATAGCATACGAAAAAAATTAAACCCAGAAGCACAGAAAAGTAAGCACAGGAAAGTAAGTAAAAATTAATTTTTAAGGCATAAGAAAAAAATTAAACCTAGAAGCACAGAAAAGTCAAAATTTGTTTTTTTTATTTTCGCAACAATGGGTAAAGATAGGACACTTTTGGTTACATATTCTTAAAGTACTTTGGCAGAGAAACAAAAAAGGTTCTATACACTTTTTAGGTCCGACCCACCTTTAAGGAGATAAAAACACCCCTCCCCCACCAAAGAAGGGGAGAAGGTTTTTGAAAGGTTTTTATAAAACAAATGATTGTGTACATTTAATGCCAAACGAGATGCTGTTCAACAACTTTACGTATATTGAAAATTTGAAAATTTTTAATTTTTGGAGGGGGTAGCAGCCCCCACGGGTACGGGACGTAAGATTTTAAAAATGTTCCCTAATTCCGCCTGGTAGGGTAAGGGGCTGCAAATTGAAAAAGTGCAAGGGAAGTGTTCTCGAGGCGTAAAATAACGAAAAACATGATATCGGATAGGGCCAAAAAGCCTAAATTTCGTTTTTTGAGTTTTCTTAGCGAACGGGTGCATGAAGGGCAATTTTAGTAACATATTCTGAAACGTCTCTGAGAGACGGACGAAAAATGTTCTGAACAATTTTTAGCTCCGACGCACGGTTAAAAAATTTAAAATTTCTACTCCCCCGCCACACACCCCTGAAAAACGTCACCCAAGATTTCGAATTTTTCCTGAGTGTTTGACCTATAGGTTGAGTGGATTACAGTGCCAGTTCAGCTGAACATTGTGCCCAGATGGCCGTCCATTGAGAACTGTTCACATACTGAATGGAATGAAAGAGGATCTCTTAGGGCTTTTGAAATCCATACATTAATAACACACTTCCGGACCTCGTAGAGATAGGAAGACACATTTCAAAAAACTTTTGCAAATCATTACAAAATTTGAATTTTTGCAATATTTATCGTCTTTTTTACAAACTGGGTGATAAAGGTTTTCAAAATAATGCTTCCGTATGGGGGATCTCTCTTTGTAGGTATGGCACGTGGATTTCTTAATGCACCATTTGCTGGACTGTGTGTGTGTGTGTGTGTCTGTGTGTGTGTGTGTACAAAATATCTCAAGAACCGAACATCGTACGAACTTGAAACTTGAAACTTAAGTTACATACCTCTACCGGACCCGACAAGAACATTTTCATTAAAATCGGTCAACCGGAAGTAGTAGTTTATTCGTGTAATTTTTCACTTTTTTGCGATTTTCTCAAAAACTGGTTCTACAATTTTTTTTAAAATCGCTTGGTTTACTCAATTTTTTATTCTCTACAAGATAGGTTAGGCGTCATGTTTGCTGAAATTCTCGGTGAGGCTGTTTTCACGTAAAGAAATAGCTTTTTTAAGATTACGGCTTTAATATGAATTTCAGCGCAAAAATTTATATAATAAAAGTTGTAGAGAATTTAAAAACCTACAACTTTTATTTATAACATTTTTTTTGTATAACGCTTAGTTTAGCAGTAATTAGCGATTTTCTGTTTTTTTCTCACGAAAACGTGTAAAAAATTGATTTTTTTAAGATTTCGGCCTTAGTATGCATTTTACGACAAAAGTGTATTTAATAAAATTTATAGGAAATAAAAAGACCTACAACTTTTATAAAAAACATTTTTTTTTACAGAGCCTAGTTTAGTGTGAAAGAGTGATTTTCCGTATTTTTAAGCCAAACTGAGGTCGATTTTCATTTGGCGTCTTTCACTCATGAGCAAAATTAGGTTATATTTATCGAGGATAGTTTGTTTGTTTTTGTTGCTAATGTTACATTATATTGTTAATTATTTGCATTGGCAAGAGAAAGTTGTGTGAGTGTTTCACACCAGATTTTTTTTTTTTTATTTATTTATTTAAAGTCGCATTAAATGATTGGTCATTAGCGACATTGATGGAGTACGTAATACTTACTGTGGGTTTTGACTTGTGAAAATTTCTTTTTCTATAGTCTGATTGAGGACTGAGTTGTAGTGTCTGATTTTTACTTTCTCTTGCCTATATGAATATATAGGAAGGAAAGTATTGTTTTCATGTCGATTTTTCGAAACCGAGTTTTCACCGGATCTATACGTTTTCAGACCCCTGAACCCAAAAAACTTGTTTTTAGCGATTGGTCTGTGTGTGTGTCTGTGTCTGTGTGTGTGTGTGTGTGTGTGTGTGCGTGTGTGTGTGTATGTGTGTGTGTGTGTGTGTGTGTGTGTGTGTGTGTGTGTGTGTGTGTGTGTGTGTGTGTATGTGAACAGAATATCCCAAGAACGGAACATCGTACGAACTTGAAACTTGAAACTTAAGTTACATATCACTACCGGACCCGACACGAACATTTTCATCAAAATCGGTCAACCGGAAGTAGTAGTTTATTCGTATAATTTTTCACTTTTTTGCGATTTTCTCAAAAACTAGTCCTACGATTTTTTTTAAAATCAACTGGTTTACTACATTTTTTATGCTCTACAATATAGGGTAGGCGCCATGTTTGCTGAAATTCTGCTTGAGGCTGTTTTTACGTAAAAACGTTTTCTTTTTAAGATTGCGGCTTTAATATGCATTTTAGCGCAAAACGTTATATAATAAAAGTTGTAGAGAATGTAAAATTCTACAACTTTTATTTCTAACATTTTTTTGTATAACGCTTAGTTTAGCGGTAATTTGCGATTTTCTGTTTTTTTTCTCACGAAAACGTGAGAAAAATCGATTTTTTTAACATTTCGGTCTTAGTATGCATTTTACGACAAAAGTGTATATAATTAAATTTATAGAAAATTAAAAGATCTACAACTTTTGTTTATAGCATTTGTCTCTACAGAGCCTAGTTTAGCGTGAAAGCGTGATTTTCCGTATTTTTAAGCCAAACTGAGTTCGATTGTCATTTTGCGTCATTCACTCATGATTAAAATAAGGTTATGTTTTTGAGGTTAGTTTTTGTTTATTTCTAATATTTTATTAATAATGTTAGGTTTATTATTAATTATTTGCATTGGCAAGAGAAAGTTGTGTGAGTGTTTCACACCAGATTTTTACATGTGTGGAAATGCACTTTTTGTTATACAGTTTGTGTGTTCGTCCGTAAGCCCCCTTCAGTTTCTGTGTTCGAGTTTCCTGTGACTTTTTCACCAGTCCAGTAG
Source organism: Catonia carolina (assembly GCA_035578175.1). Taxonomy (NCBI): domain Eukaryota; kingdom Metazoa; phylum Arthropoda; class Insecta; order Hemiptera; family Achilidae; genus Catonia; species Catonia carolina. The sequence continues at coordinate 51,081,190 of JAQMRL010000009.1, read as the reverse complement.
GTTCTAAAATTTCTCCCAGGTATTTGAAATGCGATACCTTCTTTATTTGCCCGTATTTAATACAGAGTGTCATTATTATTATTATTATTATTATTATTATTAACGCAGCTGAGTGCAGAGTACTTCAGAGAGATATTGATTTAATACAGCTATGGTCACTGCAAAACAGGCTCTATTTAAACTTAACTAAAACTTTCGTTATAACTTATTCAAGAAAAGCGATGAGCTATGTACACAAGTACACCCTTGGCCATGAGGAAATCATAAGAAAGACCAGCATCACGGACCTTGGTGTGTTGTTTGACTCCAAGCTATTATTCCGTGAGCAAGTAGCTTCAATAGCTGCAAAAGCTCGAAGGAATTTATGACTCATAGCTTGGATTAGCCGTGATTTCAAATTTAAGAAGACAGTACTTAGACTTTATAAGAGCCTTGTGCGTCCCGTCCTCGAGTATTGTTCGACGGTGTGGAACTATAGAAGGGACTTCACAGAAAAGGAACTAGAGAGGGTGCAGAAAAGACTAATTTATAAGTTGGAATGTAGATCTGGGAGAAAATTTTATGGCTATGCGGATGCCCTCTCATTCTACGGGCTTCAGTGTCTGAGCACGCGACGTAGAGTGATGGAAGTTCTTTACATTTACAACATTCTGCACTTACGAGTTGAAGTTCCGGATATCTCGAAGATTTTTCTGAGAGTGCCTGGCACAACTTTAAGAAGTTTTAGGCTGTTTGCTGGAGCTACAAAAAATAAAATAGCTCCAATCAATAGATGTATAGCTACAGCCAATGAAATAAATGGAGAGATAGATCTGTTTCACAGAGATAGTAAAATTAAAGAAAAACTGTACAGGATACTGTGAAGGAAGGCTGTAAATACTGCGTGATCTTTATGTTATTTTATGTATTTTTATGTGTTATTTGTGTCTATGTGGTGTATGTTAAGCTCGGCGGCTGACTGTTTTTTTTAGAGAAGAAAGAATGACTACTTTAAGTTGTAATGGTGCGGTATACTAAGGCGATATTATCTTGCTGTTCTACTGTACCACCTCGCATCCTTGCGACTAGCCAAAGTAGTGGGTGGAGGGGAGTTTGGGAGCAACCCCCCAAAAAAAAAAAAAAAATTATTATTTATTACGAATAAATCATTTGAATGTGTACTAGTAAAATTATTTTTTAATTATGAGATGATTTTTTTATATGATTTTTGCAGCAGAAACCTGATGCAACAACTGAACCCAAAAATGAAGCGGTATCAGGTGGCGTTTCTGGAAATGAAAAGTAATAACAATTATTATTATGCTTGTAATAATTACAAAACAGTTTTTGTTTAAATTGGACGGGAGTAGTATGGGTGTTAACATCGGAAACACAATACTGTTTGGTGGCAATTTTAATTTTCATCTATCAAATTCCTATATTTGTGTCCGACCATCACTCCCAGATGTCAGGAACTAAAAGATATACCAAAAAATGTTTTGCGGATTTGTAATCTGCAAAGATTTTACTGGCCCTGGATTGGGTTTGAAGTTCCGGTTTCGACCGGAAATGACCCATAACCGGAACTCAGAAATTAAAGTTGGAATTTGGAAACAAGAATAGTGTCATTTGATTCCTAACCCACCGGGTTGGTCTAGAATTAAAGTCGTCGCCAAAATCAGCTGTTTAACAACTTTTTTACTTTCTGAACACGCCTCGTAAGTTTAAAAACTTACGCGCATAGAGTTTTAATCTAAATGACTGAATAGAAACACTGGTGTGAATTCTAATTTTTAATTTTAATAATATTGCTCTGAAGAAGGTGGTGCCACCGAAACACACGTAAGTTTTTTAAACTAAATTAAGTTTTTTAAAGCCATAAATGGTAAGGTGATGAATTTTATTTATACTGTAATTAGACAATATTTGTTATTTATCTATATCAAATATGTATGTTTTTTCATTTTCAGAAGTCCAAATGATGTTATTTATCCTCTAGTAAGTTTTAACTCCATTATTCGATCAGTAACTGGACAAAGTAGTTGCACTGTTTTTTTAACTTGTAATCCATCCGGGAAAAACTCTTATCACATATATATTAGGTAACATCAGTTAGAAAATAACTTTATACGGTGACCATGTACAGTAAACGAGGTGTGGTTATTAAATAACGAGACTGACGTTGTAAAAAATTGTATTTTTATTTTATACATAATCACTTATTGTCACCTTCAATATACACTCCTTCTCTATCCCTACAACGCTCCATGCGAATTTTCCATTGTTCGAAACAGTGCTGGAAGTTATCTTCTGTCAGCTCCTTCAGGACACGTGCCGCTTTCTCTTGTACAGCTTCCACAGACTCAATTCTTGTCCCTTTTAATGCAGATTTCCCCGTAGGGAACAGGTAAAAGTCACATGATGCAAGATCTGGTGAATAAGATGGATGATTTAACACTGAGATGCTGTACTTGACTAGGAACCTCTTGAGAGATAACGCGGAATAAGCTGGCGCATTGTCTTGGTGGAGAACCCATGATTTGTCCTTCCACATTTCGGGGTGTTTTTCCCTTACTCTTTGATGTAGTTTAGAAGTACTTCAAGGTAGTAATATTGATTAATTGTTTGACCTTCAGGAACCCAGTGAAGGTACACAGTACCATGGATATAAAAAAAACAATCATCATTGCTTTAAATTTTGACTTGCTCATTCGAGCTTTTTTGGATCTCTGTGAAGTTTGGCTCTTCCAGTGCATGGATAGGCGCTTCGTTTCCGGATCATAAGTAAAAAACCACGTTTCATCACATGTTATTATCTTCTACCTGTCTGTGGAAGATGTAAAAGAGAAAGCGGCACGTGTCCTGAAGGTGCTGACAAAGGTTGACTTCCAGCACTGTTTCCAACAATGGAAAATTCGCATGGAGCGTTTTAGGGATAGAGAAAGTGTATATTGAAAGTGACAATAAGTGATTATGTACAAAATTAAAATTAAATTTTTTACAACGTCAGTCTCGTTATTTATTAGCCACACCTCGTATAGTCAAATAGGAATGAACAGCTTTGTTTGTTTATAAATTGGTGTTCATTATACTTTATAAATAAACAACTTTCGTACATATAAAAGCTGTTACAAATGAAAAAGTATATAAGAAAGTAACCCCGTTGACAAATTTCTTCAAAAAAAAATAATTTCATTTTTAGGGCACCTACTTAGAGCAGAAAACAACAGACTTGTTAAACAAATAATCAACTTTTACTGAAAAGAAAGAACAGCAAAACTGAAATGGATAAAGGAATTCCAACAGGACATGGAAGAGTTGAGAATTTCAAGGGGGGAAGCCGTAGTTGTACCTTCTGATAAAGCCTCTACCAACCTATTAGGTCTAAATTTTATAAAAGAAATTTATCACAGAAATATTTATAAAATATTGTGATACTTGTCGCTAAGGTCGTTTCGGGATCTTTGTAATTAAATAATTAATACACTAAAGTTTACAATTTTAAGTATTTATTACACTAAAAGATTTACATAATAAATAAAAAACTAATTATAATGATGTAATACAATAAATAACTCAATAATTTACTTAATCTTCTTAAGCGAGGTCTCTTACAGCATCATCAGGCCGTTTCTCGCATCTCAACCTCCATTTGCCCCTATCCAGTGTATCTTCAGGAGCCAGTTGCCTCAAATTCATGGCGTTTTGAATGTCTTGCTCCCATTTTCTAGGAGGGCGCCCCCTTTTTCTCCTTTCTTGAGGTGTCCATTCCATTATGAACTTGGGCCATCTAGCTTCTGACATTCTTTTTACATGTCCATACCATAACAGTTGGCGACTTTCTATTGCTTCAACAACTGACTCCTGTTGATTCATTCTTCTTCTTATTTCTTCATTTCTGATGTGCCCTATCCTAGATACCCTGCAGCTGCGTCTCAGAAAGTCCATTTCCACTGCATTCAGTCTATCTTTATTTCTTTTTGTTAACTCCCATGCTTCTGCGCCATACATCAGAACACTTCTAAGGATGGCATCGTTCATCATTCTTTTAGTCCTTAGACTGAGAGTTTCTGACCAAAGCAGTGGGTTAAGTTGACTAATGACTTTTCTGGCATTTGTGATACGCTCTGTAATTTCTTGCTCATAATTTACTTAATACTACTTAAAAATAATTATATAGGATGCACATTCACAATAAAACTGAATACACAATGCACAAATACAATAAGACTGAATAACAATGCCTCGGAAACCCGTTGACCTGCTCTAACGTACCGATAGCACAAGTAGTAAACACTCCTCAAAGATCAAACGAATACTAGCTCACTGACCACGCTCGGGGTTCTATTTATATAGGCGATTCAAAGAGCCTTCTCGAAAGACACCGAAATTCGACACAAAATTCCTTTCTGGAGAAATCTTATTTACTGTAAACAGGTTATAATTGAATAAAAATCTGGTGTGAAACACTCACACAACTTTCTCTTGCCAATGCAAATAATTTACAATATAATTTAACATTGGTAATAAAATATTAGAAATAAACAAAAAACTAACCTCAATAAACATAACCTTATTTTAATCGTGAGTGAAACACTCAAAATGAAAATCAACCTCAGTCTGGCTTAAAAATACGGAAAATCACTATTTCACGCTAAACTAGGCTCTGTAGAGAAAAATACGTTAAATAAAAGTTGTAGATCTTTAAATTTCCTATAAATTTGGCTATATACACTTTTGTCGTAAAATGCATACTAAGGCCAAAATCTTAAAAAAATCGATTTTTCACACGTTTTCGTGAGAAAAAATCAGAAAATCGCTAATTACTGCTAAACTAAGCGTCATACAAAAAAATGTTTGAAACAGAAGTTGTAGGTTTTTAAATTCTCTACAACTTTTATTATATAACTTTTTGCGCTGAAATTTATATTAAAGCCGTAATCTTAAAAAAACAACGTTTTTACGTGAAAACAGCCTCACCGAGAATTTCAGCAAACATGGCGCCTACCCTATCTTGTAGAGAATAAAAAATTGAGTAAAATAGGCGATTTTAAAAAAAATCGTAGGACCAGTTTTTGAGAAAATCGCAAAAAACTGAAACATTATACGAATAAACTACTACTTCCGGTTGACCGATTTTGATGAAAATGTTTGTTTCGCGTCCGGTAGTGGTATGTAACTTAAGTTTCAAGTTTCAAGTTCGTACGATGTTCCGTTCTTGAGATATTCTGTTCACACACACACACACACACACACACACACACACACACACACACACACGCACACACACACACACACAGACCAATCGCTAAAAACATGTTTTTTGGGTTCAGGGGGTCTGAAAACGTATAGATCCGGTGAAAACTCGATTTCGAAAAATCGACATGAAAACAATACTTTCCTTCCTATATATTCATATAGGCAAGAGAAAGTAAAAAGGTGTTACAGGTAACCAACCGACTCCCTCATAAATAGTTGCACAATAAAGATCCTACCTTGTCATACACAATAGCGCGGTCCTTTTTAAATAACCTTTTATAACTAGCCCTATTGTTACTTTTTCACTCTATTATTTACTATTTTAACATTTTATGAATTAAGTACTAGAAATTTCTTGAACCATATTCGTTTTCGATATTGTCACAATCTGTTCTATTCCAACGTAAAATATTTTATAAAACATCTTTTACAAAATGATCTTTGTCTCGAATACTTTTATAATGAATAATATTGCCCTAAGATACTCGTACATTTATTTACTAACTGTCCAAGTTGGATATTTTATTTTGTTCAGATGTACGATCCGTGAGGATCCCTTTCAATCCCAAATTTTTTAACTATACACAAAAAAATATATGTAGCTACATTGTTTCTTACATTTTACTGTCATTTAAGTGCAATAAAATCGCTTTTAGACCCTCAGCCTTTTTGATGGCCTGACAAAAAAGTTTGACACATAGGCCTACGTCACATTGGGACTTGATATCAAAGTTCCCAACAATATGAATTAGTAAAATCATGTTCAGGCTGCCTAAACAATAACTTATTCTCTTAACTTTTAATTTGTAGCAAAAAACCTAAAAATGATTTTAATATCAAAGCATTATTTAAGACTTAAAAAATGTTACAATTCACAAATACTGGCAAAATGGAGATAATAACTATTTAATAGCCTAAAAAATATAGGGTGATTCAAAAAGAGCTCCGGTTTTGATATATCAAATTAAGATATTTATTTTATTGAAAAACTGAAAATAAATACATCAACAAGTTCATCTTACCTTCCGATTTCATGTATGAAAAATGATGTCATGCATGTGTCCTCCTCTACTGCGCTGGCACGCATCAACTCTGTCCATGAAATTGGATATTACTGCACGACAACTTTCGACTTCCATTTGCCCGATAACCCGTCGAATTTCCTCCTTCAAGTCATTGCTGTTTCGGGGTTTATTGGCATACACCAATGACTTCAGATGACCCCAAAGAGAAAAGTCACAAGGCGTCAAGTCACACGACCTTGGTAGCCATTGATGGTCGGAATTACGAGAAATGATGCGATCCTGGAACCGTTCACGGAGCAACAACATTGTTTCTCGTGCAGCGTGACAGGTGGCACCATCCTGCTGAAACCACAACTCGTCAATGTCCATTCCATCCAAATGACGCCACAAAAACTCCCTAATCATCGTACGGTATCGGTCTCCATTTACTGTCACGGCTTGTCCTTCTTGATTTCCAAAAAAGTAAGGGCCGATGACACCGCCCGACCAAAAGCCGCACCAAACTGTCACTCGCTGTGCATACAAGAGAAACTACAACTGAATCGTCAATCGGAATGTTCTCCAAAATAGAAATGAGGTCAAACAATGTTTCCAACCGATAAACAAAAATTTACCAGCCGTTTAAAAACCGGCGCTCTTTTTGAATCACCTTTTATATTTGTGTGTACATTCAACATACTCGAAGAAATGCTACTTTATTTTAGTAAATGAACATGAATATTTAAAACTAAAATTAACTTTAAAAAGAAACTAATGATCGCCTCTGTGGCGTAGTGGTCAGCATCTTACACTGCAAAGCGGAGGTCTCAGGTTCGATTCCTGGCTAGGGTACAGAAAATTATTACACTTCACATCCAGCGCTCGTTAATCCAAAGTAGTCGTTAACATTAAAATTTTTATGTCTCTTATTGCACTCCAATGTGACTTCTATGCCACACTGGGTAAAAAAGGGTTAAACGGTGTCTCTCGTTAGACCGAGCGTAGCTGCTACTAGTCTAACAAATAACATCGTCTGCGTTGGTAAATATTCGCTCATTACGTAAATTCGAAATTGAAAATAATACCGGGTGATTTTTTAGTCCTGTTACCCAATTGTTAATGTCTGGTAATATTTTTCTAAAAAAAATAAATTTTGTTTTGTGACACTAAGTTGGTAGCCCTACTCAACCAGTATGGATATGGCAGTGTGAGTTGATTCTCCTTGAGCTGTGTAAAATTTTGTGCCATTTCCGGTCGTGCTACGAACAGAATGTCTTTTATCCTAAAACAATCTCTTGTTTAAATCTGGAGGCTGAAGCTCTAGAACTAATCGTATGTGATACGGATACAATTTCAATTTTTTAGCAGCTTTCTGAGCACTCGAACATGACAAATCAACATGCGAGGAAAGTTTTTGTAAACTTTTCCATGGAGAATTGAGCAATCTTGTTTTCAAATTCTCTTAACGTCATCTGTCAAGAGAGTTGGTCGACCACTACGTTTTCTGCTGCAAACAATACCTGCCTCTAAAAATCAGTTAGTTAGCCTAGTAATTGACTAGAATAGAGTGGAGGAACACCAAAAAATTTAATTTGAAATGATTCTTTTACACTCGCATACGATTGTGTAGCAAAATATTTTTCAAGAATGAAAACCCGTTGTTCTAGGGTAAAAGACATTCTGTTCGTAACACAACTGGAAACAACACAAAATTTTACGCAACTCAAGGAGAATCAACTCAAACTGTCGTATCTATACCGATTGAGTAGGGCTACCAACTTTGTGTCACAAAACAAAATATCCCTTTCTTAGAAAAAAATTACCAGACATTAACAATTGGTAACAGGACTAAAAAATCACCCTGAATTTCATGAAATATAGATATAAGCTATACGTAAAACTACCATTTAAAATTTGAATTTTTTAAAATTGTTCAGCTATATGAATAATTTACATGTTTATTTAATTAATGTATTGTGTATCATAATAACCCCGCACTGCTACCCACTCTATCGCGGTGTTCTCAAGGTCTGAACTACCATTAAAATTATTTTTTTTGACATCAGTCTTTCGACTGGTTTGATACAGTTCTCCAAGCTGTTTTATCTTGCGCAAGTCATTTCATATCAACATACCTGTAACACCCTCTACATCTTTTGTAATTTGCTTTATATATATAATCTTTGTCTCGCTCTACAATTTACTCCCGCAATATTACCCTCCATTATTGATAGCCCAATAACTGGATGTCTTAAGATATTCCCCACTAGCCTATCCCTTTTTCTGGTAAGATGCTTCCATATACTTCTTTTTTCATCCACTCTCCTAAGAACCTCGAAATTACTACTTATTTTGTCCACCCACCTAATCTTTAACATTTTCCTATAACACCACATTTCAAAAGCTTCTATCCTCTTCTTTTCTACAGTCCCTATCACCCACGGTTCACTCCCGTACAATGCTACACTTAAATCATAGTGTTTTAAGAAGTTTCCTAATCTGTAAGTCAATGTTTGTAGTCAGTAAGCTGTTTTTCATTTCAAAGGCTTTTCTAGCCTGAGCAATTCTACTTTTGATATCACTAGTGCTTCTACTATCCTTTGTTATTTTACTCCCTAGATAGCAGAATTCCCCAACTTCCTGTATGTTTTGATTGGCTACTTTTAAATTTCCCATCTCTTTTAAACCACTCTTGCTGCTGCACAACACTTTCGTTTTGTTCTTATTAAGTTTCATGAAGTAATCCTTTCTCATGATCTCATCCATTCCATTTAAGATATCCTCTAGTTCTTTCTTTGTCTTGGCTAATACTACTATATCATCAGCGAATCTCAGCATTTTTATTGTTTCTTCTTGAATTTTTATTCCTGCGTCAAATTTTTCCTTAACTTCATTTATAACCTTTTCTATATACAAGTTAAAAAGTAGTTGTGACAATTAACATCCTTGTCGTACACCTTTTCTTACGGTGTGCACGAATTCCTTTCTAAATAGTTTTGGTATTTAACTTTAATTAAACAAATATTGTGTTCAATTTGATACAAAGGGGTACATGACAAGCCTGCTGAGTTAATCAGTGGCAGGAGGAAATTATTAGTAAGTGATGAATTTATCATTGTTTGATTTTTTATTTTTCATTGTGTGTGATATTTGATTCAATAGGGTTCATGACAAGCCTACTGAAGTAAGCAGTAGCAAAAACAATTTTTGGTTGTAAGTGATGAATTTATCATTGGTGATAAACTTTCAGTTTATCAGTTTTATCTTGACATGTCCTATACTCCCTTTGGAGTCTCCAGGATGAAGGAAAAAAAACGGGAACCTCTTTTTCGTACCCCTCAATTCTCAAAACAGCCGTTTGATTCTTATACAGAACGCAGAAAACTTTCTTTTTTTATATTTAATTCCTAGCCTTTTTTTAAGTTTTAAATATTTTACTCCAGTCTAAATTGTCAAATGCTTTCTCTAAATCTACAAATGCCGTAAGTCGTTTTATTTTTCTTTGTCCTTTTCTCAATAATCAATTTCAGAGCCAATATTGCATCTCGAGTTCCCATTCTCCTTCTAAATCCAAATTGGTTATCATCCAACACTTCTTCTACTAGGTGTTCTATTCTCCTGCCTACAATTTTTGCAAGTAGGCCTATTTTTGATGCATGGATGCATTAAAACTCAAGAACTGTGATTTCATATAGCTTACCATTTATTTGTCATTTGTTTAGATGAACTCGGAAACTATCAGGAAAGACGCAGAGCTTCGTAGGAATTTACAACCCAGCCCAATACGTGAAAAGTAAGTATTTACTTTAGATTCTTTTTAATAAACAAGACTATATCAACAACCGTTTTAAGTGGCAACTCACGTGAAAATATAAACCCAAAACTATAATGCATTGTCCACCCTTAAATACACACGGTATTCTCATAGGAGAATATAGGGTTGTAAACTGCCTATTATTTGCCGATGACCTGATAGTGCTACAGGAAAATGAGGATGACCTGCAGAGAGCACTTTTCATGCTGAACAAACTCTGGAAAGAATATAAGTTGACAGTTTCGACGAAGAAGACAAAGGTAATGGCATTCAGGGGGAAGGAGCCAGTCCGAAGCAAAATTGTTATAGATAATAATATTTTGGAATAGATATCCCACTTTCAGTATCTAGGTTGCAAAATTACATACCAACAGGATAAAGATGCTTACAATAAGATGCACCAATTTCAGCAAATATGCGGAACTATCCACTGCACTTTAAAAAAATAGCAACAGCAAAAACACGAGGGTGAGATTTTATAAAACATTTGCAGTGCCGACCCTACTCTATGGTAGTGAAACTTGGGTGCTATCAAAGCGAGAGGAGAGTAGATTGCAAGCATCTGAAGTGAAATTTCTTCGACATACGTGTAAGTGTAGTAGAGAAAATCGTTACAGGAATACCGAGATAAGGAAACAACTCAACATCTTCTCTTTAAACGACAAGGTATCTCAGAACAGAATACAGTGGTTAGAGCATGTACACAGAATGCGGGAGGATAGGATACCTAAGCAGACACTTGGCTATAAGCCGGAGAGCAGGAGAAAACGAGGACGCCCGAGAAAGAGATGGGCAGATTTGAGAGGTTTGGAACAGGCAGAGATGTGTAATCTTTGAAAGGCAGAAGAAGAAGATTGTCTATCCTATGACAATCGCTAAGGCAAGATTTTAAATTAAGAAAACAAAGTATTTAAAAAGTTTGAAAAAGTTTAATGAGACTCAAAAAAAAATTAAATTACAGCAAATAAATTACGTCGGGGATTATTTTAATACATTTTAAATAATTTAATAAGTGAAGGGCTTAGTGGATGAAGGTCCTATGTAACAAAAATATAATTTTGAGAAAAATGCGATCAAAATTCTAAGGACCGATCATTTTGTGAATTGTATGACTTTTAATTTGCCACTTGCATATTTTTGCCCCTTCGTAGAAATTTATATTATAAGATTTAAGATTTTCAACTTCTCAATGTTTTCTTTATAATGTTCTTATGATTGTAAAATTACTTTTTTTTTAAATTCCTAATATGTGTACGTAGTAATCTGTTTAATTCAGAACAATAAGCAACCCCATGACCCAATGAGATGAGGATGATGTGTGTGACGTGTAAATGAGGTGTAGTTTTGTACAGACTCAGGTTGACCATTCCTGAGAGAGTATGGTTAATTAAACCCCAACCATCAAAGTACACCGGTAAATACTGTCTAGCATTCAAATCCGTATAAAAGTAACTACCTTTACTAGGATTTGAACCAGGAACCTTCGTCTCCGAAAATCAGCTGATTTTCGCGACGACTTTACCTCCAGACCAACCCGGTGGGTTATGTAATTACTTTAAACATAAAAAATTTCTATTGCGCACTATCTTATCTTCTCTGAGATAGGATTAACAGTATTTACTGTAAATAACATTTAACAAAGTGTCTTAAAAGGGAATTAAAAAACAAAGCTTTAGTTCACACTTTTACTGATAAAGGTAAATATCTATTACGTTAATAGTTCATTCTAAAAAGAAAATGTTTTGGATAATGAAGGAAGAAAAGTTCTTAGTAATCATAACAACTTTATTCACTAAAAAGCATAAATGAAGCAGTAGCCCTAAATAGCACATAAATCCACTACTGCTTTTTTAGAATGTAGAGATAGAGTATTCTGTTACCGTTTTACATCGTTTTTATAACGTTTTTTATAACGTTTATATCGTATAATCGTTTTATATCTATGTAGATATAAAACGATTTGCGCAAGATAAAACTGCTTGGAGAACTGCGTAAAACCAATCGAGAGACTGATGTCGAAAAAATTTATTGAAAAATACTAGAGATCCATCTCCTTCTTGGTCAACCAAAATCATTAAAATGGGTTTCTTCCCATATTTTCATATCTTGATAACTTCATTGGAAAATCTTACCTACATCTTTAATTGATGTGCGAAGGACCCTCCTTGGGGCTTTCCGGAGCCCACCATCCCCTACCGTACCTAGACCAAAGATCTTTATCGGCAGTCCTTCTTAACGCCCTCAGTTCCTTTTCGTGCAAAGTTACACAGACTGGGCCAAAAGTGTCCCCCTCCGCCTCGGCAACAGTCGGCCTCAGCATCATTGGTATATTTATGTAGGCCGAAGCCCACCCAGCACTTTCTTCGGTGCCACATTCGCCATCCAGAGCGGCTTTATATCCCCACGAAATATCACCTAAACCCCACGAACATTTACAAAGACCGAAATTAACTCCACAATCAAGAACGATCACGACGAGCATTCCACCCGAATCCGATTTTACAAAGTATATTTAACCGCGACACGAACAGCAACAGTCCCCAAGCGTACAACAACAAACAAAAACGACATACATTTTTTTTTTGGCAGAGGAATATTTTTACAACATAATAAACTATGTCCTACCTAAGCCACCTACAGCACAAATCTACTGTCTACTACTCCTAACATTCTGAATCTCCTACGCCTACGCATAATTTACTCCTACTAGATTGGCTTAGGCCGACAACAAATATATAAACTGAACCCTGGTGATTACAGACAGCGTTTACAATTTTGTCAGCGAATGTTGGCAATCTTGGACGAAAACGAAAATGCAGTTTTACTCCTGAGCGACGAGGCTCATTTTCATTTGGACGGTTTTGTAAATAAGCAGAACTGTCGATTTTGGTGTCCAGAAAATCCGCAAATATTGCAAGAGAAACCGTTACACAGTGCCCGAGTGATATTGTGGTGTGCGGTAGGTGAAGTGGGGGTCATTGGGCCGTATTTTTTTGTGAATGATAAGGGCGAGGCAGTTACTGTTTACGCAGACCGCTACTTGGAAATGTTTAATAACTTTTTCTTGCCTGCACTTCGCCGTCGTCGCATAGCAATGCAAAACATATGGTTCCAGCAAGATGGGGCTACGGCCCACACTGCTCGAATTTCGATGGAACGTGTCCGACAAGCTTTCCCTGGAAAAGTTATCTCTCGTTTTGGAGATGTTCCTTGGCCCCCACGGTCTCCTGATTTGACGATCCCGGACTTCTTTCTTTGGGGTTTCTTGAAATTGTGTGTTTACGCTGAAAAACCACACACATTACAAGAGTTGAAGGAAGCCATCCGAAGAGAAATCCAAGCCATTCCACAAGCAATGTTAAGAGATGCAATGCGTAACTTCAGGGAATGTCTGGAAACATGTGTTCAATCGGAAGGACGCCACCTACGAGATGTTATTTTTGCTACTTAATTTTTGTAATTTTCTTAAAATTCCGAGTTTGTAGAACACATTGTATAAAATAAATAAAGTTTTTGTTCATCATTTAAAAATTTGTGGCTTTTTTAAAACCATGCGGTTCGCAGTAAACACCCTTTACAACACCCTAACATTACTACATCCAAATTTCTAAAATCCCTAAACTAATTGAACTAAACATTAAACTACCCTACACATCAGTCCTCCGTACCAACCCATTCAGGGCTGCATAGTACGAGGGACAGTCCATATTACTAGTGTCATGGTCGAATTTCAATTTTCTCTTCTTGCAATTTATGCATTTCGGAGTTCTACCTGCCCGCTTATTAGGGCATTCCTTGGCCTTATGCCCTGGTTCAGTACAGTAGCTACACAGACCTACCTTTTCTTTACAATATTTGGCTACATGGCCAAGCCCGCAACATCTATAGCACCTACTCACCTAAATAAAATCTTTCACTTTGCAGCTACTGTACCCCACATACAACCAGCCTCGCTGAACTAGCATTCCCCTTAACTCTTTGTCACACTCGAAAACATAGTGTACATGCAGTGAGTCACGCCACCCCGTCTTGAACCCCACTCGAAAACTTTCATTGAACTCTTGAAAGTCCAGGCAACTATTCTTGAGCCTAATCATTTCTTTCAACTTTTCTACTTCCAAATTCCTCTCTACATCGTAGAGAATAATTTTAGGCCTCAACTTTTTCGGCTCCTCTACTTTCAAACCCAACATCTTCAGTTGCGGATTTGTCTTAATTTTTCTCTCAGTGTCGCTACCGTCTACGACGATTTTAACACCGCGGTCACAATCCTTTAAGGCAACCAGCCTCAAACCCTCCTTCACAGGGTCCAGTGACTTCTTGACCTTCTCGCGAAACTGGAGAGAAGGAACCAAATCTTACCTACAGTTAAATTCTTATTAAAAGTCAGCGAAGAAATTTTTGTGGTATATTTTTTAAATATATTGTTGCCTTTATTTCAGAATCATACCACCAGGGCCCCCTGAAGATTTAGATGGATTAAGTGATGATGAAAATACACCTACTCTACAGCCTACTATAAATAGACCTACTAAAAAAGTAAGTGGCCGTTTCTCTATAATTAAACAGTGTTTAATTACTTACTAATTATACAAAAAACATTTAAAAACGACAAATAATAGCCGGCCATTTACACAGATACTTACTGGTGGGTTTGGAACGCCACGTACCAAGAACGCGTACAAGAGTGTGTGTTAAGGGGAGAGACGCATCAGATACTTGGATCGAGACACTTGGCGCGCGGGTTTAGCGTGTGACAAGCCCACTAATTTGAGGTCTAGAACGTGCCGTTCTTTTTTCATCCAGTTGTGAAATTACCTCCAAACCGTTCGATAACTTTTGTTTGCCCAAAACGGGCAGGTGGAGTGTTATTTTAATTGCACCCTATCTGTTTGGTCCAGGGCTAGAAAAAATAGTTCTGTTTCTTATCACATAGTCAGCCACTTTATGACTGAACTATTTAAGAACAGAAGAGGTAGAGGTGTACTGTGACACTAATCAGAGTTATCTCCTCTGAGAGTAATGAATTTCACTATGCAGCCAGACCCTGTGGTGAATGAACTGAAGAAGGTGTCATTTACAGGGTGGAAAGTGAGTGCTTTTCGGAGGGCCTGGCATGCTAACAAGCATACTCTTTCAACTCAGTGAGGAAATCAATGGTAAACCACCTTACTCCTCGTTTTTACTTAGTAAAAACTCTACAGGTTCAAACGAGCCTTTCGGCTGTTGACCTAAACAACAACTTTTGTTATATTCTTTCTCCTAAATTTTTAGTTTTTATTTTTTGTATTTTTTAAATTTTTAGTATTCTTTAGTTTTTTGTTGTTTCGTATTGAAAATAGATACACGATATTGGAGTAAGGATTTCATGATGGAATTTATAGAATTTATAGAATGTATAGGTGTCATCCAAGTTTATGGAAAGTTAGAAGTAGTGAATATACGAACCGCAATTTAAAATTAAAAGCTTATGAAGAAATGGAAAAAAAGAAAAGCTTATGAAGAAAAGCTGTGTAAAAATCGACGATAAGGCTGATAAGAAGTTTGTTGTGAAATAAATGCAAGCGATACGTGGCTGTTTCCGAAAGAAATTTAAAAAAGTAGAGCAGTCAAAACGGATTGGAGCCTCAGGATTATCTTCCCGTAATTCGTTTAAAAGATTAACGTGTGTATACTCCCTTTTTTGTAACCAACGTTTTTCCGTTCTACGTTTCCGTTTCTTAGGCTTGTCATCAGCGTAAATAAATGTAACGGCTAAAGCCAAAGCTTTTTTCTTTTCAAGGCTTATTAAACTCATATTTCACAATTTTAATAAATGTTAAACAAATAACTTAAACTAAGCACGATTATAACAAAAAAAACAATTTAAATAACCAAGTCTACTATAAAGTATAACCAATAATAATAAAATATTAAAACAATGTGAACTGAAACAGATTTATCACACTCCAAACGTTTAGTACACTGCACCCTCAATGTTCGAGATTAATTGGGCCCATGAAAACCATCTTGAAAATCGAAATCATGAACATCAAGATCTATTTTCAATGTAAAATTTCTAATCGGTTCCATGTGAGTGATTAGTGCGTAAATTTTAAAGATAAACAAGAAGTTTTGGCTTATTTTAAATAAAAAAACCGTGTGTTATAGAAAAATTTAATTTATTAAAAAAAAGAAATACAAAATATTAATTAACTAACTTGATGTAACATGTTCTTTGTAATCGAAAAATATTGCCCTATTATATTTTGTTATTATTTGTGAATTTTATAAAACATTAAAAGTTGTTTCTTTATGTACATTTTATTCTTTCTGGGCTGCAAATTGTGTCCTTGATGTTGATGGTGATACCTTGATACCTCGATGAGTGGTAATGATGTCATTTCTCTTCGGCTTAAACAAATTCACAATCGTTGTTTGTTCTGCTTTGGTTTGCAAGTTCTTTAAGTTTTAGTCTGTAAGGATGGCAAGCTGATCTTATTGAATTGTAACATACTAAAGCTCTATCTTGTTTTGGATTCTTGTCTAATATTGTTTTTATTGTATCTATTGCCGTAAATAATTGTTTCAAATCTTCCCTAGCCAAGTTTTTTTGATTTATTTTTCATCTTTGGATTCTTCTGAGGAAGCATTATGTTCTACGTTCAATTCGAGAATATCGCTTTCAGAAATAACATCATTGTGCGCTAAGCCACCAGGTCAATGCACTAAACAGGGGAAGCATACGGGAAGGGTGGGGCTGAGAGGGACAGTGTTCTCGTTCAAGGTCCCAGTACGAATCACGAACACCGAGTTTTAATCTCGAAAATTGAATTTTTTGCGTACAAATACAAAATCTCGAAAGGTCGAAACCTCGAACATAGAAGTCCACGAACACCGAGGGTCAAGTGTATTTCTAACCGGAAGAAATCTTACTCGCGTACTTGGAACGTACAAAATTCGATTTATCTCTCCCATAAACGAACGCGCAAGTATTTTCCGTTACTGGAGCGCGAGTCTAGCACGTGTAAATTCAACTTTTGTTAGTGGGCAACACACAGTAAGTATGCAGTGTTCCAAACACGCCAGCAAGTACGTGGCGTTTTAAACCCGCCAGTAAGTATCTATATATTAATAGCGAGCAGGTTTTTTTTTAACACGATTTTAACCACCTGAACCTTCACCAATTTTCCCCCAAAAGGGCTCAAATGAATCGTCGGTTTGAGTAAATTTGCAGAAAACTAACCAAAATTATATATTTTGATTTATAACCGTAAAATTGGAGGTTTAAAATAAAGATAATAATACATGAAGTTAATAAGAATGAGAATACAGGAAGCGATGCATCTGTGTACCGAATGCAGTACTACCCTACGCACATATATCTCTCTCTTTCTTTATCTATCGCTCCTGCATATCACACTATTTTAGGTTGGAGGGGCAAGTTCAACAAACTAAAGTATACCAACGCATTGGCAGTGACACATCGTTTTAGACTTTCCAACGTGGTTGTTGCCACTTTGAGTAGTGTACAGTGAGTTCTGCTATATTTTGCTTTTGTTTTTAACAGCTCCTTTCAGAGCTATTGTAACTTTTCAGATCATTTGATAGCCTAAAAATTCAAATAATGCATTGCAACAATAAAACATAAAATATTGTTTTCAGAGAAGTACTATAAAAAACCAATTCACACTTTTGTGCGGGGTTTCCCGCACAAGTTCACCTAGTCTGTGTAAATGGTCGGCTATTCATAGAGAACAAAATGCTTATTCAGTATACTGGTAGACATTCTTCTCTACATTTATTAAAGAAACTAAATCTATTTAATTACTTCCGAACCTACCAGGCTGATCTAGAGGTAAAGTCACCGCCGCAAAACAGCTGTTTAACAACTGATTTGTGGAGACAAAGTTACCGTGGCTCAAATCTTAGTAAAGGTTGTTAATTAAGTTTGAAGTACCGGAAGTGTCCCAAAACCGGAAATCAAGAAATCAAAGTCGGAATTTGTAAACAAAATTAGTGTCATTCAATTCCTGTTAAAGAATAGATACAGACATCACTAATGGCTTTTCCCAAAGTTCAAAGGTAAGCCATTTTAAAAGTTGCTACCATCCATGAGACGCGTTGTCTCATGAAAGGTATTTTTATCTAATACAGTACCCTTTTGACAAACAATTTTATTTTTTATTTCAGACTCAGGTTCAGCCTTCAAAAAAAACGAAGCTAAAAGTCACACCGGATTTTTTCAGGTAATTATTATAGACTAATACTGATTTTATAGCGTCCTCATTTCTCGTGATAGCCATCCGGTTTCGCCTCGAAAAAATTTTTCTCTAATCAACGAAACAGTAGATCTAAGCTTGATTTAGAAGAAAATGTAGTAGGACAGTAAATTAAATTCTTAAAATGTTCTGCATTTCGTCTATCGGGGTGGAAAATATATAGGCTGTATTATAAAAAAAAATCTGGTGTGAAACACTCACACGACTTTCTCTTGCCAATGCAAATAATTAACAATAAACCTAACATTATTAATAAAATATTAGAAATAAACAAAAACTAACCTCAAAAACATAACTTTATTTTAATCATGACTAAATGACGCAAAATGAAAATCGAACTCAATTTGGCTTAAAAGAAAACGGAAAATCACACTTTCACGCTAAACTAGGCTCTGTAGAGAAAAATTCTATAAAAAAAGTTGTAGATCTCTTAATTTTCTATAAATTTTATTATATAATAAAATTTATAGAACATTATGACAAATTATGAAAATTATGACAAAAGTGTATATACACTTTTGTCGTAAAATGCATACTAAAGCCGAAATGTTAAAAAAATCGATTTTTCTCACGTTTTCGTGAGAAAAAAACAGAAAATCGCAAATTACCGCTAAACTAAGCGTTATACAAAAAAATGTTTGAAATAAAAGTTGTAGGATTTTAAATTCTCTACAACTTTTATTATATAAATGTTTGCTCTAAATTGCATATTAAAGCCGTAATCTTAAAAAAACTTTGTTTTTACGTGAAAACAGCCTCACCCAGAATTTCAGCAAACATGACGCCTACCCTATCTTGTAGAGAATAAAAAATTGAGTAAATGAGGCGATTTTTAAAAAAATCGTAGGACCAGTTTTTGAGAAAATCGCAAAAAAGTGAAAAATTACACGAATAAACTACTACTTCCGTTTGACCGATTTTGATGAAAATGTTCGTGTCGGGTCCGGTAGTGGTATGTAACTTAAGTTTCAAGTTTCAAGTTCGTACAATGTTCCGTTCTTGAGATATTTTGTATACACACACACACACACAGACACACACACAGACAAATCGCTAAAAACATGTTTTTGGGTTCAGGGGGTTTGAAAACGTATAGATCCGGTGAAAACTCGGTTTCGAAAAATCGACATGAAAACAATACTTTCCTTCCTATATATTTATATAGGCAAGAGAAAGTAAAAAATCTGATCGTTCATCAACTAGGAGAAAACTCTTGAGGCACTACAACTAACATTAATAAGTGTCCCTTTGCAGGGTTTCCCCTTTGCAGAGTTGCATTAGTAAGTGCAATAATAGGTTAGAGCAGCGGTTCCCAACCTTTATTTTCTTCCGTACCCCTTGGTGAATCTTTAACTAAAATTGTACCCCCAAAAATGTAACATCACTGTAACTACAATACTTCACTAAGTAGGGGCTATTTAATCACTAGCTAATCTCTAATCAATTTGCATATTTTCATATATCTTTTATTTATTTCCAAATATTTTGCATAAAGTAAATTTCTTTTTTTATAATCATAATGGTATTTTTCTGTGAGTATACGTTGGTTAGTTTTTAAATACTGCAAAATATAACATACACTTGTACGTTTTATTATGTGTTCAAATTAAGATATAAATTTAAACCAAGGAAAATGAAAGTTAACACAAGCATTTAAAATAGGTAGATATTTTATAGAAAACTGAACATTTCTTGTATGGTCTTAATTTTACATCAAAATACTAATGACAGAGTTATAATAATTATAGTATTTCTAATCTAAGACAAGACAGATAGTTTTAAACTTTAAAAAAAAACACATCGAATATAAAATGCTTTTAAAATTTATAAATACAAAATCTAACATGAAAATTGTGATGTATTGAAACTAAATTATTAGTCCAGGAAACTTCTTCAGAACTCTTTTTTAGTGTGACCCTTGAGGCTGTTTTGTTGCACTTAATTGTTTGAAATCAGGTTCAAATGTAGACAAATAAAGCCTTAGATCTGGGCTTGCATTAAGCTTGTCAGTACAATAACCCCACCAAGTTACTCAGAAAAACAACGTCCGCCATTGTCCTTTATTTTCGGCGTACCCCTAACCGGTTCGTCGCGTATCCCCAAGGGGTACGTGTACCCCGGATTGGGAACCGCTGGGTTAGAGGTAAGGGTACAAATAAAGAAACCTTTTTGTTTTTTGTAAATCACACCATTATAATAAAAATACCCGCAAACACTACAACCAGTTTTCTAATAAAAATAAAATTCTTGTAAGTTTTGAAGAGCATTTAGTGAGTAAAAAAAGTTTTTTTTTGAAACTGTAATTTTCGTTCTTCAAAAAAATGTCGGTAATGTGGAAACGTATTAAAATACTGATAATGACACTTTTAATGGAATAAAAAAATCAGAAACAATGCCTTTTTCTTCCGTCCAATATACTTTCTAGGCATCTAAAACAATTTTAAATTATGGATATAGAATCATTTTATTTTATTGATAATGTGAAAACACAAAAAACGAGTTTCCACTTTATTACCAAGATTAAATGTTTTCACATTACCAGCACCACCATGTTTAACAAAACCTTTTTTCATACCTAACATTTTTCAAGTTCAAACTGTTTAATTATTTGAACAGTTGCTACAAATGACCTTCTATCAGATGTGTACATTTCAGAAAACATACATAGGTGGGTATACGAGGTAAAATATTTTATTTTTATTTTATACATAATCACTTATTGTCACCTTCAATGTACACTCCTTCGCTATTCCTACAACGCTCTATAAATATTTTCCATTGTTGGAAACAGTGCCGGAAGTCATCTTCTGTCAGCTCCTTCAGGACACGTACGATGTACCGTTCTTGAGATATTCTGTTCACACACACACACACACACACAAACACACACACACACACACATCAATAGCTAAAAACATGTTTTTTGGGTTCAGGGGGTCTGAAAATGTGTAGCACCTGTGATAGCTCAATTTCTTAAAATCGACAACGGGTAATAAAATCGAAAACTATACTTTCCTTCCTATATATTCATATAGGCAAGAGAAAGTAAACAAAATTGGTTCCACAATGCGTGCTCTATTTATAGCAAACAACCCAACGGTGAAAGGCTGCATCAATTCAAAACACTGCGCAGTAACTTTTCCAACTCTCAGTATTATTAATGCACTTGGTATATTTGCTGTTTTCAAGTCACTCAATTGTTAAATTGTTGAAACTTTTTCCAGTTTTCCGCAGGCTGATGATTATCACATCTATGAAAGAAGACGAGGTTTACCTGCGCCAAATAATTTCAAACAGGAAGAACAACTCAGATCTCATTTGAGTGGAAGGCAAGTATACTTACTCGATTATTAACAACATAATAACAACAATCAGGTGTGAAACACACGATTTTTTTCTTGCCAATGTAAATAATTATTCATATAACCTGCGTTTTATCATGAGTTTACCATGAAATTTAATAAAAACGTAACTTAATTTAAATCATGATTGAATGATGCAAAATGAATATCAACCTCCGTTCGATTTAAAAATACGGAAAATCACTAATTGGCTAATTGAAACGTGTAACAACCTAAGTTCTGTTGAAAAAAAATGCTTTAAATATAAGTTGTAGATTTTTTTTATTTCCTATCCGTTGTTTATATACACTTTTGTTGTATAATACACACTATCACCGGATGGCGACATTGAGTGGCAAGTTGAAACCTTATTTTGTTTGGTGGCCCTGAAAAGGGCCGTTTATGTGTGTGTCCGCCGGGGCGGACAGAGCTGGTTTATGGCCCTGAAAAGGGCCGGTGTAAACCTTAATGAATTGGTTCTAAGGAGACCGGCGTAGGCAGCGTGTGGCTGCGAGAGCTGCGGCGACGGCTGCTGCAAGTCCCAGAGCATCTTCCTTCTTTATCTCGTGGATGTAGTCGGTTGATCATCGTCAGAGATGTAGAGCGTAATCGTCGTCGTGGCGGTCATTGGCTGGGCGACGCAGCGTGTCGTCGTCCAGCGGAGACGTCATCTTCTTCCCTCGCAGTAGTGCGTCGATGTCGTTCTTAAATGATTCAGTCATTTAATTGGCTGACCATGTGATAAGAAACAAAACTATTTATGTTAGCCCTGCAACGAACAGATTGAGTGCAAATAAGCATTATATAAAACGCTTATTATTTATTTTTATTCGCGGTGGAGAAATTAATCCACCCAACCATTGTTTCCCATGTTCAAGGGTAGATCAATTCAGTCCATTATTTGACACTCCACCTGTCTGTTAGGGGCCAAAATGAGCCAATAATCTAAATAGATACCCGACTCCTATTAGGTAGCCTATAGGTCTATAGTCCTATAGGTGAGCCTATTAACCCTATTATTAACACCCTATTACATACCCTATTATTCATACCCTATATCCCTATTCTACCCTATTATACTATCATACCCTATTATTATTAACCCTATAGTAACAGCCTATTATTGCCTATTAACGCGCAAATGGTTATGTGTAGTATACTACACATAACCATTTTCGCGTTATATATTTATTACTTAAGAAACCCTATTTATTATTTACTATTAAATATTATTATTTACATTAGCACCTTTTAAATCTCGGTCCTTCTCGAGAATTCTCGAACACTTTCCTTTTAGATATTGTCACAATACTTTCCTTCCCTGCATAATCATGCAGGACGAGAGAAAGTAAAAACTGCCCAAGAGATAACAACTGAACCAGGTCCTACTCCGAGAAACACCTGACAAACCCAAATTCAAAAAGCATTCCATTTTCATTGTTACAATACTTATATTCTGCCCATAACAGACAGGTGGAGTGTCAAACTATTTACACTCAATTTGTTCGTTGCAGAGCTAAAATAAATAGTTCTGTTTCTTATCACATGGTCAACCAATTAAGTGACTGAATCATTTAAGAACAGAAGAGGTAGAGGTGTAAAAGACACTAATCAGAGTTATCTCCTCTGAAAGTAATGAATTTCATTGTACAGCCAGACCCTGTGGTGAATGAAGTGAAGGTGTCGTTTACAGAGTGGACAATATGTGCTTTTCAGAGGGCCCGGCATGCTGATAAGCGTACTTTTCCACTCAGTGAGGAAGGCAATGGTAAACCACCTCACTCCTAGTTTTACTTAGTAAAACCTCTAGAGGTTCAAACCAGCCTTTCGGCTGATGACCTAAACAACAACAATACTTATATTATTTTTCAGGGCTGATGAGTTCTGTACATTGCCCCCTACCCACTTCATAGCTAGCCAATGACTTGCCAGAAACGTTGCCAACACTTTTTTTTTAATTTTATTTATTTAGTTTCCATTGCTTACAAAAAATAAATATCCATACAAAATAAATGATAATTTCCTTAATTATATTTTATAATCTTAAAACTATTTATTTTTATTCGCGGTGGGAAAATTAATCCACCCAATTATGGTTTCCCATGATCAAGGGTAGATCAATTGAGTGCTTCTTTGTCCATTATACTACTGAAACTACTGTACTACGGTAATCTATTTGTGTGTTAGTAATTACAACTACATGTTAGTTACTTAAATGCTAATTAAACTAATAAGACATTTTTATTAGAAAAATAAAATATTATAAAATAAAAAATTATTTGCTGTTACAGATGTACAAATGAAAAACAAAACTAACAATATAATGTGCAAGACAAAAGAATTAATTTGAAATTAGAAAACTAAAATTGAAACCGGTAGCCGAGCTCACAAAACTATATGTTTCCTGGAGTAACCATTTTTTCTATAGCGTCTCTCCCTATTCTTCCTGTATACCTATACTAATTGCTGTCGTAGCTCTGTTATATATTTCGTTCGCCATGTTTTTTGATCTTTCAATTACAATTATAACCTACAAACATACAACCAGCTGATTATGTTATAAAGCATTGCATGTTAACGCCCTCTATAATCGATGTGTTCAGTACGAGATGCAAGACACGTATGGACTACTATGGCTCTTATACGCATGCGTAATGTTTGTCACGCTGATACATTCGTACAATCTGACAACGTTGGCAAACGTTCTGATTGGTCTAAACGAATGAAACAGCAGAGCTCATCAACCGTGAAAAAACATTATAATTGTTTTTCTTTATGTATGTGCAGGGACCTACAAGTAGCGAAAGCATATGAAGATTTGTACGAAACAATCTTTACTGAAGATGATGACTATTTCTATAATGAAGATTATAATGATGATGATGAAGAAGAACCCGATAATTCGTAAGTGATTTTCCTCCATTAACCTAACCTAATTTTTACAACTTTTTTAGGAATAATTCGGGTAGGTTTTTAATTTAACAGAAGCACTGGTGATGGCTGTATAAAGAACACATAGTTACATAGGTGATAATAAGAATTGTGTTCGATAATCTTTTTAGAATTGGTGGCCCTAAAAAGAGCCATTTGGTTAATTCTTCTGCTGGAAATAACCGACTAAAGTGAGAACTGCGCTTGGCTGCTGCAATTGTAGAGATAGTGAGTGACGAGAATCTGTTTTGCTTATGAATAAGCTGTGAGGAAAAGAAGAGAAATCTGACAGTGCTTGTAGAATAGCAGTCTATGTTCCAGTATATCATTGATCTAAGATCAAGCTTAAAAAATCGTTAAAAAATTCAAACAAATTATTTTAGATAATCATAAATGAAAAGATTCTAGTAAAATTTAAATTATTTTAATGTCACCGGATGGCGACATTAAGTTTTTTTTTTTTACTTGCATCCTGGAGACTCCAAAGGGAGTATAGGACATGTCAAAGTGGCGAGTTGACCGCATTTTTGTAAAACCGACATTTACATTTACTGTAACAAACAGTTCTATTCGTACAGTTAACCTACAAAAGGTTCCTTGATATACTGTATGTCCTCTCAGTATAGTTTACATTGTTGTAATGGCGAACTGATACAAAAGTAGTCGCGCATGCGCACTTATGCTTTTCCTCCTTTACTCCTTTTAAAACCAAAGGCAAACTCTTGATTCAAGTAATTATAAAAACATTTTAAAGAAATGGCGGTAGCATTTATCGTCATTAATCAATCAATTTGTTGCTTATCACTGACTAATTTTTGCTTGAATAAATTTCAGGTTAGAGTATACAGTATTGAGAGAAAAGCTCTTAACCGAAGTTCTGCTAGTAGGAGAAATATTTTCGCACGAGGAATACAAAGATTTAGACTCGGACTTGGAAGATCTCATCACACTCCTCCTTATCAATATGTTTAATCAGTAAGTTGATTTTGTTTCTTACTTTTTCTGTCCCATGAATCATCATCATTTGTGTTCTGCTTCACAGCAGGTCACTTCACATTCAATATCCATCTCTCCTTATTTCGCGGCAACCTCTTCACCTCCTCGCACCTTCTTCTTTGTTAAACATCCTCAAGCGTCTTGTACCTTTTGCGCCCTCTTACCTTCCTTCCATTAAGAAGAGACTGTACTTTGTATCCCGCCAATGTGAAATTTGCTATTTTTAGGTACATTTTTCATAGGAATGGTAAAATACAGAGAAATTAAACTTTACTTACCATAGGTGTCGGGTTTCTTCTCGATCTACTGACATTTTTTAATTTAATCTTTGGACCATACCATTTTTCAAAAATATTACGTATAACATAAAACTTTTACAAATTGTTTGCTACAATTTTGCGTATTACTAATTTTTGGAGCACCTAAGGAAGTCATAAAAATGTCGGTATATGTGAATATACAAGATAATTAACTGGTAATAATTTCATCCTGGTAAGTTTATTGGTTTTTGAGAAAAATGTACCTAGTGTTAAAAATCTAAATTTACGGGAAAACGCATGAAACAAGAAGGCATTAATCAAAAACAAAATGTACAAAAAGAAGTAAATTTCCCATCAATAGTTGTTTAGTAACCTGAACTAACAGCTGAGAATACAAAAAACAGTGATGCAGATATTTTAAAAACTAAAATTTTCTTTGCACTAAAACGAGCAGTATAAAGTTGTAAAAAAGATTCGTTCATGGTAACATGATAAGTTTTCTGTTTACACTTGATAAAAACTTTTTTTTTCATAAAACCTTTATTTTTTTAACGTAATTTAATGTTTTTTCTGGTACATCTAGGACTAAATTATTGAATAACATAAATAACCAATAATTGAAATTTTGAGTTAAATCCATCGTGCCATCTCCCCTTAACTGCACGTCTGCAATGAGACTCTCCTTTCTCAACCATTTACCTAGCCACCTGTGTTTCCTCCGGCCGGCTCGTTGGCGTAGTGGTTAGAACAACTGGCTTCTACGCCGGGGTCCCAGGTTCAATTCCCGGTCAGGTCTGGCATTTTTTCATCACGCATTTTCATTATCATAATTATCCACCGTCTGCATTAGCAGAAATTGCAGAATAGACAGACGTAAAACAAAAAAAAAAGTTACCCAGTCTCACCGTCTCCAGCGGTCTCCTCTTCTCGCCCCCCCCCCCCCCGTAACACCTCTTCATTACTAACTCTTTCCATCCTTTCCAGGACTTCCAACCCTCTCTCATCCTGCCTCCTCAAAATCCACGTTTCCTCTCCAACGTGGCCACACTCCAAATATACTAGGTATTTCACCAATCTCTTCCGCAATTCTAAACCAAATCAAAAAATCTGGTGTGAAACACTCACACAACTTTCTCGTGTCAATGCAAATAATGACCAATATAACCTAACATTAGTAATAAAACATTAGAAATAAACAAAAAACTAACCTTAATAAACATAACCTAATTTTCACAAGAGTGAAAGACGTAAAATGAAAATCAACCTCAGTTAGGCTTAAAAATACGAAAAATCACTCTTTCACGCTAAACTAAACTCCGTAGACAAAAACGCTCTAAATAAAAGTTGTAGATCTTTTAATTTCCTATAAATTTATTTATACTTTTTTGTCGTAAAATGCATAATAAGGCTGAAATCTTTACAAAATCGACTTTTTTACACGTTTTCGTGAGAAAAAAACAGGAATTCGCTAATTACTGCAAAATGAAGCGTTATACAAAATTGTTTGTAATAAAAGTTGTAGGGTTTTAAATTCTCTACAACTTTTACAGATACATTTTTGCACTGAAATGAATATTAAAGTCGCAATCTTGACAATGTTGCAGGTAAGTCATTTGTTAGGTATGAAGTGGGTAGCGGGCAATACGTACGTTCAAAGCTCATCAGGTTTTAAAATAGTATAATATTAGGTATGTTGTTCATTATTTGCATTGGCAAGAGAAAGTCGTGTGAGTGTTTCACACTAGATTTTTTTTTTTTTTTTTTTTATTTACCCGTGAAGTGCGGGTAATAATTTGTGACCACCCAGAAGTATATATTTTAAAATTGTGTTGTTTCGGTCATCAGCCAAAAGGCTGGTTTGAACCTGTAGAGGTTTTACTAAGTAAAACAAGGAGTAAACTGTTTTACAATTGCCTTCCTCACTGAATGGAAAAGTACACTTATCAGCATCCCGGGCCCTCTGAAAAGCATATATTTTCCACTTTGCAAATGACACCTTCACTTCATTCACTACAGGGTCTGGCTGTATAATGAAATTCATTACTTTCAGAGGAGAGAACTCTGATTAGTGTCTTTTACACCTCTACCTCTTCTATTTTTATATGATTCAGTCATTTAATTGGTTGACCATGTGATAAGAAACAGAACTATTTATTTTAGCCCTGCAACTAACAGATTGAGTGTAAATAATTTGTCACTCCATATGTCTGTTATGGGCAGATTTTAAAATTATTATTGTCAAATGTTTCAGGCCTATTTTGAGATACTGGAAAGTAAACCGATTGGCGTAAGTACTGAAATAGTATTTTTTAATCAATGTCTAGAGTACTTGTCATACTATAAGCCCTAGGCGTAATTCTGTGAATGAATCTGTAGAGATACTAACCATTGAATAACGCGGACGATATGGTTATTCTTGCATCCACGCCAAGGGATTTACAAAGAATGATAATGGACCTGAAAAATTATTGTGATCGTTGGGGACTAGAAATTAATACTCAAAAATCAAAAATAATGGTGTTTAGGAAAGGGGGTCGTTTAGCGGCTTGTGAGAAATGGTTTCTGGGGAATGAGGAAATTGAAGTAGTTAAGAAGTATAAATATTTAGGAGTTACGTTAACTACAAGTTTGTCTTTCACTGAGCATGTTAAAGAAAGATCAGCGATTGCTAAGTTTGGCCTAAATGGTGTGTGGAAAAATTTTATCATTAAGAAGGAAGTGTCAATGGAGGCTAAGTGGAAAATTTTTCGGGCGGTGAGTAGGGCAGTGGCTACCTACGGCGCACAGATCTGGGGCTTCCGGCAATATGATTGTTTGAAGGAGGTGATGTGATTTTTTGTCAAAAAATTACTTGCTTTACCAAGAGCCACGCCTAATTATATAATTTATTTAGGAATAAATGTGGAAATGCTCTTTCTATTTATATTTCGTATACATTTTAATTATGTACTGAGAGTGTTGGAGTTGCCCAGGCATAGATTGCCACGTAGGTTAGCCGAAAGAATGATTGAGAGTGAAATTGGGTGGTATGGAGAGTGGTTGCGATTGAGTGAAAGGTATGGGTGTGCTTTAAGTAGAGGAGTGACAGGATGGAGGGATGAGCTGGAAAGTATATTGGCATGTGCTAAAAACAATTTTAAGGAGATTTTTTTACGGCGAGCTGCAGATGCGCAATATCATAGTCTGTTTAGTCGGTTGGAGCACGACTTAAGAGAAAATAATTTTTTGAATCTGGGCTTAGATAGGTGTACTACGGGATTAATTTTCCGGGCTAGGGGAGAATTACTAAGTTTAAATTTCAGATGTGATAGGGAGGAACCCCAGTGGCTGTGTTCCCTGTGTAACTTACGGAGTAAAGAAGATACTTTGCATTTTATGGGAAGGTGTCCCATATTAAGTAGTATACGTGTAAATTATTTCGGTAAATCCGAATTGAATGACGAGGAAGTGTTGGACTGGTTAAATGGTAAAAGTTGGAAGAAACTAGCGGGATATTTACGAGTTGCACTTTGTTATAGAAGAGGGCTAGTAAACGAATTTAATTATTAATTATATGAATGTGCAGGGTAAAAAAAAAAAAAAAAAAAACGAGTCATTTGTAAATACAGAGTGCGTGATAGTATGTGTATGTGATTATGTAGTATGTGTATGTGGTGTAAAAGAGTATGTGATAGATTGCGTGTGAGGATGGGAGATGATAAATCACCAGTGTGCGCCCTTTCATATCTGTATTATCTGCTGTTGAATTTTGGATGCTGATTTGCTTGAAGGACCCGTTGCATTTCTTTTTTCCTGTTGATTGACAACTGATTTATTTTTATAATTATTGATTTGGCTAGGCCTATTTTTCCTATTGAACAATTTAAAAGAATTCTTTGTAATATTCTTATCAAATTTTAGAATTATTTATTTATGTTAAAATAATAGAAGTTTAAGTGTTTAGTTATTTGTTTATTTTATCGCTACGCTCAAGGAAAACAGGCAGTTTAATTTGATCTATTCTGAATTTACTAATCCTGGCAGACGACCATCTATAGGTCATGTCAAGATTATGCTGAGTTTGTTGGTTATTTCATTTTATTTCATTTTATTTTATTTTATTTTATTTCATTTTCATTTGTATTATTTTCTTTTGTATTGTTATTTTTGTGATATGCTGTTAATATGTTTTAAATAAAGGCATTGTATTAATTAAAAAAAATTAATTAATTACTAACCATTAGTGATAGGGCCAAATATCATGATAACAGGTTACTATAAACATCCTACTGTTAACGCGCTATAAGTTGACGATTGCGCCTATCATGCGGAGGACAGTATACTATCTATCCTGCTTACATCGGCCAACCCGAAAGCATAACACATCTATTAACCACCACAAACACTTAAGTAATCAAATTCAGTTCCTGACCCGTCACACTAAATAAGTAAAGAGTACTCTAATGTAATTATTTAAAGAAAGTGAATTGTTTAAAATTCAATCGCAATTTAACATAACTTTACCGAAAATAATGAAATATGAAAACCCTAAAAATACAATAACATTTTGAAATTACCGTAAAACTAGTATTACTCACAATAATAAGCTCGCATCGACGGAACTCACGGACTAACTATTCTATCGCTACAAATGTCAGAGTACAGTATTTCAGTTTACAGCTGATAACCAAAAGGATACTAAATATAGCTTAGACCTAGTGTTATGGCTTATTTAATATAAATGTTTATTATTTAGAAAAATTATTTAAAATCAATAAATAATACAATGGGATGTTTATAAAACGACATAGTTGTAAACATAATAAATCAATGTAAGAATAAAACTACAACATGATATCATGGTTAAAGCTGTCGCTATGATGTATTTAGAAAAGCACAAATATATAGTAGCACTTCCACCCCCACCCCCTACGCATAGACCAGTCGTACTCTTGCTGAACTTATATTGCGTTACCAGTACTTACTGTATAACACTCTTATTCAAAGCCAATGTACACATAACGCTAGTCTCACTATTATAAATAAATAAAGTTATCAATAACCTATTCGTCTAATAACACCAGTTTTAAGTTTAACTACGTTATAATACTGTTATTAATACTAAAGACCGGGGCCAACGACACGTGGCGAAACCTTGTCTGTAAAATTGGTGGCCCTGAAAAGGGCCGTTGTTGACGGTCGGAAACGGCGAGCCGGCGTGGTAGAAGCGGAGTCCGAAGAGTGACGGCTCGGCTACCGGATTCAGGCCTAGCCTTCCCTCAGCGGCAGTTGGGTCCCCACTGCAGCGTGGCAGTGGTGGCTCCCAGAGCCGCGCAGTGTCGGGTCGGCGTAGGCAGTCTGCCGGTGGCGCGGCCGAGGCGGCTCTCTTCGGGCCGGCGAAGGCTGACCGGTGCGGGAATGTAGCGTCCACCACCGGTAGCGTAGACCAGAGATGGTGCGTCTGGTCTCGGCTGGGCTCTTCTTCTTCTGGCTGGAGCTCTTCTTTCTTGTTCTTCTCCGGTTGAGAGTTCGGCGAAGAGTCAGTCTTGCGGACGAGGGTCCTCTCTTAAATACCTCTCAAGGTGGTGGGGAGAGACTGTAGACTCTCTGCATCAGGCGATAGTGGGGACTGTGTGTAGCCGCTAATATTGGAAGGGCAGGCGGGGACAATACAAACACAAGGCAGAAAATCTCACTGAATCTCTCATGGACACAAAGTTAAGACACACAGTACTATTTCCTGTAACCAAATACAACCACGGCAAACCAAACTCATTCTTTTTTTTTTTTTTTTTTTTTTTTTTTTTTTTTTTTTTTTTTACGCCCTGGAGACTCCAGTAGGAGTATAGGACATGTCGTCAGAACGTCTTCGCGAACTGGGTGTCCAGTTTTGCTAAATCTTTCACGGACTCACAGGAAGGCACTATAGTTGCTATACATTGTTCACCGAGCCGAGAAGTCAGCAGCCATGCATTCATAAAGGCGTCGGTAGGATTAACATATTCAATACTGAGCAATTATGATATACTGCCCGTCCCCAAGCTTTGTGCAGTTGCGGGATCAAGGGGAAAGACGAAGTACCAGACTGCTGTTACGTCATAACACCGTACTAATCATCTCATTGCTCTTCGCAGGGCAGTAGGCTGCCTAGTGCGGTGACATACATGGGTGTTGTTTTCACTGTCCCCAGTAGACGGCGACATAGAATAATATGTAGTTTGGATAGTACCCTTGACTACTACAAACATAATACAAGTAAAACGTTATTACTACTAATGCAATCTCTTACAGTAGTAGTGACGTAATGCATACCTCTCAGCTGCACAAAGCTTGGGAACGGGCAGTAGCAGTACTCTCCCGTCGGGCTGATTACTCGTGCAGCTTGTTCTCCGCTTGCTTTATGTACGCCATACAGCGTATGTTACTTGCGTATTTGTTAGAACTGAGACAGTAGTAAAGTTTTACAAGGTAGTGGGAGCCCCAGTCTTTCTTTATGGAAATGAGTCATGGAATACCACAAAACGCCACGAAAGTAGGATCCAAGCAGCTGAAATTAGGTTTTTAAGAAGGGTGAAGGGCTGCTCGAGGCTGGATCTAATACATAACGAGGAAATTAGATCCGAGTTGGATGTATTTAGCTTGAATGAAAAAGTGGAGGAGTACCGCAATCAATGGAGGCAATATTTGCAACGGATGTTAGAAGAGAATACCTTTAAATGTGACGGAATATGTTCCAGTTGGAAAAAGGGAGGTGGGAAGACCTCGAAGAAGGTGGCAGTAGTCGAGATGTACGGGCTGGAGTGTCTCGTGTTTGTTTAGTCGTACAGGATGGTTTGTGAGTTCGGAACAGGCTTATGCCTAATCCTTGATAGTAAGTGTGAAATTTTTGTTCAAACTGTGAATAATTTTTTTAATGTTATTTTCAGAATCAAAGTTCCTGCTAATGAAGTGTCGCAGTCAAATCTATTGGAGTGAGTCATTACAATCTTTCAATAACATTGCTAAGATAGCTACAGACTTCATCTTTCACTTTACGTACTGTAGTTTCATTTACACCTCTACACCTCTACGCCAGATTATGTTGAACAAACCAAAACAACCACTACCTTTAGCATAGAGAGTGTATGTTGTCTACAGTCGTTGCAAGATACTGTAACACCTAAACCTAGGTTCGTTAAGGATCTAGGTTAAATGAAAATAAACAAACTTATAACAATTTATTACAATTTATTTGTTTGCCCATAACGGGCAGATGGAATGTTAAATTATTTACACTCGATCTGCTAGTTGCAGGGTGACAAAAAAAAGTTATTTCTTATCGCATGGTCAGCCAATTAAATGACTGAAGCGTTTAAGAACAGAATAGGTAGCCGTGTCAAAGACACTAGTCACAGTTATCTCCTCTCAGAGTAATCAATTTAATTATACACCCAGACTCTGAGATGAATTAAGTGAAGGTGTCATTTGCAAGGTGGAAAGAAGCCGCTTTCTACTTTAGGGCTTGGCATGCTGATAAGCATACTTTTTCACTCAATGAGGAAGGAAGTGGTAAACCACATCACCCGTCGTGTTACTTGGTCCTGTAACAACACTATTTTAAACAGCTGGATAGAATATCTCATTCAGAATTCAATTACTGACCATCCGACTACAAAGGCACTAACTGTTTTTATTCCTGCGGTCTGATATTTTATCTGTTTTAATTTTCTGCCATCCACTTATGATTAAAATAAGTTTTTGTTTTATTATTTACATTGGCAAGAGAAAGTCGAATGAGTGTTTCAAATCAAATTTTTTGTCTTGTTTAGGTTGTCAGCCGAAAGGCTGGTTTGAACCTTTAGAGGTTTTACTAAGTAAAACAAAGAGTAAACTGGTTTACTATTGACTTCCTCACTGAACGGAAAAGTACGCTTATCACCATGCCGGGCTCTCTGAAAATTACATATTTTCAACTCTGCAAATGACACCTTCACTTCATTCACCAAAGGGTCTGGCTGTATAATGAAATTTATTACTTTTAGATGAGATAACTCTGATTAGTGTCTTTTATACCTCTACCTTTTCTGTTCTTAAATGATTCAGTCATATAATTGGCTGACCATGTGATAAGAAATAGAACTATTTATTTTAGCCCAAATTATTTAGCCAAATTAGCCATTATTTTAGCCTAATTTTTTATAAAGACTTTAATCACATTGACTTTTGAAAAATTTTTAAAGATGTTGTTGAAATTTTTATATAAAAATAAGCGTATGCTTTCTAAACTTTGATGTATGAAATTTTAGGTATGAAAGAGGTACCAAGTACAATGCTATGACCGCTTTGAAGCCGTTCTTTGATAAAAACACACTGCTGAAAGTTGAGTAAGTACAGTCTACATTAATTATATTTTTACTTTGTCTTGCCTTATGAATAATATTATAGAAAAAAAGTATTGTTTTCATATTGATTTTTCGAAATCGAGTTTACACCTAATATATGAGGTGTGGCTATTAAATAACGAGACTGACGTTTTAAAAACTTTCATTTTTATTTTATATAATCACTCATGCCCATAACAGACAGGTGGAGTATAAAATTATTTACACTCAATCTGTTCGTTGCAGGGCTAAAATAAATAGTTCTGTTTCTTATCACATGGTCAGCCAATTAAATGACTGAATCATTTAAGAACAGAAGAGGTAGAGGTGTAAAAGACACTAATCAGAGTTATCTCCTCTGAAAGTAATGGATTTCATTATACAGCCAGACCCTGTGGTGAATGAAGTGAAAGTGTCATTTGCAGAGTGGAAAATATGTGCTTTTCAGAGGGCCCGGCATGCTGATAACCATACTTTTCCACTCAGTGAGGAAGGCAATGGTAAACCACCTCACTCCTCGATTTACTTGGTAAAACCTCTACAGGTTCAAACCAGCCTTTTGGCTGATGACCTAAACAACACATAATCACTTATTGAAAGAAAATCCTACAGCGTCTGTCTTGTATCAAGCGGCTGATAGGTCAGCGTCTGGTCACTAGAAGTGCGGCTGGAATTATTCAAAATCCTACAGCGTCTGTCTTGGATCAAGCGGCTTGTAGGTCAGCGTCTGTTCACCAGAGGTGCGGCTGAATTAAAACTCTAGGGCTTACAACCTTAGTAGTATACTGTTGGACACTGTTCAACCAAATTAAAAGTTTATATCATGGAAATGGCTTCTCACATAATGAATTACCCCGGTGACAATAAAATTGGGCGATCGGATTCCGGGGCGCCCAGGTGTCTAAAGTTATGCAAAGTGATTAAATCGGAGCGACACCAGGATACCTTCAGGTTCAAGAACAAGAGAAAGTATTTTTTTGGCACTTTCAACGTGAACTCTTTGATCCAGGTGGGAAAACTGAAGCAATTATCTACTGAACTAAAGAAATTCAATATCTCAATTTTAGCAATTCAAGAAACTAGATTTCCAGATGAAGAATCTTTTGAATCTGATGGCTTCCGAATTTTCAAGGGGAAATGTGGTAAAAAAATAATGAAGAATATGCCGCATTTAGGAACTGCTTTTGTCGTGGATTCCAAGTACCAAAGCTGTATTACAGAATTCCAAGCCATAAATTCAAGACTATCCCTTCTAACGGTGAAATCAGTCAATAAGAAATACACGCTTATTAACGGTCATGCTCCTATCAATCAGGACAATAAAACATACCCAGATAAAGTAGACAGATTCTGGGATACCCTGGAGAATGAAATGTCCAAGATTCCTGGAAATAACATCAAAATTTTACTTGGAGATTTCAACGCTCAACTTGGTAGGGAGAAGAGGCTTAGGGATGTGATTGGAGAGTACTCGGCTCACATAAGAACAAATAAAAATGGAGAAAGATTGACGCAGATTTGTAAAAACTTTAATCTTAAGATAATGTCAACAAATTTCAAGGCCAAGACGAGCAAGAAGAAAACATGGGTGTCCCCAAATCCCTTAATGGGAGAGTTTCAATTGGATCACGTAGCGATTTCCAAGAACTGTTGTAAAGAGATTCAAAACGTAAGAGTAAGAAAATCGTTCAATGTAACTTCTGATCACTATCTATCCCAGATTAAAATGAATTTCATTCCAGCATTGAAACGAAGAAGTAAAACCAAAATTCCCAAGTTTGACTACAAAGTCTTGGAAACAAATAAGCAGACATTCCAGGAGAAAATTATGACGACGGATCACTCAAGCTGGAACGACATGTAAAACAGTTTGGTGGAAAATGCCAGGGAAATCGCTCCATTACGATGTATAACAAAACATCCGTGGTGGAATTCTAGATGCAAGCTGGCTATAGAAAGTAGATTTCTAGCATGGCAGAGATGGAACTCAAAAAAAGATGAGGATAGCCTACAAATTTTGAAAAGTCAAAGAAAATCAACCCATAAAATCCTCAGGGAAGAAAGGAGAAAATTCCATCGGGAGCAAATTGAAGAAATAGAAAATGATTTCAAAAAGAATGATGCCAGAAATTTTTACAGATCTTTCAGAACTAAAATCACAAACTATAACGCACCAAACTTATGTTTCAAACGAAATGATGGTACTCTAGCTACAAATAATAAAGATAACTGTGAAATCTTGGCGGACTATTTCAAGACTCCCCTGAACTGCGAAATACCAATAAGTAGTTTAGTTTCCAACTATGCAACCCCGCCAAACAAAGACTCCACACCGCCAAATTTGGAAGAAATAAAAGAAGCTATAAAGTCTTTGAAAAATAACAAAGCCTCTGGAGAGGATGGGGTGACAGCGGAATTGTGGAAATTAGCTGGTGAAGAGTTTCTTATGAGAACAGTCAAACTTTTTAAAAAAGTTTGGCAGGAAGAGCAAATCCCAGACAATTGGAAAACGGCAATTATCCATCCACTCCATAAGAAAAATGACAAAAAAGATGTAAATAATTATAGAGGAATTTCCCTTTTACCGGTAACTTATAAAATTTTCTCAAAAGTTTTATTGACCAGGTTGGGGATTCAGATTGATCCAAAGTTGGGTGAGTTCCAAGGTGGATTCAGGAGAGGAAGGTCGTGCTCAGAACAGATTCTAAGTTTAAAACTGATAATCAAAAATCAGATGTTGAGAGCAAAACCATTATTTGTAACGTTTGTTAACTTTCATAAAGCGTATGACTCTGTGGACAGGAAAACAGTTGTTCAGACGATGAAGGAGTATGGAGTTGATCGAAAGACTATTAATCTAATCCAGCTAACTCTTTCCCAAACATTTTCAAATATAAAGTTTCTAGACGAAATCAGCAATCCTTTTGAAATTAAAACAGGCCTGAAGCAGGGGGATGGTCTTTCCCCTATGCTTTTCAATCTTGTGTTGGATAGGATCATGAAGACATTCTCAGAACTCAACAAGAGTGCTGTTGGAATTGGTGCTAGAAAGGGAAAAATGAAGGTGAATTGTTTAGCGTTTGCTGATGATTTGGCTTTGCTGGCGAATTCTGAGGAAGAGGCGATTTCTCAAGTTGCGGATCTGAAGATAATAGCCGAGAAAGCAGGTCTGCAAATATCTTTCTCCAAAACCGAAATAATGACGTATTTGAAACGAAAAAATAAATTCATGGATACTAGATTTGGAAGAATTAAATACACAAGTAGCTTTAAATATCTTGGCGAAGTGATCAGTTCGAATGGTTCAGATAAAAAAGCTTTTCAACACAGGAAGATCGTTTTTGAGAGACTAAGGTTCCCAACTAAAAATGTCTACAACAAGAAGAATCTGTCCATCAACGCCAAATTTAAACATTATGATACGGTTGTCAGACCAGTAATACTTTATGGAACTGAAACATCAAATGTACCAAATCTTGAACAGTTTTTGAGAATAGAAAGGAGAATCTTGAGAACGATACATGGCCCAAATAAAACAGACAATGGATAACGATTGAAGTCAAATGAAGATATATACAAAATAAAGAACGGTGGCGGTTTTAAAACTTTTGAAAATCTTGAGACGGCAATTCGGAAGAAAAGATTAAAATTCATAGGACACATGATGCGGATGGATCCCAATAGATTGAATAAACAACTTTTTGATAAATTCTGGAATTATAGGAATCCACCGCCATACATAAAACAAGTAAAAGAAGACCTCAATAGAATAAACATAAAGATAGAGGACTGCAGGGATAGAATAAGGTTTAGAGGGAGAATTCAATCAATAGAGTCGCTTGTGAGTGTCAGGAAGATTAGAGAAAACATGCGCTGGACGGAGGAACGAAGAGCGCAACACAGCGAGAACATGAAGCAGTATTGGAGGAGAAGGAGGGAGCCGCCAAACTAGATTGATATTAGCGTGGTCCATTGAAGGCCTGTTCGAAAAAAAAAATAAAAAAATAATCACTTATTGCCACTTTCAATATACACTCTTCTCTATCCCTACAACGCTTCATGCGAATTTTCCATTGCTGGAAACAGTGCTGGAAGTCATCTTCTCTCAGCTCCTTCAGGACACGTGCCGCTTTCTCTTTTACAGCTTCCACAGACTGAAATCTTGTCCCTTTTAATGCAGATTTCATCTTAGGAAACAGGTAGAAGTCACATGGTGCAAAATCTGGTGAATAAGGTGGATGTTCTAACACTGAGATGCTGTACTTGACTAGGAGCCTCCTGACAGATAACGCGGAATGAGCTGGCGCATTGTCTTAGTGAAGAACCCATGATTTGTTCTTCTGTATTTCGGGGCGTTTTTTCCTTACTCTTTGACTAAACTACGTCAACGGGAAAACGCAAGAAACAAGAAGGCACAAATCAAAAACAAAATGTACACAAAAAAATAAATTTCCCAGCAACAGTCGTTTAGAACGCTGAACCAACAGCTGAGAATACAAAAAACATATATTATGCAGATATTTTAAAAAATAAAATTCTCTTTGCACTAAAACGAGCAGTATGAAATTGTGAAAAATATTCGTTCCTGGTAACATGATAATTTTTTCTGTGTAAACTAGATAAAACCTTAATTTTTTCATAAAAAAATTATTTCGTGACGTAATTTAATGTTTCTTTCTGTTAGATCTACGCCGAAACTATTAAAAAACATAAAAAACCAAAAATCAAAATTTTGAGTTAAAACCATCGTACCGTCTCCCCTAATGGCATCTATGGCTTGCTAATAGATAGCGGTACAAATACCGACTGCAGCGCTGCAGCAACGGAATTTCAAAATGGTACTTACTTAAAAAATACGCCTCGTATGTGGATCGCGTAAACCTTAGACTCTCAATACGTATTGCGATATTCACGATGAATATGAATGGATTTCAATTTTTTTTGAAATTTTGCGATACATATTGCAATCCACAAAAACCATTAATATTTGACCGTACACAGCTACAGGGTGATTTTTTAGTCTTGTTACCCAATTGTTAATGTCTAGTAATA
Organism: Catonia carolina; assembly: GCA_035578175.1. Classification (NCBI taxonomy): domain Eukaryota; kingdom Metazoa; phylum Arthropoda; class Insecta; order Hemiptera; family Achilidae; genus Catonia; species Catonia carolina. The sequence continues at coordinate 51,041,954 of JAQMRL010000009.1, read as the reverse complement.
TTTTTCTAAAATAAAATAAATTTTGTTTTGTGACACTAAGTTGGTAGCCCTACTCAACCAGTATGGATATGGCAGTGTGAGTTGATTCTCCTTGAGCTGTGTAAAATTTTGTGCCATTTCCGGTCGTGCTACGAACAGAATGTCTTTTATCCTAAAACAATCTCTTGTCTAAATCTGGAGGCTGAGGCTCTAGAACTAATCGTATGTGATACGGATACAATTTCAATTTTTTAGCAGCTTTCTGAGCACTCGAACATGACAAATCAACATGCGAGGAACGTTTTTGTAAACTTTTCCATGGAGAATTGAGCAATCTTGTTTTCACATTCTCTTAACGTCATCTGTCAAGAGAGTTGGTCGACCACTACGTTTTCTGCTGCAAACAATACCTGCTTCTAAAAATCAGTTAGTTAGCCTAGAAATTGACTAGAATAGAGTGGAGGAACACCAAAAAATTTAATTTTAAATGATTCTTTTACACTCGCATACGATTTTGTAGCAAAATATTGTTCAAGAATGAAAACCCGTTGTTCTAGGGTAAAAGCATTCTGTTCGTAACACAACTGGAAACAGCACAAAATTTTACGCACCTCAAGGAGAATCAACTCAAACTGTCGTATCTATACCGGTTGAGTAGGACTACCAACTTTGTGTCACAAAACAAAATATCCCTTTCTTAGAAAAACATTACCAGACATTAACAATTGGGTAACAGGACTAAAAAATCACCCTGTATTTATATCGGGATCCAGGATCGCTTTAAAATATCGCGATCCGTATTGAACGTGTAAGGTTCTCCAATCGTTTTTACTTTAGAGTGTATCGCTACAAATTTTGAAAATAAATTATAATAATAATAATAAATTGTTAAATTTTCCAGCTGTAAACAGATATCGGAATTAGATGCGCAGAATCCCGTGTCGAAGCATGACTGGCTGACGTCAGAACAGTTATATTACTATGCGTATGACTTGGACATTGCAACTGCTAGGAGAGATTATCTGGACTCTGCTGGTGTTGGAATACGTAAAAATAAACATAAACTCGAAGAACATATCAAACCAGAGATGTTTGCGAAATTAATTGATCGATGCTTTGTCTGCGATAACCCTTCGGTAAATATCTTCTTTTTCTTCTTCTTCTCCTTCTTCTTCTTCTCCTCCTCCTCCTCCTCCTCCTCCTCCGTAATCATTACCATAGTTACCGTATTATCAGAGTTACCGTAATCATCTTTGATGCCCTACTTTTTCCTACTTTACCTATCCATTTTGTCATTTGAACATTTGTTCTCATTCTAAAGAGACATAACTACAGGTCATTTGTTCTAGCTAGAAGCTCTCCCTCCAATGCTCTGTGCCGCTGAGCTGTTCTGTTTAGTGGTGGGGGAAGCACCTCGTAGTTGTAACAGTAGTATACAGTTAGAGAGAGAGGGAATGATCATTAAGTGAGAAGGAGACAACACTTGCCCCTTGAAACTATCCCTACTCTACCTACTCGCCCTCCCCTTACAAGCTTCTTTCTAAAACAAATGTACTATACCTAAACGATAGCTAATAAATTGATGTGTTTCAGTTGGATGGGCCATTTGAAGTGATGGAAACAGAGGTTTCATCGATTAAAAATTTGTATGATGTGAAAAATGTCCCTCGAAGACATTTAACCTTTTACAAGAATGGTGGTCAAGTTTTCCTCACTGGTAAGTTTCATTTAATGTTTTTTTAACATAATAAGTTCAGCTACTTTTACAAAATAAAGTATTTAATTAAGAATCCCCTGGACAAGCCAAAATGTAACTTTATAATATTATATATCGCCTGGCGTAAAATGACAAACAGATTATGGTTACTTGAGCCACGAGTTTGCCTTTAGTTTAAACGAGGGGTAAAGGGGGAAATCATCAGTGCGCATGCGCCACTGCTTTGGTATCAGTTTGCCACCACAACAACGTAAACTACGAGGTGACTATTATATAACGAGACTGACATTGTAAAAATTGTATTTTTATTTTATACATAATAACTTATTGTCACTTTCAATATACACTGCTTCTCTATCCCTACAACGCTTCATGCGAACTTTCCATTGTTGGAAACAGTGCTGGAAGTCATCCTCTGTCAGCTCCTTCAGGACACGTGCCGCTTTCTCTTTTACAGCTACCACAGACTCAAATCTTGTCCCTTTTAATGCAGATTTCACCTTAGGGAACAGGTGGAAGTTAATAACATGTGATGAAACGTATTTTTTTACTTATGATCCGGAAACGAAGCGCCAATCTATGCACTGGAAGAGCCGAACTTCACCGAGAGCCAAAAAAGCTCGAATGAGCAAGTCAAAATTTAAAGCAATGATGATTGTTTGTTTTTATATCCATCGGATTGTGTACCTTCACTGGGTTCCTGAAGGTCAAACAATTAATCAATATTACTACCTAGGTACTTTCTAAACTACGTCAAAGAGTAAGGAAAAATGTCCCGAAATGTGGAAAAACAAATCATTGGTTCTCCACCAAGGCAATGCGCCAGCTCATTCCGCGTTTTATTGTTTTTAGTGTTAGAACATCCACCTTATTCACCACATCTTGCACCATGTGACTTTTACCTGTTCCGTAAGGTGAAATCTGCATTAAAAGGGACAAGATTTGAGTCTGTGAAGCTGTAAAAGAGAAAGTAGCACGTGTCCTGAAGGAGTTGACAGAAGATGACTTCCAGCACTGTTTCCAACAATGGAAAATTCGCATGGAGCGTTGTAGGGATAGAGGAGTGTATATTGAAGGTGACAATGAGTGATTATGTATAAAATAAAAATAAAATTTTTTACAATGTCAGTCTCGTTATTTAATAGCCACACCTCGTAATAATGATTAATTATTATTAATTGGAAGTATTGCATTAATAAATACCAATTAATAATCTTTATTAATTGGTGACACACAAAATTAAATAAATAAATAAACTAATTAAATAATTTAAATACCAATTTGCCTTATCTTTAATATAAATTTGAAATTGGTAACTGGTAAGTGTTCTTTGAATAAATGAAGTTTGAAATTATATCGACATATCTTGACAGAAATTAAATTAAATTTTTAATCAAGAAATTTACTAATTAAATTTTGAAAACGTTGAACTTTTAAACTGTCAGCGTATTTTAAAATGTTAAAAATCTGGTGTAAAACACTCACAAGACTTTTTTTGCCAGTGCAATCAATGGACAATATAACCTAACTTTAGTAATAAAACATTAGAAATAAACAAAAAAGTAACCTCAAGAAACATAACTTTATTTTAATCATGAGTGAATGATGCAAAATGAAAGCTAACTTTAGTTTGGCCTTATAATATAGAAAATCACTCTTTCACGCTAAACCAGGCTCTGTAGAGAAAAATGCTTGAAATAAAAGTTGTAGATCTTTTAATTTCCTGTAAATTTGATTTTATTTACCAAAGTAGAAACATGTATGCTAAGACCTTCATTATTTTTAATGTTTTATAACTAATATTAGGTTATTTATTGTTTATTATTTGTATTGGCAAAAGAAAGTTGTGTCAGTGTTTCATACCAGTTTTTTACTTTCTCTTGCCTTTAAATGTATATTTAGGAAGGAAAGTATTGTTTTCATGTCGTTTTTTTGAAATCGAGTTTTCACTCGATCTACAAGTTTTCAGACCACTGAACCCAAAAAACATGTTTTTAGCGATTGGTGTGTGTGTGTGTGTGTGTGTGTATATATATAGATGTGCATTTGTTCCATTTCTGATGAGTGTTCTATTCTGATGAGCTCTCCTCATAAAAGGAACGTTCAATTATCATGTAAAAATGCCTATTCTGATGACCAATACGTGTTAGTATGTATATTGTTCTATTCTAGAAAGAATGAATTAATATTTTTTAACTCACGATCACAACTTACATTATAAGCGATTACGCTGGGTTTTACCAGTAGCTTCTAATTATTGGAATGTGGGTTTTTTCACATGGTTTTGGATGATGTTTACGGTTAAAAAAATATTACACAGCTCGAAAAATGCCATACTCCGACTGAAAAATGAACCTGTTAATCCTCCAGGTGAAAGGCCGAAGCATTGAACCCGCTATCTTTTGGCCTTTATCCCGCTATCTGGATAAAATCCAAAACGCTAATAAACTTGGACAAGCGGTCAGCCGCTACTAAAACGAAAATGCAGTGTTGTGATAACTTGGTTTTTGCAGTAGGGGCTACTTGATGTAGGCCCACTTGTCAGCAAGTCTTGTACTTACTTTTATGTTGATTCTAGTTAAACAGCAAGTTGTTATGGATATTTGTAAAACGTTATTTTAAAAAGTTACTACTTTTAAATATACACTAATTAATTGCGACGGTAAATTTGAACTTGATTGTGGTTTGAATTCTGAGCAGTGACAGGTTTAATTCTGAACGGGGTCGCTTATGCATTCTTTGATCTGCATTAAGTACCTGGCTACCAACAGAAAATAATGCTTAAATTCATTTACCGCCAAAACGCAGTTCACGAGTGCCACAGAAGGATACGAATCGCCGCACAATAACAACAAACCAAGCAATTCCGCGTTCTTTTAAATAAAGTTTTCTGGATTTATTTATTCCGATTACATTTGCTTTTCCAATTTTTGTGCTTTCTTAAATTTAACATCTTATTTTTACGAACGAAATCGTTCGTTTCTAAAATCACTTATTCCGTATGTCTGAATGTCGCTGAACAATTTTTCAAAGTGGAGTTTTTGATATTCTGACTTTAGATTAAGCATAAAAAAAATAAGTAGAAAACATATTGCACTCATCATTGTACCTTATCGGAAAGTTGGTCAAACCGGCCACCGAAAAGGCCAAAAATCGTATCTAAAGAATTGTTCGTACTACGCAGCGCGATTCCGTTCGGAATCACCCATGGTGATTCCAAATCACCTGAAGTTTATGCTCTAGAATTAACAAAGTGTTGTTGTAACCAGAAGGCCATCCTAAACACACTGATACAAACTCATTCTCACCTTATGAAATGAACGTTATCATACGAAATTTTCATCTAAAGGAGTAACAATCGGATCACTCTGAAAATTTCCATCTCCCATGATAATGACGAAAGAGAACTGTGCACTACAACATTCCAGTTCAATCAGTTAAATTTTACAGGAATTTTTTTAAATATAGATTTTCTTAGACGCTACCTGCTCAATACATTGTCTCCGAATTACCAAACTCTAATTTATAAAATTACGTAAATCAATAGATAAGTAAAACAATACAGTATTTCAATCGTACGACAATCCATTAACGATATCAACTGACTTGGTCCATTTTAATTTGATTTTCTCAATCACAAAATCTGGACTTAATTAAATAAAAACATACATCTAGAAAACTTTGCTGCAGTTTTTTAAAATAAAAACTCAGGCTAACGGTAGCATACTTTTAACTGCCAATTCTTCTGTGTAGTAACATTGCGAAGAGAGTCTTTAACTAATATTTGAAATAAAACATTCTTTCATTTATTTTTAAAATGTAATGATAATTTTTAAGCTGTTTAACAGCTGATTTTCGGAGACGAAGGTTCCTGGTTCAAATCCTAGTACAGGTAGTTATTTTTATACGGATTTGAATACTAGACAGTGGTTACCGGTGTACTTTGATGGTTGGGGTTTAATTAACCATACTCTCTTAGGACTGGTCGGCCTGGGTCTGTACAAGACTACACGTCATACACATCATCTTCATCTGATTGGGTCATGGGGTTGCTTATTGTTCTGAATTGAACAGATTGCAACATACACATTAGGCATTAAAAAAAAAAAATGTGTAAGCATAATTTTGAAATACTGAACATCTGTATAGGCCTACAAATAAGATTCACCATCGTCGAGCAAAAAGCGCTCAAGCTTTAAAATTATGAAATTTGGTCAGTAGTTTTATTCTTGACATGTATAGGCTCATCGAGAAATATTTTTCGAAAGTTCGTTTTTGAAGGGTTGAAAAGGGTTAAATAGTGATTTTTCGTAATACCTTCCAAACCAGCAGAGATACTGACTTTGTTTCTGAATGTAAACGTAGCCAGGATGAATACCTAACCTATTTCTGGGCTTCCCGAAATTCAACTTTTAAAGAGTTGAGAAAGGATTAATTGTATTATATATTGCAAAGGGATTGACTTTCCGTCTTTCAGCAATATATTCCGATATAGGCCTAACTAAAATCTTAATCCTGATTTTCCTAGAACAATCGAGTCGTAATTTGGTTTATTTTTCTAAATGTTAACAAGCTGAAGATCTAAAAACTAATTTCTGGGTTTCCAACATTTGATTTTAAAAGGGGTGGAGAAATGATACGTAGAAGTATAAGAAAGCCTAATTTTGTAATTTATGATTCGATTTGCATTAACTCGCATATATTTGATCTCTGAAAACGAATATACCGTTACATTTTTGATAGTTCAAAGACATTGATCTAAAGACCTGACACAGCTATTAATTGTCTGATTCGCATGAATATCAGAAATCCAGTGTACATTTGGTTGCTGAAAATTATAGATATGCCATTAAAAATCTGACGACGTGAAATTGAACCCTTAAAATTCAAATATGGTTGCCAGAAACTTTGTTATTCACAGCCTGATTTGCATAAAACTCGGGACCCTCATGTGTTACAGCGATATTGTATCAATGTATTATTGTTATTGCACGTTATGTCATGGTGGACAATCATATCTTTTGTTTGAATTTTACTAAAATACTTACAACCTTATAATATTGCTCATGTGATTTAACCCACGAGTTTATATCGCTACTTTTTTTTAATACGCAAGAGGTTTTTATGGAAAACTTTAAAAATAAAGTTACTTGTGAATTAGAAATGAATTTCCAGTTGCCTTCTCAAAAGTACAATAATAAACCCATTTAACAATTTAAAGTACATTTTAATGTCAGAGATGACAGTATACCTATTTTTTTAAAGCCTATGATGTGCCTCTTGTTCTAAGAGGGTGTTAAACAAGAATTTTTAAAAATGAAAAATAAAAGTATAATATCCAAAATTAAATATAGTCAGTGGGCTTCCCCAGTTGTCTGTGTGCCTCGTGAAAATGGTAAATTACATCTTTATGTAAATTTAAAAGGCACAGTAAATAAATTTGTCGTTGTTGATATGTTTATATTTATTACCTACGCCCCAGGAAGAATCCTATTTCTGACCTATTCCAAACCCCCAATATATATTTCAACAGATATTATAGTTTAGTTCTTTTAGTTTTAGATATTTTTCAACAGTTTTATAATGCTAAAATATTTTGCAAGCTAGACTTGTCTAATGTGTATAATAAATGCTACAAGAAGTTAGTGAGACTAGTAACCAGCATTTAACATTAATACAATAAATGGTTTGTACATCAAAAGTCTTTGTTTTGGGCTATTCGGCATCAGCTATTTTCCAGTGTACAACAGCTGATAAAATTCTTGATGGTTGTGCTGCCAATCAAGATGATATACTTATTGGTGGGGAAGATGAAATGTCATGCAAAACAATATTAAATAATGTTTTGTTAAAACTTAATAAATCAATGTCCAAATTAATGTAACCAAAAGCAAATTTTTGGTTAGAACTTGGGAAATTTTAGGTTACCATCTTAGTGATAAAGGTCTTAGTCCTTCAAAATCAAAAATTGTAAATGTTCTATGTCCCCAAGATATGTCACATTTAACAACTTATTTAATTATTATTACTGAAAATTTGTCAGCAAGACACCCGGTATTTTAGAACCTTTGCATTGTTTATTGGGCAAGGGAATAAAATGGTTTTGGTCCAATGAATATTAGGAAGCATTTGAAAAGAGTAAATCTACTCTTTGCATTACTGATAAAAAATCATTTTTAGCTCTTGTTGATCCTAACAAATTAATATTATTCTTACTTGTGACAGTAGTTGTTATGATGTAGGAGCAGTACTTACCTGAAGGTGTTGAAAAACCCATTGCATTTGAATCTGCCACTCTTACCACAGCACAGAAAGCTGATCCTTTCATTGATCTGTTGATCAATTTTTTTGTGACCAACCAAAAAAATAGTCAGGTATTAAATAAAACATATGTCAACAATTAAAACATTTATTAACCAAATAATCTATGTACATGTCAAAAATTAAAGAATTCAAAATGCAAATAATATACATCTTTGTTGTCAAAAATCCAACGTTCATTTATAATTCAGAACAAAAATTTTCTTTCATACAACAAACTGATCGATTATTATCATTAGGTAAGAATTAGGCATAAAAATAAAACAGTATCACAAAAAATATAAATATTAATAGCACACAAATATAAAACAGCAATAAGACAAAAAATTGTATTAATAAAAGACTCAAAAAGATTAATAAAATCAGGTAAGTTGATATTTAAGAGAGGCATAATGTAAGCATCATCTTCTCTTCATTTTCCATACTCGTGCATCATTATTTTAGTTTTTTTAAAAACATATTGATATTATTATATTATATTATTATTATTATATTATTATATTGATATTATTTCATTGTATTTTCATTACAGAGGTACATTAGTTATTCTTTTGTGTGTTTTAAGAAATTTTTTAACTTCTGGGGTAACATTCTTCTGCTTCCTCATTACCTTATTATGTAAGAAAGTTACCACAGCATCTATAGTTCGTGAATGGAGAATAAGTTCATGATTCTTAAAGAGTTGCACTACAGCATTACGTGAAGGCAGTCTCTTTTCAAGAATGTCTTCACCGAAAGTATCATAAATAATTTTTTTCTCATCTTCCGACCATCGTTGTCGCACAATTTTCCTTTTCTTTTTTGGGGTCACCTGATCTTCATTGCAAGAAGAAGAGGAGTCACCTTCTCCAGTAAAAATATCTGCGCTCCCACTGAAATGAGGAGTTTCTATACTTTGAGTAATTTCAGATTCTGTAGTTGAACTTTCATCAGCTGAATGATTTACTGTTACCGCAGAACTGCTACAACTCATGTTAAGAGTTCCCTGGCGCTCGTTAACTGGTTGGGTCATATCATGCAGAACAGGACATACTATCAGTTTTTGAACGATGCTGGTCGGCATTTCATAATGCAGTTTATGTATGTGAAGAGTGTGACCAAGGGCGCTAGCAAGGTAATCTTGATACTGCGGATGTGTAGAATGGAGTTTACTAAATGTGCCAGCATGATGGCATAAACCATTCCCACTCATGTCCAAAGGTTTCTTCAAGTTTAAATTTTTTGTTGTTTTTCTTATGCATTCGCGTGGATTCACTGGCATCTCTCTAGCTCTTATAAAGAGGCTGTCTGTGCTTATACCAACATAAGATTTATTTCTTTGTATGCAGTCCATGGCCTCTTTCATTAATTTAGTAAGGGCAATTGGGACGAGCTCTTTCCACCCCTTACCAGGGACAAAAAATATTTTAAATTTTCGGCACAAATTGAGGTCTTCTGACATACGCATGTGTTTGCTGTGTTGTATCTCACTGACTAAATCTTCTTGTTGCTCCAGTTTTTCATAATGAATATTAAGGCCTCTTTTGAAATCCACTGGCCTCCTTCTAATAAGGCACATAATATGCGTTATGAGCATATCTAATAAAGTATTATAAGACTGCTGCTTTTCTTTTGATCCAGGTGATGCTTTGTCTAATTCTTTCATAACCATTCCGTACTTAGCAGAGATGTACTGACATGTTTTTACTATGTTACAAAAAATCATTTCATCCTCATCACACACAGTTACACCCCAACGTCGTCGCTAATGACCTTGATGTTGATGCGACGTTAAATAAATTTAAAAAAAAAATAAAAAAAAATACTAGTAACTGCCTATGTTGTAATCAAAGTCTGACATAAAACAAACTGAAGTTATACGTGGGCTATTATGTTGGAAAAGCAAATACTGATTTTAACTCGGCTATTTAAAATCACAAATAAAGTACATATTGAATTTTCATCAAAATACTCAAAAAGGTTTATAATAAAAACATAGTTACTTAAACTGCTTTAAATTTGTTTGGCTCACATTTAAATCAATTCCTTACAGGTCTCTGCCATGTAACAGGTCTGATTACAAAACTGATGAAATAATTCTCAAACTATAACATAATCTTAATGCACAATCTCACGAGGGGCTTCATTTCTGTTATAGAGCGAACGTTTTTCATCAACGTTTCTTTTCAATCCTGTTAGGACAGATGGGTTTAGAATGCAATGGAAGCTAGTCTTAAAACTCCAGGTACTAGCAGAACACCCGTCCATTAACCCTTCGTTCAGTAGGAAGATCCCTAAGGACAGCCAAGTCAACTTTCAGCGTGACCGCATAGTCCATAGAGTAAAGCATATATGCAACCTTGCAATTCTAAACCCGTTTTCAAAAATTAATCAAGAACTAAGGGGTTGACAAATTAGTTGTCATAATCATATGGACTTAATGACTGTTTAAGGCATGATGTGATACTTTCATTAAATAAGAGAATTGTTAGATCACAGTCGATGCTTAGCTTATTAACTTACAGATTTTCGGTTCATAGGCTGAAGGTTAGTTTGATTTATAAGATAAAACACTCAGATGACAAAATTTTAAACATTTTTATCAACCTTGCGCTACTAGTAGCATCCTCCTGAAAATCCTAGAAAATCTGAGAGAAATACTGTTTAAAAAGTAATAACATTTAATTAAAAAACTACTACCTAGTTTTATACAAAAACCAAAGCCAAATATCAAATTGCTTCATTTCGTCTATATATTTCATTATTTCTAGCAGTGATAGCTGCCGATCTAAAAAGAAACAAGATTATTAAAACTCATCTTTGTAGTATACCTAATTCAAATGAAACTCACTGTTTGAAAAATATTACACTGCTTTCAACTTCTTCTGGTGGGCTGATTAGGCTAGATAGCGGATCAGGGAGCTTTGAAATGTCAACAATTTTCCCAATTTTGACATCAGAAATTTTTTTTCTCTTGTAGAGCTCTATTCGTCTAGCCTTCCTCTTCATAGTACTTTTCGCTCCATTTTTCTGGACCAGCCAAAAGTAATTTTCATATATCTTCAGTCTTTTTTCCAACCAAAGTAAAACTGTAAAAATGGTCACAAAGATAAAGATTTATTATTTGTAATTTGAAAGCATTATTCTTATAAGATAAAAATATTATTTTTTGTAAACTCTAATAATTTTTTTGTAAACATATTTAAGTCAATAATAACAGCATTTTCTTCTAAAATGTTTCTACCTGTCGTTTCGGTATCAGCATAAAAAAAGAAACAGTTCAGATTTGTAGTAGTTTTTCAAAAAAGTGGTTGTTCCAATGGGTACTTAGTTGTAGCTTTTTTGGGTACTTAGTCCCATCATTTATTCTATAATCAGTCATAGTAACAGCCACATACAACAAACTGTATTTCATTCCTGCATTATTCAAAACAATACTTACTCTCATTTGGATCCTGCAATCCTGGACTAGTAACACTTTTTTTTTCTTGTGCACCGTCACTTTCATGAAACAGAGCTCTGCACACTGTAAACAAAAGAAGTTACTGAATTGGAGCTAATAAAATTTTCAATAGTACACAGTGAATTTGGAATCCAGTATCTATTTTGACACACCAAAGGCCGTTTTCACACAGAACGTACTGCAAGCGTATCGTCATAGATTCATCCCTGGCAAGATATCTAAATCAGTACGCTTCCTTGCAGTGCACCATGTCTTTGGATGAATGTCATATTGGCCTACTGTTCGATAGTAAAGTGCCAAATTGTGTGACAGGATTTTCATGCACGTTTAAATGCGCATTTTTAGAGAAGAAAAATGAAAGGGAAATGCACATATTTTACATTATTCATGGTACATTTTTACAAACAGCCGATTTAATGAGAAATTGATTTGTTGATAAAATATACAAACATACTTTATTTTTGAATAATTTATCAAACATTATTTTTGTAATAATAGATTAATTACAAAAAAAATGTGATTATAAATTAATAGAAGAAAATTATTGAAGTGAGTAAAATGCAATTTACAAGTGCATACGTCGACTGCTATGTTCAGTTCATAAAATGACACATGCATGAGTGAAATGAACAAGTGACATGAGTTTGTTTCATTTGTTTTTCATGTCTGATGTCACTCATTTAAAATGTACATTTTAGTATAGGCTTCAGTATAGGCCTCTATCTTTGAAACCACAGAAATCAATCTTGACCAGGTCTCATACAGCAAAGTAAGGTATTAAAAAGGTAGGGCTGTTTTGAACGTAATTTTCCAATCAAGCGTTTTTTTATACTCATACATGTAATACTACTGCATGACAATGCTCTATCTGAGTCTATAGAAGGTGTATGATCGACACAACAAAGACAGAATTCTTTAAATGACTAATGTGCGCTAGCATAGGTAAGAAAGTAGACACATGTTGGAAAGCTGGCGCTGAACCGCCAGCAATGTGTAAAGTAAGCACATCCACATAACAACGTTTCAGAAAAATAGTCTGTCCCATCACCTCTCTCTTTCTGGTAGTAATAGTATTACACACATGTTGATAATTAGGTCACACTTTTCTTGAAAACTGAAACATATCTAATTTTTACTTTTCAAAGATTCTTCGTATTAATTTCTACGATTTAATAAAGCTATTTTTTGATACTTTCATAACAGATACTGAATGACATAGTTTGTCAAAGAATTCAAACCAGTTTTTAACTAACCATTATCCTTAAACATATTTTTAGGTAGTCCTAATTTAAAGAAATATCTATAATATTTCATAATACATACAGACAACAAAACAAAAATTTATAAACGAAAAATTTTAAGTTAATAAAATCTAAAAGTTTAAAAAAATATTAAGACTCCCCTTAAAATGGGATACAGTCGAAACATTTATAAGAGCATGGAGGAAAAGAAAGAAGAATATTAATTAATTATAATTTTTTCTGTTAATCTATAAAAAAAATTGTCTAATGTAATGGAATCACTAAAAAAAGGTATAACTAATAAAAATGTTTTATTATTACGTATAAAATAAGTACAGTAGACTCTCAAAAATCCGGATCGCGCTAGTCCGGGCGATGATTTTTTTTTTACTTTATTTTCTGAAAATTTACAACTTTTAAATTAACAACCAGTAAAAAGTTTTCATGGGATTGGCCCGATGAAATCAGTGGAGAGGCTTTATCGGTGAACAAAGACGCTGTTCCTGAATTTAAGACCTTACTTTTTAAAATCCTTGACGAAGAAGGAATTTCCGGTGACCAGCTGTATTATTGCGACGAGACTGGTCTGAACTATAAAATGTTGCCCACGAAAACTCTCGCATCCAAAAAAGAAGCTTCAGCCTCGGGCTATAAAAAAGCAAGGAACGGGTTACGGTGTTGGCTTGTAGCAATGTGACTGGCAGTCATAAACTTAGGTTAACATTAATAGGAAAACCAAGAAAACTCAGAGCTTTTAAAAATTTAAAGAAAGACGATGTGTTGCCACTTTGGTATACAAACCAACAAAAAGCATGGATGAATTCTACAATTTTTAAGACTTGGTTTTTTAATGAATTTGTACCTACTATAATTACTCTATATAATTATAATTACTCTATAATTGAGACATATATATGACACATTTTATTACATGTTTGAAATCCGTAACTTGCAAATCTTACAAAGAGTGCAATCGAATCTTAATACGGTACAGTAGCGTTAAGTTTAGTCAATGTTTGTGCTTCGTATATTGAATAATTACAGTACCAGTAGCCTACTGTAGAGTCAGGTCTAGCCTATTGGAGTCTGCTTTAGTTGCAGGTAGTACCCATTGGAAAACCTACCAGCAAATACCTAGCTGGCAGGTTGAGGAAACTTAACCTTCTACTAATTCATCTTACTACCTCAATGGCAAATTTTTTTATAAAAAATGTCAAACCAAGGAATATTTCTTGTTAGCTTATTGCTAAATAGTACATCCTTTTATGTAGCTAACAAAATAAATAATAAATTCAATTTAGATAGACAAGATAATATCACTTACTTTGTAATGCCATACATCGCTCAAAAGTACTGGTGCTTTTCATTTCAAACTGCGGAACAAGCAGTTCTCCCAGCAGCTTTTCTTCCCTTTTATTACCTACATTTTGTATTTTCTTTATTCTTTCCATTTTCTGAAAGCATTAATATCATTCGTAAAATCCACATACAAAAAACATTTTTTAGTAACATTATGAAAAACTTAAGTTTGATTTTCATCTTCATGGTTAACTAATGCCCATTTAGATAACATACTTTAATTGTTTAATGCTTTTAATATTTACTAATTCTACAGCTGCTCAGAATCTTACATAAATCCAGCTTCAGAAGCTGCACAAATCCAGCTTAAGTTAATGCAATGTCATGAATATAGCTGTTGTGAGCAGCTATTAATTTGTTTTGGAGAAAAAATGCCAGAAAACAGCAGGTGGATTTAAACATATTTATTACAGGAAAATATTTTTTATTCAAAATGTATCATGATATCCAAGCACCTAATAAATGAATTAAACATGTAATGAATGATTTGCAATCAGTAACAACTTATGTACTAACAAAAATTCTAATCTTAAGGATCAGGTTAGGTTATTGACTATGTTAGTGGCTCCAATGGCTATGGTCTCAGTCTTCATTGTGGGAAAACTGAGGTTGCAGGTTCAATTTTTGGTAACCAAGTTTGGGCTGTAACAAACAGCAAAATCCCACAAATATATCCCCCTCGTTCTAAGCAGACAAAAACTACTGTAGCTGCTGATCGCTCAGATGCTCATTGTTTTGTAATGTACCTACTAACAATTACATTAAATCTGGTGCAGTATTTAAATTATTTATTCATAACGAGTTTACTCATAATTCGAGTTTATTCATAATGAGATTAGTACCCTAGCTATAATTTATATTCAAGATTATAATAAATTTTTATTAATAAAAATAATTAGGCATTTTATTTTCTAATAAATAAATGTAAAAATCTCACTGCTTTGTTTCTCTTGTAAGCGCTTTCACGCAACTTCATGCAATATTTTTTTTAAACAAATTAAAATAGAGTTGTTTGTTCTTAGTTATCCCTGTACTCTCACAGTTCAACTAATACTGAGGGAGTGATGTTAATTGAATCCCCAACAACCAAAGATCACTGAAAATTCAAATATAATAATAATTATTATTATTATTTCAGGGGCAGGTTGTTTTTTTATTATTCACTAAATTCTAGACAGTTATCTTTTTTTAATAGAAGGCGACTGGGACCGTGGCGTAACGGGCGGCTTCCCGCCAATTGTCTCACAAAGCATCCTTAAGAGTATACACGTAAAAAATAATAATAATAATTTGACTAACAAATCTTATTAAATAGAAAAACAAAGAACAGAAAAACTATTAGTTCCTTACCTGGTATTTGAAGGTAGCTATCCAAATCACTGACACTTAGTTTTAATCCTTTAATCATCAAAAGATGCGGAAGCAAAGAACATGACAATCTCACTTTGATTTGATGCATAACACATTGAATTTCTTGATACCTAGTGGGAGGCTACAAATGTTGGCCAACTTAACTTTCGGTCTTCTCTATGTTTAAAACAGAGTAACTATTGAATGAAATAATTTTTTGAATTGGTAAAACTGTCAATGCGTATATGCTTTTTCTATATCCACGGTGTGACGCTGTGAAGGCCATCTCTCTAGACAATAAGGGGCGGTCGGTGACATCTTTGAGCGAGGGGAATTATTTTTATTCTTTCTCAGCTGTGGCGCGTATAAACTGCCGCCAGTTTTCAAACAAAATAGTATTTCGTTACTTTTTTGTTGCAACAAAATAGTTATTTTGTTGCGTATTTCGTTATTGTTATGAAATTGAGCTTATCCGGTCAGGAACTGTTCCATACAAATTTACGAAAACGCTCGAAAATTTTACCAATTTTCAAACGTTTATTACTCCGTTATATTTTGCCGAAAATAGAAATGTAAAACATGGTTTTATTCACAAAAATCTGATCTAAAAATATGTTATATACAATTTTACGCTAAACTGAAATTTCAACACTTTAGAGCCAACATATAGCAGTAACCTACAAATTTTTACGAGGACCTCTGTTTCGCAAGCCGTAACGACCGAAACGGTTAAGCGATTGTTATGTTTTTGTATGAAAAATAACCGTACGTTTTATATAAAGCAGTTATAAGTTTTTGATAATTTTTCGTCTGTAATGAAATTAGATAAATGAATTTATGCGGGAGCGTGTTTTGATATTTCATGTACCTTGATCAGTGGTAATGATGCCATTTTTCTTTGGCTTAAAAAAATTCACAATCGTTGTTTGTTCCGGTTTGTTTGAAGTTCTTAAAGTTTTAGTTTGTAAGGATGGCAAGCTGATCTTATTGAATTGTGACATAATACTAAAGCTCTATCTAGTACTGATCTTCGTCCAATATTGTTTTAATTGTATTTATTGCAGTTAATAATTGTATTAAATCTCCTTCTTTATGTTTTTCGTTCAATTCAAGAATATCGGTTTCAGACAGAACATCAATGCGCGCGTCGAATAGTTCATTCAAATCACCCTCTGAAACTCGAAGATCCAATCTAGCGCTAAAATTAATCATGTCTTCATTAAGTGTACCCTTTAGTACTGTGTTGGCTCATTACTTTCGGTATTTAAAAATAAACTCGGCCATAACTATTTCCATCCGGATTATAAGCATCTTTCACTGTTTTGATTCCAAACATCAGCAATGTTAATCACAGCAGCATCTCTTAGATTGTCCGCTTCCAAAATTGATTTAAAGTTGGAACATTCTCTTCATCAGCATCGGTGACAAGATAACACTTTTTGAGAGTAATTTTATGATGGTAACGTTTGAAAACAGAAATAATTTGTTGATCCATTGACTAGATTAGAGAACAGAGACAGTTCTCGTTTAAGGTCGGTTTAGCATCTACAGTGCATCTAAAGTACTAATCACGAACACCAAGTGATAATTTCGAAAATCGAAATTTTTATGTACAAATACAAAATCTTGTAAAGGTCGGATCCTTGAACATAGGAGTCCACGAAGATCGAGGGTCGAGTGTATTTAAAACCGGTTTACAAAAATATTAATCTAATATAAGTTGAGACTGTATTTGT
This sequence comes from Catonia carolina, assembly GCA_035578175.1. Lineage (NCBI taxonomy): Eukaryota > Metazoa > Arthropoda > Insecta > Hemiptera > Achilidae > Catonia > Catonia carolina. The sequence continues at coordinate 51,024,809 of JAQMRL010000009.1, read as the reverse complement.
GTTGTTACTTGAAGTTCAAAATTATTTTATATTTATTAAGAAAATAATTTTTATTTTAAAAGAAAAAATAATTTACTAAAATTATTGCCACATCATGAAAATCAATTGTCTTAAACATGCAATCGAAGCAATCGATATCGTAAAATTTCAGATATTTTATGACATAGGCTATACGATGACGGTTATTTAAGGTAGGTACCTAGATATTGATAATGAGTTATAGAAGGCTCTGATAGTCAAGACTCAGAGTGTACTATACGAGACACTTAGATACCTTCCTGGATAGATAAAAAATACATATTTTATATGCATTTTATTAAGAATTACAGCAAGACCGCATTCATCCGGCATCCGTTAGTCCGGAAGACGTGATAATGTGGAAAGCGTCAGAAATAACAATTTTTCCGGATTTTTGAAAAGGCCAATTTTTTTTTAGCATTGAACTCACCTGTAGAAAAATTTTATCATTT